>JAVANC010000024.1:34308622-34343334 GCA_033319125.1 Parnassius glacialis | reverse complement strand
CCCCCCGTTATCTCGAGTCGAGTTGGACACAAATAGAGAGCTTAACAGATCGGCTTTCTCCTTTGCGGCATGGGCCAGTGAGTCATCGTCTCAGGGTCAGATAGCTTGGACAGCCTTGGAAAGATGCCAGAATGCACGGGTTCCCGAAAGAAGGCGAACTAGCTTCTCGCCAATTCTGCTGATGTACTCATACCTTGCCTTTGCAAGGACGTGTTTGAAGGACCCGGAGGCGGAATTAAACTTCTGTTTAGGAGCACTAGTGTTTACGTCCCCCAGACGTTGATGCGTCAGCCCAGCCCGGTAGCACTCCTGCTTTTAGCTTGATGCTATTTTACAGGAGCGACCAAACTATGGCTGGGATCTGTCTCTGATGGGCACCACAGAGGATGGAATAAAAAGTTCCATACCATGAAGTACCACATCAGCAACAGAATCGGCAACAACGCTGGGATCTTCCGGCGAGGAGCAAACCCCACCCAATGGTAGGATGCGGGCGTGTGCGTGTGAGTGTGCGTGTGAGTGTGCGTGTGCGTATGCGTGTGCATGTGCGTGTGCGTGTGCGTGTGCGTGTGCCGTGTGTGTGTGCGTGTGCGTGTGCGTGTGCGTGTGCGTGTGCGTGTGCGTGTGCGTGTGCGTGTGGTGTGCGTGTGCGTGTGCGTGTGCGTGTGCGTGCGTGCGTGCGTGCGTGCGTGCGTGCGTCCGTGTGTGCATGCGTGCGTTCGTGCGTGCATGCGTGCGTACGTGAGTGCGAGCGTGCGTGCGTGCGTGCGTGCGTGCGTTCATGCGTGCGTGCGTGCGTGCGTGCTTGCATGCGTGCGTGCGTGCGTTCGTGTGTGCGTGTGTGTGTGTGTGTATGTGGTATGTGTGCGCGCGCGCGTGTTTGTGTGTGTGTGCGCGTGTGTGTGTGTGTGTGTGTGTGTGTGTGTGTGCGCACACGTTACCCATTAGCTTATACGTTTACACTAAGAAGTCTTTCACAAGCATAGTAGTCTTTTAATAAATTCTTTTAGCCAATCTAGCAAAACGATTTTTAATCTAAGGTTGCTTAACTTCTGTATATAACTTTTGTTATATTGAATCTATTATATAGCCGAGGCGCAAGATATTCGTAATGCTTTCTTGCTATCGAGCTTTTCCTGTTATGACCAGGGTACTTTGCAGTTCTTTTGTTCTTGACATTTGTGTGTGGTACAGATAAACGATGATACTGCCTGATGCATTGATACACGAAAGTTTTCCGAACACACAAACCACCTGTTTTTTTATATATCAATATATAATTTAATAATATTATATATTGCTAATAATAAAAACTTTTAAAGTCATGAATAACGTCATGAAATAAATTCTAATTCCACTGCAATAACTAGAATTGCAATATGCAGATATTTGCTAGCAAACTTACATGCAAGCATTCATCACTGAGCTCAAAGTATAAATTAAATAAATACTTATTATTTAATAAAAAGATTATGCATAAGTAAGGAATATTTAATTAATTAAAAGTACACTTAAACTAGGTTTTAAAAAGATTCCCTTTGTCGTATCTCCTCAGTTTCAAGGCACTCTCTTTGTTGCCCTCAGCTAGTATCGGAATCCTCGGTGTCGATATATCGAGTGACGTGCACTTTCGTGGTCACTTGGAAGAGAAGGCCAAATTGGCCTCTAAAAAGCTTGGCGTGCTCAGCAGAGCGGGACAGTATTTCATGCGGGTACACCGCTTGCAACTTTACAAGGCGCAGGTTCGGCCTCACATGGAATACTGTTGCCATCCCTGGGCAGGGGCCCCCCAGTGCCAGCTCCTTCCACTTGACCGTATCCAGCACAGAGCGGTTCGAATCGTCGACGACCGAGTTCTTTCCGATCGGCTTGACTCAATAGTACTGCGTAGAGAGGTTGCATCTCTTTGCGTATTTTATCGCATCTACCACGGGGAGTGCTCTGAGGAATTGTTCGGACTAATTCCAGCCGCTCAATTTCACCATCGCACATCGCGACAGAACTTGCGATACCATCCATATCATCTAGATGATTGGCGGTCCACCACTGTGCGATTCAGAAAAAGTTTTCTCCCTCGCACAACTTCCTTGTGGAATCTATTACCACCAGCGATTTTTCCGGACCGATACGACTTAGGGACCTTCAAGAAAAGAGCCTACTCCTTTTTAAAAGGCCGGCAACGCATCTGCGATTCCCCTGGTGTTGCGGTTGTTCATGGGCGGCGGTAGTCACTTACCATCAGGTGAGCCACATGCTCGTTTGCCCCCTCTCCTATAAAAAAATGGTATTAGCAAAACCATTTTTAGATAATCCTAATACATTTTGAAAGTTTAGAGTACCACCTGGAATACTATTTTACATCATATAACTTACATAATTTTATACAATTATACTTAAAAATATTTTTATTATCAGCCTCATCTCTTGACACCTTATCTCAACCCTACAACAAGTGGAGAACGGAAATATAATGAGGCCCACATTAGAACAAGAAATGTGGTGGAACGGCAATATGGCAATACAGTCGATGCACAGATAATAAGTGTCAAATACGGTGAATTGTCAAAAATAGACTAAAAATATGATATTTTTATTAAAATATTCACAAAATAAAAACATCTATCAGTCAAAATGTGAAAGAAAAAATTTCTTCATTAAAATAATACATGAATACGTATTATTTGTATTAATATATATCATTTCCGCACTATCGTCGTAAAAATTCTGTCACGTTTGGAGGGGTCCACTAGCTATGGGTCTGCTGCGTTCGTGAAAACAAATTTTAGTTATGGGTTCGTTTAGGAGACCTTTTAGCTTAGCGGTCGTCTAATTACTTATTAGAGGATGTTGGTGAAATTGGGCATTAGTCCATTAGACGCTATAGTAATAGCATATGATTGGTCGGTCGGCGTCGAAGGCACATCGTGAAACATCAAATCCAATAAGAGGGCGCCCTCCACGTTTTTCAAGTTCATTTCTTTTCCAAAAATACACTTTGAATCTAACATATTTTAGGAAAGCACTGAACTTAAAAGTAGTTACATGATAAATTATTTCACAAATTCACATTTTTGCGCGTTTACCGCTAAAAAGAACACCTTTGCTGTATCTCCTAAATTTCAGAGCACTTCCTTTGTTGCCGCAGCCAGTAGCGGAATGTTCAGCATAAACATATCAAATGACCTGCAGTAGCATGGTCACTTGGAAGAGAAAGCTAAATTGGCTTCTAAAAAGCTTGGCGTACACAGTAAAACGGGAGAGTATTTCGTGCCTGCACACCGTTTGCAACTTTACAAGCGCAGGTTCGGCCTCATATCAAATACTGTTCTCATCTCTGGGCCGAGGCTCTCCGGTGCTAGCTCCTTCCTTAACCGCATAGAGAGCAGAGTGGCTCTAATCGTCGACAACTGAGATGTCTTTGATTAGCTTGATTCACTAGCGCTGCGTAGAGATGTTGCATCACTTTGCACTTTCTTTCGTACTTACCACGGGGAGTGCTCTGAGGCATTGTTCGGATTAATTCCAGCTTCCGAATTTCACCTATACACGTCGCGACGAAACTTACTTTATGATAGAGTCGAGTTTATGTCCTTCTTTTCCCTCTATATATTACATATGTGACAGAATCTAGTTACCGTTAAAGAAGTTGATTTAGATCACTTATAACAGACATAATAAAGTGCGCGCGATGAGAACACGGCTGGCAGAGATTGAAAGTAAGAGTAAAAACCTTGGGGTACTACATACTACTCATCTGTGTTTGAAAACGAACACAAAGGAAATATTGTATACGCAGAGGATCAGTGTTGCCAAATGTAATAATTAAACTGAAGCACGGCTGATACAAAAAATTAAGGTGATGTAAGATAATCCCATACAATACCAAGATGTAAGACAATACGTTTGTTGATCCGTGGGCGACCATGGGCGACTATGGGTAGAGTCACAAATAATTTATGGCCCTCAAATACAAAAGAGTAATAAACATTAACAAAAGCTATTCATTGATTAATGTTTAAACTGAATGGTAAACTACTAAAGTATCCTCCTATTAAAGGTTCTTAATTAACGCTTTCACTGTCCGATTTTCAAACAATAGTAAAACAATAGCAATGAACTATATTTAGTTCACGGGACAGCGAAAGTGTCAAACTGTTTTTTTTTAATTACGTAGTTACGTGATGTCTCCGCGCGTTCTGATTTTAATGCGTTTTTTTTAAATAAATATATAACTATTTAATGAAAAAGAATTAAAGCTTATGGTTTAACATTTAAATTATAAATTAAAATTCTTGGGTTGTAAAAACAGAAATTATTTTATTTTTAATAGTCTGAACTCAGTATTTACTTTTACAAAAATTTATTTTATTTTATACCCATTAACAGAGCTCGTCCTTTAAAGCCAGAAGGCGGAATGAGTTGTAGTATTCTGTCGAACGCAAAATTACATTGTTTGTTAGTGATAACGTGGTGCAGCGGTAGATAATCTACTTAGCTCTATTATAAAATATATAATAAAATGTACTTGATATTTTTATTTATAAAACTGAAGTGACAAACGAACTTAAAGTTAACGTGATACTGTAACCCAGGAACATGCAGACAAGTTATAACTTAAAAGTAATGCTTCAGATACGTTGTTTACTATTAAGTCTTAAAGACTAAGATGGAATTCTTTGGGATGTAGATATTAATGGGCAGCAGCATTAGTAATCTATGAGCAGACTTCTGTGTCGTGCACTCTACTTTATTAAAAGTGAAAAGCTTTCATTTAAAAATGCTAAAGATAAATGATATACCACATATGTAATATTACCATAACAAAAATAAAGTAAATGACGCAATATTCTTTAAATAAATATATTATTACCTACTTCGACACTACACTTCACGACAAACCGTATCCATACTTGATGATGATATGTCGGCAACTTAATTGAATTGAAATCAAGCGAACAACAACCACTTTTATTATAAACATTTCAAGTGTTTTTCAATATCGAATCACATAAGTAGCCTTTGTTATATATAATAGTTTCTCCTATAAAATAATAGTATTTGCACCCCTAATATAGAAGGATATATATTATGTAGTAGGGTTGGCAACCCTAACAAAAGCCCATGCACAGCAGTGGGCTTTTACGGGCTGATAACAAAGAAGAAGATTCCTTTATTTAAAAGTGCATAAACCACCAACATTTTCTTGCAGATGCTTGGCACTGCTACTTATGACCTTTTATTACTCAGGCGGCGTAAAAATTATGGTTTTACGTTCCACTACCGATTATTCTTTGTTAGCTCAGTAGCGCAGTGGCTGGTATTTAGCTGTGGCGCCGCGGGAACGCGTGTTCGAATTCCGCATAACATGAGTCTGTATGGCTTACAGATGATTGGGTCTGGATAGAAATGTTTTTATGTAAGCAACACAACCCTGAAAACTTTTTCCACCATACAGAATACAAAAAAAAATTAATAAGAAAAGTGCATACACCTTTTTAGAAGACCTGCAAAACACCTGCAATTCTCGTGGTGTTGCAGTTGTTCATTGGCGGCGGTCGACTCTTATCAGATCATGATGGGAGCTGCATGTTCGTTTGCCCACATCTTAAAAAAATCGTGCAGCTGCTATGTGGAGTTTATACGTGGTAGAGCCACCCTGCAGCTGTATTATGGTTGTAGCACGAATGGGTTCATTCGACCGGGAAAGGACAAGCACTCACAAAGTACCAGCGTTAAATAGGAGCTTGTTACTGCTGTGTTTCGTAAAGGAAACCGGAGACCCTTTTCACTGGAAACGAGGCATTCCATTAGTCTTCAGAGATGACAATAAATTTACATTTTCCTTTTCATTCGAGGATAGATGTAGATGTCTATGGGTTACTGCATCTATTTATCTGGTGGACTGTGTGCCTATTGGTCACCCTTATTCTATAAAAAAAATTACAAATTATTATATATACACTTTCATTACAGACCTAATTTCCGGTACGCAAAAGTACATCGTACTAAGAACATATAAAAGTACTTCGGGAAAACGAGTACGTAATAAAGAAGTGTTTACAGAGATCTCCAGCGGTGAGTGTGGTGTTTGCAGATCCATTTCAGTGAATAATTGATCTCACCGTAATGGGAATTTCCCGCAATCCGGTGTATAAAATTTATTTCCTTAGACTTTTTACAGATTGTCGAGATTAATATTTAAGAAACTTGTTTATAACTTAAATGTCATATTATTATAAATTACACAATACTTGTAAAGTAACCGTGCCATATATACAGTATTATTTAATGGTGGTGAAAGAATATCCACAATCCGATGTTGTCCGTGGGGTTCATAAGGAGTGACAGTAGGAAACAAAGCAGGAGATGGGGACTAGCATTTTTCTAATATGCGTATAAAAATAAAAACTGCGGTTGTCAAACCGCTTTCCAAGCGTGGCAACTATGGCAAATATCTTTCTTAAGGGTAACGGTTATTGTAAAATACGATCTAAGCATTTCTCACGTAGTCACCTCCACTTTTTACTTACAAAAGTTTCACAAATTCTACATATACAAACCTCCAAAACTAGAAAAATTATATGTAAGCCATACTTCTTCCTAAGGAATTAGAACCCGCGACTTGTAGCTCCACAGGCACTGCGCTAAGTGCGCTACCGAGTACCAACCAGACAAATATATTTTATTATTATAAACGAATTGCTTTTGAGTACCGTGTAGGTAGTGTATGAATATCCACTACCCCCCTTTCGTCCCATGAGTGTCGTAAAAGTCGACAAAAGGAAACTGAAACAGGGAACAAGCAACAGCATCTTTGTGATAACAACTCAAGATAATAAAAACTGCGATTGTGAACCCGCCAGCCAGTCGTGGCAACTATAGCAAAATCTTCCGCTATGAAGTAATCTATGGAGGAGTTTTATGTTCAACAATGGACTTTATAGACTTAATGGATGAGATTGCTTGGACTACATTAACATAATATATTATAGCACTTAAAATAATATAGACATCAGTGTCAATAACGTCGTCAGGTCTGGTTATTAGTTCTTTTACATTTTGTCTTCCTTTCAAATATCAATTTCATTCATAACCGATCTTGTGCTTTGTAAAATGGTCTCGCTCTACAAAGCACGCCTAGCTTTTTTGAAGCCAATTTGGCATTCCCTTCCAAGGGACCGCGGCATTGAACGTCATTAGATATGTCGACGCATAGGATTCTGATGCTAGCTGAGGCATTCTTTAACAGAAAACATAAAGAGAAAAAGATAGAAAAATTAAAATAAATTAAATTTATTATTTATTTAATTAAATTAAAACGCTCAAATTAAACAAAAGTTTGTGGCTGAAAGCCTGAAGTTAGTTGTGTATATGCGCATAAAGAAATGGATTTTGATTGAATATATTGATCAGAAAACTTTTTAGAAGACACCTTTGCACTGATAAAAACATTTCATATTATTATATAAAAATTGAAATTAATTCTAAACCGTACTATTTGTTTTTATTCAAGCAATTTCACAGTAATCCAATTTCCAGGGTAAACTTAGTCCTATACGGAGCCGTATCAATACGCGGAAATCGTGAACGTGGAGTAAAACGAGATTATTTCGGATATACAATTTCGATATTGGATTTGTCTGCGCTACAGTTGTGGGATATTTTTTAATATGGCGGAAAACGGATCGGTGTTTACTTAAACACAATTATATGGTAACGAGGCGTTTCGATTCTTAATTCTTAATCCAGAACAGATGTATAGGTGAATGTGGGTCACAGCATCTAAATATACTACTATTAGTTTAAAAAAAAAGAAAAAAGATGAATAGTGTGTTCGCTTGTTACCTTGATTCCATATAAAAGATGATAATAATTTAATGAATAATAGAGTAGTTTATTACACTAACATTAGACTCAGTAACTTAAAATTCATAATAGAAACTTGTTGAGTTAATTGATTACAACAAAATATTTGTTGAAAAATTAAAAATATGTTCTTACTTAAAACGTCCAACTACTGGGCACTGCACTGACTTTCTTTTATTTCTGAAAAGGTTTCCAAGCCCTTGCTTGGATGTTTTTTATACATATTATAATCGATGGGCATTTATTCATATAGAACCGAGATTTTATTACATCCTTTTCATATTATTTACAGTTTTCATTTGTATTTCAAATTATCAAACAGTGGTAGAGCCACGAGGCAGCTTTTGCTGTCTCACGGATGGGCCGGCTCGAACCGGGGTGGTACCACGACCTCACAGAAAACCAATGTGAAGTAGAGGTTTACCTCTGCGTTTCACTTGGTGAGTGCAGGTGGCCGGAGGCCCTTTTTACTGGAAATGAGGCATTCCATCTTAGTCCTTACGGGTGACAACGCATCTACATTTTGATTTGTAATAGAAGATAGATGTGGATGTCTATGGGCCGCAGCAACCACTTACCATCAGGTGGACTGTGTGCTCGTTTGTCACCCTTATCATATAAAAAAAGCAATTCACAATAAAGAAAAAACAATAAATAGGCGTATGCTCGTACTATACTCGTTACTCTCTAACGTGAGTTGGGGTTTGTTACATAAAATAACAATTTTTGATTAAATCTATGGCTCTCTGTTTATCTAATAAACCGCATGAACTAAAAAAAGAAACTGACTGGACTCAGTGCTGACAACGTATCTGTCTTAAGATATTGGTTGTGAGTGACCACAGATTGTAGCAATCACTTAAGCCCGATTTTTATTTTCAAAAAAAATTTCGCTTTTTGTAAAGATCCGTTTCATTATATAAGTGGTGTGTATAACCCAGGTTTTATTACAAACCGAGAATTCGGCAACTTCATCCATCCAGTACATTCTATAAAAGTCTACTGCTGAATACAGACCTCCCTCTAAATTGTCTCATATGGAGATTATGCGCTTGGCAAGCGGGTTGTCAACCTCAGATTTTTATAAAGTTAAGCTGTTATCTGGAATATACTGCTTCTTATCTTTTGTTTCCGTTTCCCTCTGTCGCCTCTGACGGAACCCAGGAAACATTATATAGTATTGTATATTATGACACCGTCTGCTTAGGGTACACAGTGTTCGCCAATGTAAAATGACTTAAAATGAAATAATTTTATACTAATTGTGAATTGTTGTACCAGTATTTTGTTTTAAAAAGGGGTTATTCATGCACTTTATGTACTGTAAAACGACTTGTAAGGGAAAGCAACGCGCTTTTTTTATATATAAAACTTGGTATTATTGATCCCTGTGTTGGGTACTGATTACAACATTGATATGATATTTATGCGCAGTTTATTTATATTTAATATACATGTAAATATCTCACCTCCTTACAAGCTTTTATGTGGTAGATACATTCTCAGCTGCATGCTGACAACAGTAAAAATGGGTTGACCGGGGAGGACTATGTTCTGAACATCTTTTTTATCTTTTATTTATCCTTTTTTTTCTATATATAATATATAAGTATAATATTACTGTGTTTCATATGGTGAGTGACGAGAAACGGAGATCCTTTTAACTGGTAACAAGGTGTACAGTAAGACGGAAACCTCAGTGGTTTAATTCTGATTGTTATTTTCTTCCTCCTTCGATTTCGTCGTGGAATCGTTTACAGCATTGTTTTTATAGGCCGATACGACTTAGGGACCTTCAAGATACGAGCTTACTTTTTTTAAGAGGCCAGCAACGAACCTGCAATCCCCTAATGTTGCAGTTTTTCATGGGCAGCGGGTGACACTAACCATCAGGTGAGCCTAATACTCGTTTACCTCCTCTTCTATTCTAAAAAAAAAAACATTGAGGATAGATGTGTATGTCATCCCCATACTAATTGCATGCTCGATTGCTATCCATATTTGTATAAAAGTTTAGAGTTGCTAGTTGGCTTATTCAGCTTCATTGGACTCTGGGCTCGCGGCTTTAAAGGCCACGAGCAATATTGTTTCTTGCATAGGAACACAGTTGTTATTTTAATATTTAAAATATCATAATTTAAAAGAAAATCCCGAATATTGTGCATAAAAATCACTATATTTGCAGAAACATAAATTGTTTAATCAGTAAATCATTCTGTTATGCTTTGAGACGATATCGTTTTTTCGAGGTTAGAGTTAAGTTGTGATAGTTTGGCTTGCTTCATACATGCGAAAAAAAAAACAATATAATATTGTAAACAATTTATTAATGTATTGATTTTTAATTAAAAAATAAGTTAAAAACATTCCCTCTCCTACCACAGATATCTGACACTCCTATCTTAATCTGTACAAGATAGCTAATATTTCTTTATTTGTAGTTACTTTCCCGACTACCAACCTTGTTAATTGGTGAGATTGTTTCCCAATATCCTCTTTGTTTTTTAATGCAGCTACATATCTCTTATTAATATTAGAATTTTATGCGCATCTGAACAGAATGGCTCAAAAAATCACGACAAATATAAAAATAGGTATGCCACATCCTTCAGTTTCTACTAAATATCAAATGATGGGCACATTCGCGTAATTTATTTTGGCGCAATTTACTTATTCAAAATTATTGTTACTTTTGTATTCCAATTATTTCCTTTTCTTTACTTTGCAAATGGAGTGACGACCGAATGCAGGAAGTCGATGGATCTAGGTGGCTAAGGACCGTGCTTTATGGCATTCCTTGAATAGGCCTGTGTTCAGCACTGAAGTTATGGGCACTAATGATAATAATAATTCCTTTATCAAATTAGAAAATCACAGTCCCAGAACAGGCTTAAAATTGCAACGTAATGCTGTAGTGTGTCGAATGGTAAGTAAATAATATCAAAGGCTTCCCTTCATTATTTTCTTAATCGAGTAACGATGTCTTTGCCACATTTTTGCTCATAATATCTACTTACTATCAGCAGGCCTCTGTCACTCTTGCTACCTGCGTGAAATAATTACCTACAATCGCGAACTGCCGCAGGGGTAGATCGCAGTCGGGGCTAGCGCGCTCTAGGCGATTGAATGTTAGTTTTTTTAACGCTGTTTACGTAAAAACATTTTTACTTGTTGAAATACTCGTCAAATTAGTTTTTGTTTAGTGTTAAGTAAATTTAATTGTAGGATTAAATAGTTGAAAAAGTTTTAATGTAATTTAAGAATAATATTACCTATCTTTTTGATAAATTATAATGGCAAAACGTTGTTTCTACTATAATTGTTGCGGAGATGGATGCTTAATGAGCAATTAAAAGGATTCAGATATATTATTTTTTGAGTTACTTTTATTAAAAGGAAAATTTATTTCATTCTTTTGTTAGATATGTACTTATAGCGAAAAAATAATTAAGTAATAATTTAACTACGGAAGTAATACCTAAGTGCTTTATTACAAAACTTACTTGAAATTTACTTCATTACCCAAGTACCTACTTACATAACTATACTCGTCTTTGTAATTCAAATATTTTAATTTATAATAGCACAAAATACTGAAATTAAAACTTTGTTCACAAGATTTTGAACTTAGTAGATTAAGATTATATTTCTGTTAGGAATCGTATTTCGGGTTTATTTGTTGTTTACGCTATCTACCTATACGAACCAAGCATCGTGATTCCCAACGCATGGCCTTGCAAGTTGCATGCGTTGGGCATCACAGAACTCACATAGTAGATAATATGGTCGATTATAATCACCATAGGTACTTTACCTAAGTAACATACCATTTCACAATGTATTTTTTTTACTCTTTATCAACAACCCTTAGCAACCACGGAAAGTCCGTTGTGACGTAGTAAGGAGAAAAGATGCAAAGTAATACGGACCCCCGCGCGCAGCGATAAAGTTTTATTTAGCTTGCGTGCGCGATTTATCTGATTTATAATAACTGTGTAGGCTATTAAAACGTCGGCAAGCAGTTAACATCAAAAGAGTGCAACTTCTGTACTTATTTATTCTGTGCTATCAGGCGAACTGTGTGCTCGTTTGTCAACCCTCACTCTAATACTGAAACAATCAGGTGTAGTATGTTTGATGATCAATTACACGCTTGATTGTCTCGGAAAGCGAGTGGACTATGCAGGAGCGCCTTTGTGGCTGCCGTATCAATAGTTACGTAGTAATTTAGGCCGCTCAGGTTAAATTAAACCCAATCAACAAATAATTGAGTTGGTATTCCCTTACACTTCTATATTGCATTGTGCTATAGTCAGACGCTCGGCCAGGCGATGTTGACTTACCACGCAATGTAACCAAACGGATTGCTTAGTCGTTTGTGTTGTGCACAGTAGTTACACAGTTACAGCAGTTAGTAGTACACAATAATACGTAATCCTCGAGGAGGTAAGCAGAGTCTAAAAAGAAAGTTCGGATTAAATTAGCGTAAAATTTGAGTTTAGAAAGAAAATTGTGAATGCAGTGATAGATGGCTAGCATCGCCTACAAAATCCAAAACCCTATTTCCCGTTAGTCGCCTTTTGATATATCTTAGGCAAGTAACACAGTCAGCACATTCTTTTATTTCATTTCATTGTTTATTTCTTAATCCCTGACCCCATTCCAATGTTATTAATCAATGAATATAATTTCGAAGATAGCCTTGTAGTGATGACGTAAAATAATATGATATCACCTAATTTCCTATCAGTTAAAAGTGGAATTTATTGGAAAGAAGAGAAAGACAAGGCTTGTGATAGGCGGAGGTATATCATTACGTAAATATAATAACCTATAGACGTCCCACTGCTGGGGCACAGTCCTCCTCTCACTTCTGAGAGGAGAGAGAGAGCGTATACGAAAGAAAACTTCAGTAGATAGCAGCCCTGGTTCAGTAAGTTGGCGGTGTTTTATTCGCGTGCCTCGGTAAGAACAAAAATCCGTTGTTCTCCGATCTCTTTCTGATAGTGTTGGATTGCTGTTCCTATGACAGAGAGGGAATAGAGAGTGCGTCTGTGTTCGCGCACACACTCCTGTACTGCGCCGATAGCTAGTCACCGTTCAGACTGGCCGCCGTTACTGAAATTCAGTCTATTTATATATTTCTCTCATGTATATTGCGATAAGGTATATCCGTCCGTGAAGTCTATGGACCATGTGTTAAACTCTATTACGCTATATTTAAAGCAGTAATGTCGTCATTTAGTAGAGCAGTAGTTAGCTAAAATACGGATCTAATTTGACTTCACACAAACACTACTCTAATAAATTTTTATAAAATCTTTTCTTTTTACTTAATGTCTTTCTTTCTTTCATTATCACGTGTAGTTATCGTTCAGATAGCAAAAATATTTAGATGGGTGGCAGCATCTTCCTGATTTCCAAACCCTTTTGCCGAGCGTGGCAACAATGGCATATATCTATTTCCACTATATAGCCTTTACCTTTTTATTGTTTTTTTATCTATGGAAGAGGCTTACGTTCGGCAGTGGACTTGTCATAGCATGTAAGGAGTGAATGAGGAAAGGGTTTGTCAAACAAGACATGTATGACAAATTATAGAAAACTTCATGTATTGTCCCCTGACATCTCTATGTGGAAAACAATGGTTAAACTAAACTAGTTATTTTATTTTTGTAAAAGAAATACTAGCTGCACCGCTCGATTTGATTAAAATCTTGCTCAAACATCAAAAGTACGTGACAATTTTATGTTATTATGACCCCAAATGTAAAATAGAAGATCTAAGAAGGCAATTTTCGCTCTAGATTTCGGCCGAAAGATTCTGCTCTCTACAGATTACTTGACTCACAGAGCGTACATTATTTATTACACTGGCGCTGCATCCACCGCGCCAAACTGCATCCCGTTAACGCTTGGGATTTTTATCTAATAATTCTCGAAGAAGTTAGTAAAGAGTTCAAGAAGGTAATAAAGAGGGATCTTCGGTTATGGAAATGTTATTATAGAGATGTCTTTTTCAATATATAATACTAAAATTACGTATTTAACAACTTATAATTTAATTAAAAATTATTTTAAAGGAGTAAGTGTGACAAACAAGTAGACACCTAAATGTAAGTGGATGCTGGCCTGTAGAAACTTACATTAGTCATCAATCAAGATAATCTAAATACAGATAAAAACGCATCTGTCATATCATCATCGTATGTCATCTTCATAAATCCCATGGCCGGGCATAAATTCCTCTCATTTTCAAAAGGTCTTTTTGAAGCATGAAAAGTCCGCCGCGGTGTCGTAATGCATATTGGCATTTTAACCTATAAATAATTTAAAATTAACAATTTTGTACAACCGAATTCAATATCAATTATTAAGAATAACTTAAAAACTATTAGTCCGACCTTGTACAAATTTATATTACTACAAGAGAAGCATCAGCTTTCAAATAAAAAACATAAAAAAGAAAAAAAAATACAGTCGAATCGAGTACCGTCTCCTTTTTCAAGCCCGGAAAAGGTAGATTTACTCAGAACATTTGTTTTTCACGTGATAAATCGGCATTTTCAATCTTAATTAATAACTTGTCTTTCGTTTCGATGGGGATCGAATTCGGCTCGCTTGCTACCATTAAATTTAAATGTGAAAATTATTACTTAATTAATACTTAGTGGTCGCTCAATGGTCGAAAATCAACCATTTTTTATGTTATGTATGTATGTTAACATACATAACATAAAAACTTACGCCTGTAACACAGAGGGGTAGGCAGATACTGTGGACTTCCGTTTGGCACGATCCTGAGACACCTCTCTCGCCTCATTTACGTTACGTATTCATATACCTACGCATAAGCTCTCGTCGGTTAAGGGTACTTTAAATCTGGCCTATCTTCGATCTATCGCCAATTTGGTCGATATACTAGGGCGTCCCTTCTTTACTCTTCCGTTCACTTTTGCAACATAAATTTGCTTTGTAACTATTTATCTATGTATATATTTATATTAATCAATTTGTATTTCTACTTTTTCTTTTTCTTTTTTCTCTACAGTATCTATAGCGACGATTTCCATTTGACGACTATTTGACTACAGGCCGTTGACATTGGCAGTATGAACGTAAACAAATTATCTGCTCTCGGTAAATAGCAATAATGTTCTGTGCTTGGTTCTGTGATTATGTACGTGTTTGACATTACAATTTCGATATCAATTATGAATGTAAACAATATATTTTTTTATTTAATGCATTTGTATATAAGGAAGGTTGGTCAAATCGTACCAGACGACGAAACGATGGCGTCACTATATACCATATCTATGAAAAATATGCTTATTAGTCTTAAAAACACAAAAATACCCCTCTAAGTAGCCAGAAAAAAATTATCCTTTTATTTTGTTTTTGTAACTGTTCCGAAATTATTTAAAATAATGGTTTCAGAACGCACTGGAACGCACCTAATGACGATTCATTTCACATATGAAAGAACTTTGTATTCAAAGCTCTAATTATTCATGTTTTTCTGAATAGTTGTTAATTATAATTCAACTCAATAAGTATGTAGGCATCAAATCAACTACTGTACTGATTTATTATGTATTGGATTCATGTCATAAAAATAATTATGTAGCTTCATAGTAAGCTAAGCGTTTTGTTCAATTACGTACAACGGAACATCATTTGTCACCAGGGGCGTAGCTACCGCCGTATCAGCCGTATCAATGATACGGGGCCCCCGGGCTACAGGGGCCCCCAACGTGTGTAAGCAAAAACTCCAAGGACTTCTAATGGGACAGGAAAGGCTATCACTATTCTCTAAAGAAGTAAAGAATTTAGTAAAACTGAAATCGTCTTCAGCTATGTTCGCCGAACAAAAGGCACGAAAATTAAATTGTTTGGCTAGCTTAGTTCCTAGGAGTATTTATTGTAAGTAATAACTCATAAGCCCGTGTAGTGGCGGGTAAGAATACTCACAACCCCATATCTTCCCGTGGGTGTCGTAAAAGGCGACAGACGGAAACTGAGGCAGAGGATGGGCAGCAGCATCTTTCTGATAACAGCAAAACAACAATAAAAAAACTGCGCTTGCCAACCCGCTCGCCAAGCGTGGCAACTATGGCAATATACCCCCATGAAAGTAACGAAGAGATGGCCCCCAGTCCCCGGCAGCCCCGCTATTCCTGGCTAAGGTGGCGACCATGGTAACAGCGAGGCAGGGGGTGCTAAGAGTCTCCGGTGGAGGTTCTGTTGCCACCTACGACGACTCGACATGGCAACTTATAACGCACGCACCCTGAGGACTGACGAGAAGGTCCTGGAGCTAGAAGAAGAGATAGACAAGTTGCACTGGAATGTCATAGGATTATCCGAAGTCTGAAGAGAGGGGGAGGTCACGGTAATCCTCGAATCCGGCAATTTGTTCTATCACCAGGAGGGCGACCATCTGTCCCAAGGAGGTGTCGGATTTATCGTCCACAAGTCTCTCGTTAACAACGTTGTAAAGATTGGGAGTGTGTCGACGAGGGTTGCGGACCTTATACTCAGAATCACCGAACGGTAATCGCTGAAGGTTATACAGGTTTACGCATCAACCTCGGTACACGCCGATGAGGAGGTGGAAGAAATGTATGAGGATATCTCTAGAACAATGCATTCCTCCAAAACCCACTATACGGTGTTAATGGGAGACTTCAACGCAAAACTAGGCACAAGAGAGAACGGTGAGCTGAAAGTAGGGAAATTCGGAATAGGGCAACGGAACCCAAAGGGCCAGCAGCTGGCGAACTTCATGGAGAAAGAAGGACTCTTTATGATGAACTCTTTCTTCCAGAAGCGGCCCCACAGGAAGTGGACCTGGTCGAGCCACGACGGTTCGACAAAAAATGAGATTAACTTTATTATGACGACCAGACGACAACTATTCAGTGATGTCTCAGTGATCGCGAGGGTGAAAACCGGCAGCGATCACCGAATGGTGAGAGGCACACTGAACCTAAACGTTAAGTTGGAGAAGTCACGTCTAATGAAGTCAACGCTCCGTCCTTCTCGTGCTCTAATCCAAAGTCCAGAAACCTTTCAGCTCGAGCTACGAAACCGTTTTCAGTGCCTAGAAGATTGCAATACAATGGACGATATGAATGACAAGCTCGTGGAAACTGTCCATGCGGTCTGAGCTAAGTTTTGCAAGACCCGCCGCAGAAGAAACAAAAAGTCTCCGATCACACTCTAATCTCAATGGCTTTTAGACGGGGTATATAGCTGCAGTCTTCAGTAGATTTGACAGCGTACAGGCAACTGAACATACAGATCTCCAAATGCATGCGGCGGGACTTGTGCAACTTTAATTCTGCTCGTATTAAAGAAAAGATCGAGCAGAACCAGGGCTCCCAAGTCTTTGCAAGAGATCTGTCTGCCAGAAAGAGCCAACTGTCGAAGCTGAAGACCGAGTATGGCAGCGTCGTTTCCGGGACACCTGAGGTTTTGAGTGAGATTGAGAGGTTCTATTGGCAGCTGTACACATCATCGTTGGAGCCACACGTAAGTGTGAGTAACGATCCAAGAGCGAGTCTTATCCGACACTATTCCGATGATATCTCGGACGTCAGTCTGAGCGAGATTAGAATGGCTCTCCAGCATCTTAAAAACGGCAAGATCCCAGGCTGGATGGAATTACAGTGGAGCTTCTGAAAGCGGGTGGAAAACCGATACTTGATGTCCTTCAGAAGCTCTTTAATTCCGTCCTCCATGGTGGCACTACTCCGGAAAGGTGACAACGCTCTCTTGAAGAACTACAGACCGAGTTCCCTTTTGAGCCGCGTCTACATGCTGTTTTCGAGAGTCATTACTCCCGAACAAGCCGGTTTCCAAAAAGGCTTTAGCACCATATACCACATACATACCCTTCGGCAAATTGTACAGAAGTCCGAGGAGTACAATTTACCACTATTTCTGGCGTATGTGGACTATGAGAAAGCCCAAAGACTTTCAATCAAAATTACGTCGAAATTCGGGCGGTGCTGCAGTCCCTTCAGCGATGCCAAGTTGACTGTCGGTATATCGAAGTGCTGAAGTGCTTGTACAGTAGGGCTACGATGGCTATCCGAGTACAGAACCAGAGTACGAAACCTATCCAATTGCAGAGAGGTGCAAGACAGGGTGACGTTATATCCCCGATACTCTTCACCGCTGCATTGGAAGACGTTTTCAAGCTTCTGGACTGGTAAGGATACGGTGTTAACATCAATGGCGAGTACATCACTCACCTTCGATTTGCCGACGATATAGTCCTTATGGCAGAATCGCTGGAGGACCTAAGCACTATGCTCAATGACCTCAATAGTGTCTCCCAACGGATAGGTCTTAAGATGAACATGGACAAAACAAACATCATGTTTAATGTCCATGTCACATCTATGCCGGTAGTTGTTGGGAGTACTAAGCTCGAAGTTGTTGACGAGTATGTTTACCTGGGACAAATAGTCCGACTAGGTAAGTCCAACTTCGACCGAGAGGTCAATAAACGGATTCAACTCGGTTGGGCAGCGTTCGGGAAACTACGACACATCTTCTCGTCAGACATACCTCAAAACCTTAAAACGAAATTGTACAACCAGTGCGTGTTGCCAGTGATGATTTACGGAACTGAGACGTGGTCCTTCACTGCTGGCCGTATGAGGAAGCTCAAGGTCGCTCAGCGAGCTATGGAGAGGGCTATGCTCGGAGTTTCTCTGCGTGATAAACTTATGAATAAGGATATCCGCAGTAGAACCAGAGTAACCGACATATACCAACGGATTAGTAAGCTGAAGTGGCAGTGGGTCGGCCATATAGCTCGAAGAACCGACAACCGATGGGGAAGAAATTTTCTCGAGTGGCAGCCTCGTACCGGTAGGCGAAGTGTAGGGCGTCCCCCCACGAGATGGAGTGACGACCTGGTAAGACATGCAGGAAGTCGATGGATGCAGGTGGCTCAGGGCCGTGCTTTGTGGCATTCCTTGGGGGAGGCCTATGCTCTTTAATGGACTTATGAAGGGCTGTTATGATGATGATGATGATGATGAACTAGTGGAATTAGTACTTTTGCCGTTGTCGTGATAATTGACGATAATTTATGTGTACATAGAGAACTGAAGACCATTTTTATGTATATGTTTTTTATTCCTTTATTCGTTTTTTCATTCCTTGGACTTATGAAGGGCTGTAACGATGATGATGAATAACTTAAAATCAATATATAATAATTTGAATTCAATGCAAGCGTTTTTGTTCCTTTTATGAAATCTTTACTCTTCATTGGGGCCCCCCAACAAATTTTGATACAGGGCCCCTCGAAGGCACGCTACGCCACTGTTTGTCACCGATAAGTTACATTATCTGTAGAGAGTAAATGTGTTCTGTGATCTGTAGTCATCGATCGACATTGATTGTATGGGGTGTAGGGTACAAGGAGGACCATCTCCTTATATGAAAAGTGTCCCTAAACTCGTGTTCAATAAGGGTGTGCTGCAGTAGCATAGCATAAATTAAAAAAAAATCCAAAATTAATTAGAATAAGATGGAGAAATAAACAAGGACCGACCAATCCGCTTGGTTTTGTACTACGTAAATACTTGAGTTTTTGTATACTGGCATTTTACTAACCACTCTTGTCATGAAATTTTTCAAATATTTGAATTCAGCTGACTTCACTCCGTCTACAACAGCTATATTCATATCGTAGTTTTTCAGACGCCAGCGCTATTGTGGTAGGTATTGGAACCTCTATTTTCAGTAAATAGTAGGACACTTTTTCAACTTTCGCCCCTTATAAGATGGTTCTCCTTGTACTCTACACTCCATAATTGAATGTCGACACCCGGCAATCATCTACATATCTATAAGTATATCTTATTTGCTTCACTCGTTTTTGTGGATTGTGATACGTACTGTACTATTTTAGATTTCCTTCTGTTGTTTTGACCTCGGCATTGTTTTACGGACTGATAACAACCACTTGTAATGATTATTCTGTGCTTTTGATTTCTGGACACCGATTTTGCATCTTGCATATTTCTGAGCGACATCATGCAGACTACAGCTACACAACAACGACAACTAGCCTTGCGATCGCTATGTGTTAATTGTAAAATATGCATTCATACACTTCACTGCCATCTCGTTTTTAAACTTGATACCAGAAAAATTTCTAAGATCTGCGAGTGGAATTCTTCAATAATAATACATATTTACATATCTTTTTTTCTTCTTTTTATATGAGAGAGAGCAAACGAGCATGCGGCTCACCTGATGGTAAGTGACTACCGCCGCCCATGAACAATTGCAACCCCAGGGGAACCAGGGGAATTGCAGATGCGTTGCCGGCCTTTTCGAAAGGAGGAGGCTTTTTTATTGAAGGCCCCTAAGTCGTATCAGTCTGGAAAATTGCTGATGGTAATCGGTTCCACAAGGAAGTCGTGCGAGGAAGAAAACATCTTCTAAATCGCACAGTGGTGGACCTCCAATCATCCAGATGGTGTAGATGGTATTGGGAGTTCTGCCGCAATGTGCGTACGTGAAATTTGGCGGGTGGTATTAATCCGAACAATTCCTCAAAGCACTCCCCGTGGTAAATGCGAAAGAAAATGCAAAGGCATGCAACATCTCTTCGCAGTGCCAATGAATCGAGCCGATCCGGAAGGACTCGGTCGTCGACGATTCGAGCCGCTCTGCGCTGGATGCGGTCAAATGATAGGAGCTGGCACTGGGGAGCTCCTGCCCAGAGATGGGAACAGTATTCCATGTGAGGCCGAACCTCCGCCTTGTAAAGTTGCAGTCGTGAAATTTTGTCCCGCTCTGCTAAGCACGCCAAGCTTTTTAGAGGCTAATTTGGCCTTTACTTCCAAGTGACCTAGAAACTGCACGTCACTCGGTATGTCGATTTCGAGGATTCCGATACTGGCTGAGGCAAGAAGGGGAGTGCCTTGAAACTGAGGAGATACGACAAAGGTGTTCTTTTAAGCGCAAATAAATGCGCAAACTTGTGTCTTCTGAGAATTAAACTGGACTAAATTTAGCCGCCCCTAATCCGAGACTTTGTTCAGCAAAAACTCGACTTCAGACACAAGTTTGTTCCGATTCTCGGTGACGTTTTTCCCAGAAATATTGGCACGGCCGGTGTATAGAGCATCACCAGTGCTGTCATCTGCATAGCAATGAATGTTACCAGTTAGCAACTACTTATTTTATTACACTAACATAAACCATCACACACAATCGTACATGATAATACAAATCTAATTCTTATTTTAGATCACTGAAGAAGATTACATATGTGATGCTAACCTCAAAAGTATTGTTGACGTTATTATAAAAAATTGTGGCTTTTTAGATATTATTTTCAAACAGGATGGTATTTACAACATAAAAACAAACCAATCTAGCTATAGTTTGTTTTGGGACATGAAAAATAAAAGTCAAGTCCAGCTCCGATAGAAATTTGGCCATTGTTCTTTAAGCTTTGTGAACTCCTTGTCAAATCCTACACTTCTCCGTGCGCGCCTATTGTTTATAAAGGGGTATATAGTTTTCCCTTCACGTACTCGTATTAATATATAGATCAAAGCCTTTCAGCCAAAACTAACAAGAAGTATATTTTTAATGTTTATAGCGTTTCAGAATTCATTTTACTAATTCCTTAGTTTTAAAGATGTACAGAATTGTTAAAATAGCATTCGAGTGAATTATTTTTTTTCCTTAAATAAAAGTGACAAACGAACCCACAGACCACCTGATAGTATGAGGCTTCTGCAGCCCATCAATATTTGCAACTAACTTTAAATTAATAAGAATAGACATGCATTGTCACCACTGAGAAATAAGATAGAGTGCTTATATATGTACAAATAGTAATTATACTCGCTCTCTAAACCACTTCAAATTAATAAGAATAGACATGCGTTTTTACCTCTGAGAAATAAGATAGAGTGCTTATATATGTACAAATAGTAATTATACTCGCTCTCTCAACCACTTCAAATTAATAAGGATAGATATGCGTTGTACCTCTAAGAAATATTTTATTTTATAGAATAGGGGGCAAACGAGCATGCAGCTCACCTGATGGTAAGTGACTACCGCCGGCCATGAACAACCGCAACACCAGGGGAATTGCAGATGCGTTGCCGGCCTTTTAAAAAGGTGTAAGCTCTTTTCTTAAAGGTTCCTAAGTCGTATCGGTCCGGAAAATTCACTGGTGGTAATTGATTCCACAAGGAAGTTGTGCGAGGGAGAAAACTTCTTCTAAATCACACAGTAGTGGACCGCCAATCATACAGATGGTATGGATGGTAACGCGAGTTTTGTCGAGATGTGCGATGGTTAAATTGAGCGGCTGGAATTCGTCCGAACAATTCCTCAGAGCACTCCCCGTGATAGATACGATATAAAGTAATACGCAAAGAGATGCAACATCTCTACGCAGTGCCAGTGTATCGAGCCGGTCAGAAAGAACTCGGTCGTCGACGATTCGAACCACTCTGAGCTGGATGCGGTCAAGTGGAAGGAGCTGGCTCTGGGGTGCCCCGGCCCAGAGATGAGAACAGTATTCCATGTGGGGCCGAACTTGCGCTTTGTAAAGTTGCAAGCGATGTGCCGGTATTAAATACTGTCTCGCTCAGCTGAGGACGCCAAGCTTTTTAGAGGCCAATTTGGCCTTCCCTTCCAAGTGACCACGAAACTGTACACTATTCAATATGTCGACGCCAAGGATTCCGATACTAGCTGAGGCAGCAAGGGCCTTGCAACTGAGGAGATACGACAAAGGGGTTCTTTTTAGCGGTAACCGCGTAAACTTGTGTCTTCTAGGGATTGAACTGGAATAGATTTAGTCGGCCCAAATCCGAGACTGTTAAGCAAAGACTCGACTTCAGACACAAGTTTGTCCCGGTACTCGGCGACGTTTTCCCGAGAAATATTGGCACGGCCGGTATATAAGGCATCACCAGTGCTGTCGTCTGCATAGCAATGAATGCTACCAGTTAGCAACATATCATTGATATACAGGAGAAACAGCGTTGGTGACAGCACGTAGCCTTGTGGAACACCAGCGTTGATAGGCTTGAAATCAGAGCATGCACCGTCTAATACGACCTTGATGCTCCCATCAGCAAAGAAACTGGTGATCCATTTGCACAATTTCTCAGGAAGCCCGAAAGAAGGAAGCTTCGAAAGAAGCGCTTTGTGCCAGACCCGATCGAAGGCCTTCGCTATGTTCAAACTAACGTCCAATGCCTCCCCCTTGGACTC
The DNA here is from genome assembly GCA_033319125.1 of Parnassius glacialis. Classification (NCBI taxonomy): domain Eukaryota; kingdom Metazoa; phylum Arthropoda; class Insecta; order Lepidoptera; family Papilionidae; genus Parnassius; species Parnassius glacialis. Next base: position 34,320,186 of record JAVANC010000024.1, on the reverse strand, counting down.
TACCGCCTCCGCCCATCTATATGTTAAGTAGACTAGAAGATCACCAGCTGATCGACTCCGACAAAAATATATAGATAGACCGATAGACATGCATTGTCACCTCTGAGACATAAGATAGAGTGCCTATATATGTACAAATAGTAATTATACTCGCTCTCTAAACCACTTAAAATTAATAAGGATAGATTTATGTTGTACCTCTGAGAAAAAAAAAGAGTCCCTATATATGTACAAATAGTAACTATACTCGCTCTCTAAACTACTTCAAATTAATAAGGATAGATATGCGTTGTTACCTCTGAGAAATAAGATAGAGTGCCTATATTTGTACAAATAGTAATTATACTTCCTCTCTAAACTACTTCAAATTAATAAGTATAGATATGCGTTGTTACCTCTGAGAAATAAGATAGAGTGCCTATATATGTACACATAGTAATTATACTCGCTCTCTAAACTACTTCAAATTGATAAGTATAGATATGCGTTGTTACCTCTGAGAAATAAGATAGAGTGCCTATATATGTAAAAATAGTAATTATACTCGCTCTCTAAACTACTTCAAATTAATAAGGACAGACATGCGTTGTCACCTCTGATAAATAAGATAGAGTGCTAATATATGTACAAATAGTAATTATACTCGCTCTCTAAACTACTTCAAATTAATAAGTATAGATATGCGTTGTTACCTCTGAGAAATAAGATAGAGTGCCTATATATGTACAAATAGTAATTATACTCGCTCTCTAAACTACTTAAAATTAATAAGGACAGACATGCGTTGTCACCTCTGAGAAATAAGATAGAGTGCTTATATATGTACAAATAGTAATTATACTCGCTCTCTAAACTACTTCAAATTAATAAGTATAGATATGCGTTGTTACCTCTGAGAATTAAGATAGAGTGCCTATATATGTACAAATAGTAATTATACTCTCTCTCTAAACTACTTCAAATTAATAAGGACAGACATGCGTTGTCACCTCTGAGAAATAAGATAGAGTGCTTACATATGTACAAATAGTAATTATACTCGCTCTCTAAACTACTTCAAATTAATAGGTATAGATATGCGTTGTTACCTCTGAGAAATAAGATAGAGTGCCTATATATGTACAAATAGTAATTATACTCGCTCTCTAAACTACTTCAAATTAATAATTATAGATATGCGTTGTTACCTCTGAGAAATAAGATAGAGTGCCTATATATGTACAATAGTAATTATACTTGCTCTCTAAACTATTCAGATCGGAACACAGCAGTGCAGTCACGTCTACTTGGTGGCAGAAATAAGAGTGTGGTATCTACTAAACCAGATTCCTATGCAGGCAAGGAATCATCCCTAGTGATGATAGGGAAAGAAATTGTGTTATGAGGAAATTATGGTTTGTATGACGTTGCTGTGGTCAGCATTAAGATTTTTGGCAGTATGAACACGAAAGAAATAACGAATAAAAGTTTAATTGATAGAATCAGGCGTTACTTTGCGGAAATCCATTATAATGGGGTTGTTATAAATTAATTTGCTTAATTCCGCGTAAAGAAAGAAAATGATGTGTCCTGCCCAGCTTTAAGGGGGACCTCCCACCCTCCCTCAATCGCGCGCACTATACCCGTCGCCGTCAATCCCAGCACTACCATCCTCAGCACCACCACACTAGGCAGGACACACCACTCTCGAAAATACGACACGTGTTTCGCCTCTACACGAGGCATCCTCAGGTGAAGTAGACTCTGCGGAGGCTGGCTGCTAAGTGAGCGGCGAGCCGAAACTACTGCTATTTACACTACTTGCTGACGCAACCGCGCTCCAATTACGTAGCGAGCGATTACGTCATGCGATAAATCACCGCATGACGTACGCCGATATTTGCTGTGAAATTAACAACAAACTACTGCGAAACGTCCGCCTACCCTACAACCACGCAACCAAATGCTGACCACCGCACCGTGAGGGTGACAAACGACCATGTTGCGTGGATATATATCATCACGGAGCAGGCTTAAACATTTTTAAGAGAGGCGAGTTGGAAACATTTGTTTGTTCATTCAGCAGTGCAACATTACCGTTATTATTTCTTAATATCTCTAACTGTTCCAACACACACAGTCGTAGCCCTTTATTACAAGTATGTAAGACTTTAAAGTAGTGGTCATTGGCTAGGCTGTGTCCAGTGTCTAAGAGATGTTTAGCCACCTGTGATTTATCGGAGTTACAATTCCTGTACGCGGCTAAATGCTCTTTATAGTAGTTGCTTTATAGTCGTGGTGCACCGCGCAGGTTCTGAGCAGAACAGCTTTATAGTGTTCGAGCACAGAGTAAAGAAGACCAGAGGGGAAGCTTTCTAACAACGTCGAAAATTTATACCTATTCTGATAGGGTTATCACCTGATGCAAGTGAAAATTTTAAAGAAAAAATATCTATATTTCTATCAATATCATTTTCGTAAGGCAACGTATTCATGAGTACAAAAAATCAGATGGTATTAGTAATGACTGTGATGATGGTAGTGGGCAGTGGCTGTGTTGATACACCACAACCACCAATGTTACTACCAGGATGATGGTGGCGGTAGTAAGGGCTGTTGTGGTGATGCTGGTCGTGGTGGTAGTGCCAGTAGTGGTCCACTACCCACCACCACCACCAATGATGCTAACAGCACCACCACAATCACTGACACCATTACCAACACGTACAGCACCACCTACCACCGCTACCAACACCGCACAATCAGCACCACCGTCCACCATTACTATCACCAGCAATAATACCACTCACACTAACTGCACCACTGTCTGGCTATTATATTATTTTCTTTCGAATTTTTCATACATACTGTACAACTTAAGTATTTAGCTTATACAAACACTAATTATCTAATATAAATATATACTTATAAATCTATAATGTCTTATTTTATAGTACACAATATGTAAACTTAACTCTAATTGTAAAAAAGTTAATAGATTTATTGATCTATAAAATCACGAAATATTATTCGTCTATTTATTTCAATGCGCATGACCAACAGCCCTTTCATTCACACTCTGACTGAGCCGGCGCAAACCAGTTTGTACCCTGACGGAGCGTCGGTGAACCTGTCGGTGAGAGCTCACGCACACATCGCTGCGCTATGTGTGGGTGTACCCGTAGCGAGACGTTTGTATGTAGCTTCCCCTCTGGTCGATTTCTTTACTCATAAGGTTCGAGTGTATGCGCAAGCACAGTAGGTGCACTCTTTATTCCCTCACTCCCATAATCCGAGAGACGTATATCCGACACGACCGAAGATAGATCAGGAGCAGGACCAACGGCTTTACGTGCTTTCCGAGGCACGCTGTTGAAACACTTTTAACTTCCCGATGCCGGGTTGCTACTGAGAATTATGTGACAGAAAAATCCCAATACTTGACCCACGATTCGAACCGAACGGAATAAATGATCAATAACCGTGATTACGACCGTGAGACTAACAGGGCATTGTAGTAGATATGTAGAGGTATGACTGCTGTTTATAAGCGTCCTCAAAGGAAGTACGTAACTAGACGATTCTGAACTACCTGCACCTGTCTTCATTAGGTCGTCGTTTCAACTATAGGGTTTAATTAAAATTTTATTATGTATGATAATGACCCCTGGAAATGAGGTAATCGCTACCAAGCTATTTATAATTTGTTGTGTTGTTAATTCTGTAACATACAAGATTGTAAGCTGTTATTTAAAAAAAGAAGAGTTTTTTTTCGAACCAGTGGTAATTAAACAAAAGAGTGACTTTCAATAAGTATTATTTATAATCTATATTGAATAAAAAAGTTTCTGTTTCCATTAATAATGTAGCAGTGTACACAGCTCCTAACATACTCGTAAGTGTCTCTAAATTCAAGGTGAGCTTGCGGCTTATAAAGTGAAGTTTAACAGTTTGCAAAGTTTTAAGGACCCCACGAAGTTACTTACTGTTATGTGTTTTTGGCAAAAAGTTTCAAAGTTCACTTTACTTTAACACTAAGTGCGACGTTTGGAGTTTAAGAAATTTGAGCAAACCTTTGGTAGTTTATCTAGGTTTCCATTAGATTTTACTTAACTTCTTATAGTAATTTGTTGTATAAGCAAAATTAAGTATAAGTATAAGAAATGTAATAAATATAAACTGGTAAATTCAATTGGGCATACCTTAAGCGCATTAAAAAAATTACATATTACATGATTATACGGAATTTTTAAAGTAGTTAAAAAACAATTCGACAGCACTATCGGCTTCAACACCCTCGAAAACCATGAAAATGACACCCACGATAAAAAAAAAAATATACCTATTGCAGCCGCCATCTTGGATTTACATTTCGATAGCACTATCGGCTTCAACACCCTCGAAAACCATGAAAATGACACCCATGATGAAAAAATTGGTACCTACTTCAGCCGCCATCTTGGATTTACATTTCGACAGCACTATCGGCTTCAACACCCTCGAAACCCATGAATATGACACCCATGATGAAAAAATTGATACCCATTGCAGCCGCCACCTTGGATTTACATTGCGTCAACCCTATCGGCTTCAACTGTCTCGAAAACCATGTAAATGACACCCATGATGAAAAAATTGATATCTATTGCAGCCGCCATCTTGGATTTACATGTCGTTAGCACTATCGGCTTCAACACCCTCGAAAACCATGAAATAGACACCCATGATGAAAAAATTGATACCTATTGCAGCCGCCATCTTGGATTTAAATTTCGACAGCACTATCGGCTTTAACACTCTCGAAAACCATGAAAATGACACCCATGATGAAAAAATTGATACCTATTGCAGCCGCCATCTTGGATTTACATTTCGACAGCACTATCGGCTTCAACACTCAAAAACTATGAAAATGACACCCAAGATGAAAAAATTGGTACCTACTTCAGCAGCCATCTTGGATTTACATTTCGACAGCACTATCGGATTCAACACCCTCGAAAACCATGAAAATGGCACCCATGATGAAAAAATTGATACCCATTGCAGCCGCCACCTTGAATTTACATTTCGATAGCACTTTCGGCTTCAACACCCTCGAAAACCATGAAAATGACACCCATGATGAAAAAATTGGTACCTACTTCAGCCGCCATCTTGGATTTACATTTCGACAGCACTATCGGCTTCAACACCCTCAAAACCCATGAAAATGACACCCATGATGAAAAAATTGATACCCATTGCAGCCGCCACCTTGGATTTACATTGCGTCAACCCTGTCGGCTTCAACTCTCTCAAAAACCATGTAATTGACACCCATGATGAAAAAATTGATATCTATTGCAGCCGCCATCTTGGATTTACATTTCGACAGCACTATCGACTTCAACACCCTCGAAAACCATGAAAATGATACCCATGATGAAAAAATTGGTACCTAATTCAGCCGCTATCTTGGATTTACATTTCGACAGCACTATCAGCTTCAACACCCTCGAAAACCATGAAAATGACACCCATGATAAAAAATTTATACCTATTGCAGCCGCCACCTTGGATTTACATTTCGACATCACTATCGGCTTCAGTAACCCTCGAAAACCATGAAAATGACACCCATGATGAAAAAATTGATACCTATTGCGGCCGCCATCTTGGATTTACATTTCGACAACCCTATCGGTTTCAACACCCTCGAAAACCATGAAAATGTCACCCATGACCAAAAATTATCCTACTTACTTTTAGTACGTACTACTATTATTTATTCTGTGCTTTTAAATATTGTAATAAAAAAATCTCTTATTATTATCATAATCAAGTATTTAAGAAATTTGGTTATTCGAATATTGTGTATTTGTACAGCGATCTTTTTGAGCCGCTGCAAACAACCGAAACAATATCCACCCACGACGGCGACTGATCGACTGAAGCCGAACCATAGATTACTATATATATACTAGAGATAGATGCGCGACTCATACTTAATTTTTTTAAGTGTTGTGCTTTGCATAACAGACGGTGCTTACAAAACAAGGAACTTGGAAAAAATAAACACATCTGCTGGACGCGATCCGGGGTCTTTAGATTTTGGGACCGCCCGATTATCCACCTGAACTATTATAAGCTTGTGCGTTGTAGCGAAATTTATCTTCGTATTCTAATAATATTTTAGCAGTTTTTCATTGTCTGAAAACACAGATACAATGGCATTTTCTAAAAATAAATAATGTTCATTAAATATTAATAACAATTTAAGCGTAACCAGTGATCGCTACTAACTGCGTAGTGCGCGTGGATTATTGCGTATGCATAGACTTAATATATAAGTGCTCTCTAGTGAAATTAAAATAAGTCTAGCCTAGCGCTTCGGAATGTAGATGGAAGCACATGAAACGTATCATTTTGTTCGTAAAATAGTGTTCTAAGTTGCATGCCCATGAGCCGAACTAAACTACTCTGTGGCTGTAGCTCCCCATTTACAGAAATAATTTATATTATACGAGGCTACCAAAGCCATTTTGGAGCCGAAAAAAATTAATTATAGCTAAACAAAACAAAATTACACTGCCATTTACATTCAGTGGCTTCCCACATGATAGATGAAGAGATTGAAAAATAGATTGAGTTAAACAATTAATATTTTCAAAAGTTATCGTGTTTACAAGCCACAGGGCCATGATAAATCCACACCACAAGCCACTAAAACCCTATTTTTATTTAAAAATCGCAATTAATCGATTTAAAAAAATATTAATAAGTTCAACAATCATTTATCTTTCTAACAACGTGCTTTTTTGTCATTTATATGTATAATATGATTGCTAGATACGATTTTATTCGATAAAATGTTGGAATCTTAATTTTTAGGCGATAGTAGAACATACCTTGCGCTTTCGCTTAAGGTATGCAATATATGATCTAAAGACTGTTTATATTAAAGCAAACACAATACATAGAATAAAACTATGTTAAGCTTTTAATTTTGGTTGAAATATTAATTTCAACCAAAATTAAAAGCTTTACTAGTTGAAGTTACTCCGGGTTAACTTTTACATCAAGACGTCAAACACCTGAGCCTCCTCGTAACCACGTCTTATTCAATATATATGATCTGCTACCACACCTACTTATGAGTTCTAATACTGGAATCAGTTTTCATCATCATCATGAACACACTGCTAACTGATAAGTCAAGCTACATGGGCTTAGTGTAGCGAAAGGTTGGCGGAAAAGCCAGTTGATAGTACTGCGGCTTAGCAATGAGTTGCAGAGATGATCCCAGTTCAAATCCCGCACAGAACAAGTATTCGTATGGCCTACAAATAATTGTACTGTTTGTGAAATTTATGTATGTAAACTGCCTCCACAACACAACAGATTTCTAGTGCGTGGGTAACATTTTTTTTAAAAAGCAATAAAGTTAGCGAATGAACTCAACTGGACTTCTTCAAAGTTTCTAAGCTTCTAACCTGGCTCAGTTTATGTTCCCGAAAGGAAATCTGTGACCGGGACGGGTGGACAGAGTTTATTGCTCGTTGCTCTCATCTTTGTCCTTTGATATCAGTAAATTTTTCATCATATATATATATGTACATGATTTCATATATATGAAATCATGACCTGTGTTAGCTGGAAGGAAGAAGCGAGAGCGGAGAAGTAGTAGCGATTGCACTTGTTTTTGTAAAATAAAAGTGACAAGTGGAGCGTAGTCAAGCTTATGAACTTATGATAAATGAATGCTGTGGCTCACGATACCCACTTTTATCTTCGATAAAGAATCAAACGTCAGAGATGTTGTTATCCCGGAGGACTAAAAAGAAATACCTCGTAATTAGTAAAAAATATCTCCGGTTTTAGTCTCTCACCATGCAAAAATAAAAACTAATAAATGGTGTAATATTATATACAGATTAAACTAACCTTGCTACACTATATTATACCGTATGGCAAAGTTGTGAAGATAGAAAAAAAATGCGTAAAAGTAAATTCACTACCCTATATAGCCTCGAGTCTGTCATTACAGGTACCAAACTTAAGCAGGAGATGATCAGTCGCATCTTCTTGATAACCCAAAACAATAAAATATTGTATGTTATTCATGTTAGGATAATAATAACAATGTCCTATAGATCGATACAAATTTATTATAAAATAAGTGTGACAAACGATCACACAGCCAACCTGGTGGTTTAAAGTTGATGCCATGGCCAATAGACATCTACATCTTTTCTCGATCAAGAATCAAAATACGTAAATATTCGATTAAGAAAAAAAAACAATATACTCATCATACGTAACACAGCAGTATTAAGTTATCATTTCAAACTGGTATTCTGTAAGAGCGTAGTCCTTCCCCGATTGAGCCGACCCATTCGTGTCCATCCCATAACACAGCAAGGCGTTGCTCTACCAAGTATAGATTATCACTAAATATTATCCGTTTATGCTAATACCATAATAAATCCTGAAAAATTGTCGTTATTTCCAGAATCATCCGTTTAGTAAAGCTGTATACGCCGTGAGTTGGGTTTCATTATCGTGAGTACAACGTTTACGAACGTATTTACAAGCGGTAACATCGGCGTAACGAGCCAGTGCAGCGAGCGTAGTGCGTAAGTAAATGGTGCTTGCCAGCCTTTTTAACCGTAGCAATTTTGGTCGCTATTAGTTTTCATTGGGTTAGAGCTTATTTTATAAAACTGAAGCCACCTGATGAAAAGTGACTACTGCAGTTAATGATGCAGCCGAGCAACTAACTTCAAACAAAGAAGGCTACAGTTTCGTTTGTGGCGGCGCTGTCGTCGCACCACTAGCGTAACACACGGAAACCTAAATCACACTATCAAAGTTTCTATGTGCTGCGTTATAAATAAAACAGATCTGTACTAACATACGAATCACTGGTCGCACCCTGGGCTGATTACCTTACCCGTCGGGTGATCTTCCCTTTTTTTTCCACGGCCAAATTGGTCACCGACGTGATTTGAACACGCAACATGCAACCTTCAGAAACCTTAACTTTCAAGCTTTCATCATCGTCCTAAAATACTCTATCCATTCGCTCCCTAGCTGATGGTGTCTGCAGTCTTCAGATCCTGCAAGCCATCTAGCTTTTCAAGGTTCATCGCATCGCATCGCAGCACTGGAATCATTCTTACTGTTTCTTTAAGCTATTCTCTTCGCTACAGTATTCGGCATGGCTCTGAGCCTTACTACTCGCCTCTGACTTACGGCACTCTCGTAGATTGCTTGCCTTCTTCTCGACTCACCGCAGACTACAAGGCAATCCCTGGCATTTCCAATTTCGTTGACAAATATAATGCGTTATCGACTATACTTCCGGTCTGAGCAGGGCACATGTGCAGATGTGGCGGCACTTTCTTCGCGCCACACGTTGTCAACTCCGAGGACTGGATTGCCTCACGACCTGTAATAAAATTAGGCTTTCTATAACTTAAGACCGAATTAAAGTTGTGCATGCACTACTGTTTGATGGCAGATGTAGGACACAGTCCTAGGTAGAAAATAAGTCCCTAATAAAGTTTTATATATTCCACTGGTGATTGCCTCGCGCGTCTGCTGATCAAGAGATCCTAAGTTGAATCCCGGTTCGGGCTAGAATCAGTTATTGAGTTCCGTCAATAAATTGTTAGTAGCAGCCCGAAATCAGGAAGTTGGTGTGGTGTCACAACCATCGGACTATGAGAGTGAGGGAATAGAGCGTGCATCTGTGCTTGCGCACATACCTGTGCACTATTATAATCTTCTACGTCTGCGTTAATATTGGCCGCCGTGACAGGAATACGGTCTGAAGGACATTACTATATGTTCACAAGTCCACTGCTTAACATAGGCCTCCACCGTAGATGGCTTCATAGAGTGATATTTGCCATAGTTACTATGCTTGGCGAGCGGGTTTACAAACTCAATTTTCTTTGTTTGTTATTAGGAAGACGCTACTGCCTATATCATGTTTTGTTTCCCTCTGTTCCCTTTCACAACATCCATGAGACGATATATGATAGTAAATTCTTTTACGCCGCCATTACACAGCGCAAGATATCGCGCAGCACACATACAAAATAATAATATAAAATTAAAAATTTTGTACAACCGATTTCAATATAAATTATTAAGAATAACTCAAAAACTATTGATCAAAACTTGATCAAATTTATAAAGGAACACATGGAAAGCACCAGCTTTCGAATAAACAAAGAATCATCGAAATCGGTTCACCCAGTAAGAAGTTATGAAGTAACTTATATAAAAAAACATACAGTCGAATTGAGTACCGGCTCCTTTTTGAAGTCGGTAGAAAATCGAATTAAAAAACCTTCTTTTTTGAAATCGGTTAAATACAATTATGTATTTTGTTTAAAATGCTCAACCGCAATAAGATCTAATGATTCAGATCACGGCGGGCTCCTGCAGATTGAAAAACTTTCCTTATTCTCCTTCTCGTTAGTTTAATGCAATTACAACGAGCGTAGCGGAAAAATTAAAATCCTTAATGAGATATGACTCAATTTCTTCGAAGTAAGATTATAGTTGAAATTCGATTGTCTTACAATTAAATTTTAAAATTAAATGTTTCTAGAACTTTGCCGTAATTTGAAGTTCAAAATAATTTCATCATCTCTATCATCATTACAGCCTTTCATAAGTCCACTGCTGTAGATAGGCTTAAGAATATCACAAAGCACGGTAATGAGCCACCTGCATCCACCTCCATCGATTCTTGCATATGCATATAACCGAGCTGTCATTCCATCTAGTGCAGGACCGATTTACACTTTACCTTTTTTACGTAGTAGAGTCATGCTGCAGCTATATTACTGGTATAGTTGTAGCACGAATAGATCGGCTCGACCGGGAAGGACCACGCTCTCACAAAATACCAGCGTAAAATAACAGCTTAACACTGATGCGTTTCGTATGGTGAGTGTAGAGAACCGTAGACCTTTTTTACTGGAAACGAGGTATTCCATCTTAGTCCTCACATGTGACAACACATCTGCATTTTGATTCGTAATCGAGGATAGACGTAGGTGTCTATAAGCCACAGGAACCACTTACCATCAGGTGGACTGTGTGCTCGTTTGTCACCCTTATCATATTTAAAAAACAACCTACCAGTACGAGGCTATACTAAGTAATACTTGGTGCCGATAGGTATCTACTCACTTATCTTGCGTTGTATACGCAAGAGTAAAAACGAAAGTCAAAAGCCAATTTACGTTACACTCCTGGGCACAGGCCTCCTCTCATTTATGAGAGGATTTCAGGGCAAGGAATCACTGCCCCAATGCGTGTTGGCGGACTTCACGTGTCTTTGAAATGATATATTTAACTTATCAGATATGCAGGTTGTATACATGACGTGGCGTACAGTACGAAAATTGCAATTAACAATTTTATTGGTTCTGCTGCGGGGCAAGCCCGGATTGCGCGCGTACTATGAAGTTGACAGCGTGCGCTAAGCTCTTGAGCGTATATACGTATTTTAAGATAAATGCTTATCTACTGAGCTAACACGGCTCGCTATATTATAGATAGTAATTAAAATAGAATAGAAT
>JAVANC010000024.1:34191866-34308522 GCA_033319125.1 Parnassius glacialis | reverse complement strand
TGCATTAGTAAATATGCATCGATTGCATGGGTGATTACTTAGATTAATAGAAATAAAAAAAAAATAGAAAAATACTTACGTTATGTAACTTATTTTCATAAAAAACGGCAATTTCATAGGTAAAGACCTAATATTAGGTAACGTATCTGCCAATTATTTAATACTAAGAGTTGAAGGACTGCTTTCGGGTGACCTTTATCGATAAGTAAAACTTTTTCAAACACAGGATGTGTTCTCTTGAAAGCTCCAATCGCGTTTAAGATCTGCGTTCATTATTCCTTCTACTTTGAACATACTTTATTAAAATTTTCATCGGTCCTTATTCAAATCATAGAGGGAAACTCTCAATTCTAAGCTACAAATGCCCAAGTCTCATTAATTGTAAAAAGTCGTGTAAAGCATGTCTCTTTTTTTTATAGGATAGGGTGACAAACGAGCACACAGTCCGCCTGATGGTAAGTGGTTGCTGTGGCCCATAGACATCTACATTTATCCTCGTTTGCGAATCAAATGTAGATGCGTTGTCACCCATGAGGGACTAAGATAGAATGCCATCTTTCCAGTAAAAAGGGTCTCCGATTCTCTACACTCACCATACGAAACACAGCAGCATGAAGCTGCTATTTGACGCTGGTATTATGTGAGAGCGTGGTCCTCCCCCGGTCGAGCCGACCCATTCGTGCTACAACTATACTACTAATATAGCTGCAGCATGGCTCTACCACGTAAAAAAAATCTCTATTTTAGTTAATGACGGTGTGTAACATTGGATAGAAAACATTTGTTCTAAATAACGTTTCTTGATCCGGAATATATTTACATTTTTTTCTTTATATATTTAGACTCAAAAGCATCCGAATTTGGGATCTTTCAAACCTTTAAAATTCATAACTCCGAAAATGTTAACTTTATCGTAAAAAGTCATTGGACTTTTTTTATTTGTATTTTATCAAAAAACACAAAAAGAAAATTTGTCAGTTTAAAAATAACAATCCCTTGCAATTGAAAAAAAATCGGTTTAAAGAATATGGCACCGAGTTGTCCCGTGGCAACATGCATTTATATCATCAGCAGTACAACTTGAAGAGAATCGCATGAAAAAATTGAGGTGGAATAGTTTTGGTACTTATGCGCCGATTTCTCCTGGGCTATAAGAACATTTTCTTCCTTTTTTTGTTCGCGGATTCTTTCAAACTCAGAGTTTATTTCAGCTTTTTTAGCCGTATCTTAGCTGCAATGAGAGCCTTTCTTATCCTTTGTCTCTAGGTATTTTCTATACGCTCTGCTTGCATGCATGTGCTGACAGATTAACGTGGAATAAAACGTCGTACCAAAGACTAAAGACAGCAAAAACTCGAACTTCTTAAAATTGGCTGCAAGTGATTTAAATTCCAAACTTGCCACGGATCAGTTGTGTCGACTCTTCTTCCAGGGCACTTTTTACTTCGGCATACTGATACCGCACCGCTTGCAAGCTGTTGACTCTACTTTCACATCTTGTTTGACACACCTTCTTTAAGTTAAGCTCTCACATGTTTAGAAATAACTTCCCATCTTTTTGTTGAGTTTGTAAAAATACAAATAAGCGCTGAAGAATGCCGCGCTCGTCTCAACAAATAAGGCCATACGCAAATATATCAACTAGCCACATTTTTCGAAACCAAAATATTGATAAGCGAGAAAATTTTCTTTAAGAAACTCAGGCACATGAGCAAAGAATCGGAATAGAGAGTAAGCTTCTAAGGAGCGTGCAAAATTGTTACCTAAATAAGCTAAAAGATTGTATTTTTCTATTATGTACGTAGCTATGCTATTACAAAAGTTTGACTAAGGCGCGTTCTGGGACTTGGCGCCTGGAGCGCCTGGGTGGCACCTTATCTAGCCACAATTTTTATACAAGCGTCGAATCCAGTGTGTTTCTTGATGCCATGAAACATAGTAAAGTCATACCTTTATTTTTGTCTGGTAGTACTTTAGACCCCGCCAATTTTAGACCAACTTTTGTACTGCCAACATTGAGTAAATTTTTTGAAAAAAAATATTTTAGATCAGATGTTAAGTTTTTTTAATATAAATAAATTGCTTCATAAAAATCAATTTGGTTTTACAAGAGGTAGCTCGACTATCGATGCCGAAGTCGAACTTATAAAACATATTTTTTGTGCATGGGAGAATTCAGAGAATGGTTTTGGTGTATTTTGTGACATTTCCAAGACCTTCGACTGTGTTCACCATGAGACATAAATCTGGAAGCTACAGTACTATGGTGTCAAGAACACAGCACTTAACTTATTATTTCATATTTAAGTAATAGAATGCAGAAATTTATTATCAATGGTTAAAGTTCTTCCGGGTCGTTCGTAAAGATAGGTGTCCTTCAGGGCTCAATTCTTAGCCCCTTTCCTTTTTTATTGTATATTAATGACTTACCTTCCCTTGTACGAGATATCATGATATAGTATTATTTGCTGATGATACCTCCTTGATTTTTAAACTTAAACGTCTATCATTTAAAAGTGACGATGTGATAATGCTATATCAAAGTAAGTGCATTGATTTAACTCAAATAATCTGCATTTAAACGGCAATAAAACTAAATGAGTTAAATTTACAACAACGTATGTTAAAAATCCTGAATACCAATGTGTTTTAAATGGGGAAGAACTAAGCCCTGTTGAATCCTATGTTTTTCTTGACATCACTCTTGACGCGATGCTTCAGTGGGGCCCCCATATATCCAAACTAGCAAGCAGACTATGCTCCTGCGACTTATGCTGTAAAAAAGATTAGAGATCTCAGTAGTGTCGAGACTGCTAGATAAGTTTATTTCAGTTATTTCCATAGCATAATGTCTTTCGGGATTTTGCTATGGGGAAATGCGGCTGATTTATAAACTATTTTTGTGTTTCATAAGAGGACCATTAGAGCTATTTATAACCTTAACCGAAAGAGTCACTTCGAGATAAATTTAAAGAAATAAATATATTAACTATGGTCTTTCAGTATATTTACGAAAATTTAATATATGTTTGCAAAACAAAGATAGTTTTAGTAAAAAAAGTAATATACACTCTGTAAACACTAGGAAAAACACAAGTTAGTAATACTAGTCCTCTCACTCCACAGAGTCAGTAATTCATTCTTGGGGCAATGTATACGCTTACTAAGTTTAAATATTTAATTAAACAAAATTGTATAAAAAGGGTTATTATAATATAAATGAATACATGGTTGATAATAACCCCTGGGAATGAGGTGGCCGCTTCCAAGCTGTTTCTAAAATAAATTTTCTATATAGTTTGTAATTATTTAAAGTATTAAATTTATTTAAAAAAAAGTCCCGCTCGGTTTCTTGCTGTTTCTCCCCAGGACACAAGATTTTTTTTCGAACCAGTGGTAATGTAAAAAAATGCCTTTCGATAAGAATTACTTGTAATCAATATTGAATAAAGATTATTCTATTCTATTCTATTCTATTATTCGAACGATCAAGTAAAGTGTTTTCTAAATGAAGCGATTTAGAAAAAAAATTGAAGGCTCTGTGGCGCAGTGGCTTAGCATGAGTTGTTGCGCTGGGGGCCGCGGGTTTGAATTCCCGCGCGGATCAAGTATTTGTATAGCCTACAAATAATTGTTCCGGGTCTGGATGTTTGTCCTCGTGCAATTTACGAGTATGTTTGTAAACTGCCTCCATTACACAAAAGGGTAAAGTTTTTTTTTAAAAAATTACATTGCAAATATTTGTTTCGCAAATTTTAAAAACTAATAGTTAGAGAAGTATGGATACTAAGTCTTGACAGACACACAGTACATAAGCGTGTTGAATCCATTGTAATTTTAATTCTATATGCTTACTAAAGATCCGCCTCGTTTTACAGATCTCGACGATACTGGGTCCCACAGAGTACTTTGAATAATCAGAAACTGGGTCCCAATGAGTGTGAACGTTCATCAAAATCGGTCCAGCCGTTTTCGAGTGATAATTTTTCATACAGGCAGCAACTGATTTAAATTAATGTAGATTTACCACTTGCTTAGTGGATAACCATCGACTATATTCAGCAAAGCTTTTTCTGATGGATTGAAAATATTTCGGAACATGAAGTTAAGACAGGATCTTGATAATGCTATGCTTTAGCCCCTACGGCTCGCAAGGATGCCTGCGTTTTGCTCCAGCGGCAGGGGCTGCTCTTCCTCCGCGCCTACGGCTTTACAAAAACACTAGAGTTAGGGCAGACACGACTACGTGGAGTTGGGGCATTCTAATTTGGTTTAAAGAGAATCTTGTGTCTGAAGTCGAGTCTTTGCTGGACAAAGTCTCGGACTGAGGGCGACTAAATCTAGTACAGTTTAATCCTCCGAAGACACAAGTTTGCGCGTTTACGCTAAAAAGAACCCCTTTGTCGTATCTCCTCAGTTTCAAGGCACTCGCCTGGTTTCCTCAGCCAGTATCAGAAACCTCGGCGTCGACATATCGAGTGACGTGCAGTTTCGTGATCACTTGGAAGAGAAGGCCAAATTGGCCTCAAAAAAGCTGGCGTGCTTAGCAGAGCGGGACAGTATTTCATGCCGGCACACCGCCTGCAACTTTACAAGGCGCAGGTTCGGCCTCACATGGAATACTGTTCCCATCTCTGGGCAGGGTCTCCCCAGTGCCAGCTCCTTCCACTTGACCGCATTCAGCGCAGAGCGGCTCGAATCGCCGACGACCGAGCCCTTTCCGATCGGCTCGACTCATTGGCGCTGCGAAGAGATGTTGCATCCCTTTGCATTTTCTTTCGCATCTACCATGGAGAGTGCTCTGAGGAATTGTTCGGAGTAATCCCAGCCGCCAAATTTCATGAACGTACATCGCGGCAGAACTCCGATACCATCCACATCATCTGGATGATTTGCGGTCCACCACTGTGCGATTTAGAAGATATTTTCTTCCTCGCACGACTTCCTTGTGGGATCGATTACCATCAGCGATTTTTCCGGACCGATACGACTTAGGGACCTTCAAGAATAGAGCGTACTCCTTTTTAAAAGGCCGGCAACGCATCTGCAATTCCTCCCTGGTGTTGCAGTTGTTCATGGGCGGCGGTAGTCACTTACCATCAGGTGAGCATGCGGCTCGTTTGCCCCCTCTCCTATAAAAAAAATCTCTTACCAAATAATATATATTATAACTTTACAAGCTAAGACCCCATACCATTCCGTAAGTATCTAAAAAACGGTTGAGGAAAATAAAACACGAGATTGGCAACAGTATCAGGTTACAACCCCAAAATAAAAAAAAACCGGTAAAGTGCGAGTCGGACTCGCGCACCGAGGATTCCGAACAAATCTGTAGGTATATAAGTTAAAATTATTAAAAATATTGTTGTTATATGATGTAACTAAAAATTTATGCTTTTCGCAATTTTTTCCTTTATCTGTGCTATGAAACGTTGCTTCGTACCAAATTTCAAGATTCTGAGTTCACGGAAAGTACCCTTTAGGTTTTGATTCCCTTGCGAATGTCGAAATTTACGGCATAAACGGCGTGTATCTTTTGATTGCGTTGGCTTAGAAGTGTGATTTTTTCACAGCTCTAAGGGACAGTAGACATGAGTTTATAATATAAATTACAGCTTGATACCTCCACGCGTTCCTGAGAAAAGGGTCTTGTCACACAGACAGACAGACAGACAAACAGACGGACAACAAATTGATCCTATAAGAGTTTTGTTTTTTTCCTTTTGAGGTACGGAACCCTAAAAATTGCTAAGCTATGGGAAATATTCCCTCTACGTTCAGCAGTGGACTTATGATAGGCTGTAATGAATGAATGGTGGATAATATCTTAATAGAGCAAAGCGGAAAACGGGGTAATACTTTAGTAACAGATTTATTTGTGGTTATGATCTAGCGACAAAAGAGAAGGCAGACCGCGTTCCTGCCACTGTTATTGTACTATCGTAGCAGTGTCTCTGTGTAAGTTCTGTGAAGCGAACTCAGTGTCGATTAAACAAACACAGTTATTATTCCTTATGAAACACATAATAAGTCTAATGATAATTTGGCGGAACCAACCCAGCTGAATTTAAGTAATAATTTAAGTAGATTTGTACGTGGTAGAGCCATGCTGCAACTATGTTAGTAGTATATTTGTAGCACGAATGAGTCGGCTTGACCGAGTAAGAACTACGCTCTCACAGAATACCAGCTTAAAATAGTAGCTTAAGGCTGCTGTGCTTCATATAGTGAGTGTAGAGAACCGTAGACCCCTTTTAATGAAAATGAGGGCATTGCATCTTACTCCTCACGGAAGACAACGCATCTGATTTTGATTCGTAGTTGAGGATAGATGAAGATGTCTATAGGCTACAGCAACTACTTAAAGTTTTGTGGACTTTGTGCCCGTTTGTCACCCTTATCCTATATATAAAAAAATCTTTCATAGTGACCATTTCACGATATTTTTTATATTATACAACAATAGTACAAAATCTTATTTTAGGACTTTCTCTATGCTAGTAAATATTCTGACGGTAATAACTAGGTTTGTTCAAATTAAAGTGAATTTTAGTACGTCAATAGACTTAGGATAGTAATAGACGGCTTTGGTGTGCAAGGGAGAAGAATATTGCTTATGGCAATATAGATAGTAAAGGATAGCAAACCCCAGACTGACCGAGTAACCGATTTTTGAATGATAGGTCGACACAAGTCAGCAGCATGAAATAATCTCCTAGATATTTTGTAATTTTTTAGAGTATAGTAGTAACTATTTGTAGTATGTAATTGTTTTTAAAAATGGTTACTTGTTCTGTAAGTGACTGTGGGTGTCAATAATAGAAATGATCCTCCTGATAATTGCACATTTCACAGGTAATTCTCGAAACGTCGTCACTACGTATTAGTTGGTAAGCATACTGTCTAGAATATAATACATTGCTGCTGAGTCGGCTCGGTTACGGAAACCACTGATAATATTAATTTGCTAGTCTCCGAGCGGAAGCCATTGACTTCCAGCATACAGATTCCAAGTAAAGCAATTACTCACCAACAACTATGACCAAAATCTTCATTAAACAAAATACATTACTACATTAAACATTACTGCTCGAAGATATTTTTGTAGTACTCCAGATATTAGCAGAAACAATATAAAGACGTACTGAAAAAAAGAAAAATTCTAATTTTGATTCCATATTTCAAAAAGGATCCGATGTTTTATTACTAAGTGTACCCAAGTAGTTGACAATAATCGTCAATAAATCGCACTGCTTTAGCGTAACAAAAACCTATGCAGTATTGTCCTTACAGCGCTCAGTCGGACGAAAAGACAAACGCCGGCAAATCATTTCACTCGTTTGTTGACTCATTAATGCTACCATCATAATATAGCTGCAGCTTAGCTCTACCACGTAAAAAAGAACTGAACTAGACTAGATGAACCGAATAAACTAATCTAGCTGTCTCGACACTAGTGAGACCTCTAATACTTTTTACAGCATAAGCTGCAGAACTTAGTCTGCTTGCTTTAGCTTTATGTCGAGTGTGATGCCAAGAAAAACAGTAGATTGAATGGGCTAATACATTGGTATTTAGATTTTTAATATGCGGTGTTGTAAATTTAATACATTTAGTTTAGTGCCGTGTAAATGTAGATTATTAACGTTAAAATAATGCACTTATTTGAAATAGCATTAATCACTTCGTCACATTCAAAGGGCTTTAAGTTTAAATAACAAGAAGTATCATCAAAAAATAATACAATATCATGATTATGCCCTACAAGGGAACGTAAGTCATTAATGTACACTGGAAATAGGAAAAGGCTGAAAATTAAGCCTTGAAGGTCCCCATTAGTACAGTTGGACCCTGAAGAACTTTTACCATTGATACTTTTTGCGTTCTATTACTTCATCACGAAATAATAAGTTTAATCACTTTGTTCTTGACACAATAGTACTGTAGCTACCTGATAATGTCTCGTGGTGAACACAGTCGAAGGCCTTGGAGAAGCCACTTGGATATATACCCAAAGTATCTTGTGAATCCTCCCATGCACAAAAAATATCTTTAATAAGCTCACTCCGGCGTCAGTTGTCGTGCGACCCCTTGTAAAACCAATTGATTTTTATGAAGCAATTTATTAAAATTAAAAAAATACTTAACATCGGATTTAAAATTATTTTTTTCAAAAATTTTACAAAATGTTGGTTGTTCAGAAATTGGTCTAAAATTGGCGGGGTCAAACTGTACTACCAGATTAAAATAAAGGTATGACTTTACCATGATTCATTAAATCAGGAAACACACTAGATTCGACGCTTGTATTAAATAAAGTGGCTAGATAAGGTAAAATTGTATCTATTATAGATGAAATAACTTTTTCGGAAATCCTCTATAAGTCTGTCGTTTTCTTAGCAATGATAGTTTTAAATTATTTAACGATAGCTTTGGCAATAATTTATGGAATTTAAAAGTATTTGAGCAAGCATTTACATTTGTTTCAGCAATGATTCGGCGACAATAGGAGAAAAACGTTGTCAAGAAAAACATCATTAAAATGTTCTTAATAAGCCATAGCAACTTCTTGATCAGATTGAGTTAAATTATTGTTAATATTCAATTGAAAATGTTGTTGTGTCCGTTGCGTTTCTCGATAAATTATTCTCTTTTTTGTTTTAATTTTTTTGCTTAAATGTAAAACGTTCGCTGTGAAGCACACATTTTAAGAATATTTTTTTAGAGTATGTTTTACATATTCTCTAAGTATAAAACTACCATTATATGACATTTCATTATAAAGCTCGTATAACCTTCGCATACTTTTTTAAATTACTACTGTAGTCCATTCATTAAATTATTTGGGACGATTAAAAGAGAAGTTTTAGAAGTAAATATTTTCACAATCACAATAAATAATTTTCAATAAAGCACCATTCAAATAATCAGCAATGATTGGCTGTTCTTTTTGGCTGCTATCACCTGAGGACTGCCGGATCGAACCCTAACGGAACAAGTAATTTTTTGGCCTGCCAAATTGTCTCGGGACTGGATGTTTGTCCTTGTGAAATTTATATACATATATTATATCCCAGTGTAGTAATAACGTTTAAAAAAAAGAAAAAGTAGACCGATTGGTTGGAATGCGTGAATGTTGGTGTGGGACTTATAGGTCCATGTTTCAAATTCAAATTCCACTTCAAACAAAAGAGCCAACTCTGTTTCTTGCCTAGCATGTCGTAAAAGGCCAGTAACTTTTAGGTCTGTGACTGTGTAGGTGATGGATAAGCCACCTATCACTTCTTTCACAATTTTCCATCTAAATCCTCTTTTGGCTATACGTAGTTGGAGTAGCTCGCTGCTCTTTGGATTCTAATTCTATTCTAAAAAACTCGGAGATTACAGGCTAATAAAACTATTGCTATCGAAGCGGTGTCCTTTTCCAAGCTAACACGAAGTTTGTATTTGCTGACTCGCCGAATGAGTGAAGTACTTTGCAACTCATTTTTGTGCAGCCTCAAATGGTTTGTTAAGTAACTCGTACTTTTTGTTATGTGATTGTTGTTTTTTCGGAGTGAATTCTCCGTTAAGGCATTGGGCGGTTTTTCAACCGACTTCAAAAAGTAGAAGGTTCTCAATTCGTCGGAATATTTTTTTATGTATGTTCACCGATTATTCGAAAACGCCCTGAAACCGATTTCGAAAATTCCTTTTAATTTTATCGAAATCGGTCGAGCGGTGTTAAAAATCAACAATAAGTTATTTATATTGAAGTCGATTGTACAAAATTTTTTATTTTACCACTTGTTGAATGAGAAAAATCTTATGAGTTCGCTACACAAACATAGCTACAGATATACAGTGGACATTAGTCCACAGTATATCTGTAGCTATAAGTGTGACGTGTTGCGCGTATGATATACGTGTTGGATGTTTTTTTGGACGGGTAAAAATCTTAATATGAGTTCGCTACACCAACATGGTTATGTCCACAGTATATTAGTAGCTATAAGTGTGACGTGTTGCGCGTACGATATGAATGTTGGATGTATTTTGGACGAGTAAAATCTTAATATGAGTTCGCTCCACCAGCATGGTTATGTCCACAGTATATTAGTATCTATAAGTGTGGTATGTGGTAAATCAAATTTCAAAAGAACTATTAACAATTTCGTTAATAGCTCTTTTAACAAAATTGTTAATAGCTCTTATTATATTATATTAATAAGGCATCAGAGCCTAATTAATAAAATATAATATAACCCCGTCATAATTTTTTTTATGTTTTAATTATTGTATCAATCGTGTCCATTAATCTTTTATATTTAGAATTGATGTTTACAGCGCTATCTCTAATAAAAATAGTGATAATAACATGTTGTGTCTGTTACTGTACGTTGTATAGTATATTAATTTATGACTAAAATCATTATGGGGACTGAAATTCATTAAATATGTATATTTTTATAATTTTTAGAATTGTAATGTCTGACGGTCTGTCTGTTTGTTTATGAACGCATGACGTTTTGGGTAAACATATTATTTTCAATAAAATCCTTAAGAAAATCATAAAGCGTATCATCAAGTTCATTTAATCTTTGTTTTATTAAAATTAATTAATTCTATCGAAAGTTAAGATTATTAATTTAAAATGTAGGTTCTAATTTGTTTAATGGCGCCATAAAATCTCAAAAAATAGTAATAAAAAGATTCGTGTGTAAAAAAACGTTATATTACGAGTATAATTTATTTATACTTAAAACACAGTAAAAAGAAATATATTTTCCTAAAAAAAAGAGGATGTTTTATCACAAAGAACGTAATAGATGGCGTTGTACAAATTGCAACCTTTTCTGAATTGCGGTGTAAGATATTTCCCCGGTGAATCGCATTGAGGACTCCTGAAGAAAATTATGTCCATGAGTCCGATAAAGCTGTAAGAGCCGTGTAGGCTAACATCAAAAACATCAACAAAAACAAAAATCAGAAGAAAAAATAAACGCCGAAGTAATGCACACTAAACCCGACTAAAAGAGCAAAATTGCAATAAAATGTGGTGATGTTGTTTATACCCAGAATTCCTCTTATACCAAATAACTTTCCTTTCAGTTTTAAGATAGGGATGATCGATGTTGCAGATGCAGAAACATCGTTGATGACATTGATGTTGCAGAAACATCGATGTTGGCATCGATAGCTCACCATCGATGTTTGATGTTTAGCCTACTCAAAACATCGATTTTGACCATTATCGATGTTTTTTGTATATGTGTAGATACTTACACATTGTTTTGAAATTATGGTGGGTATACACAGCAAGGGAAAAATAACAATTAACTTGAATATCAATGTACGTAGAATAGTTATTATGCAACAACCGACAACGACACTACAAAATAAAGCGAAAGCAGTGACCATTGTGACATTACAGGTGACACTTGACAATTAAGTTTGACACACCATAAATGACATTTTTTTAGGTTAACGATGCGTTCAGGAATTCTGAATTATTCAACATTTTTAATCTTCAGAGCAGATGCAAGATTTATTTGATATTGATTTCGCGGGTTCGCATTGTTTGCAAGTTCCCAATTGTCGATTATGGGTTCATTGACATCGTTGTTTCCATGTTTGACATATGTCATGTTTAATTTTTAGCATCGATGATCATCGAATAGCTGAGTGGGAAAGACGCTTAAAATAGGGATGTATTATAAGAGTGTTTCGTACTCAGCGTGTGTTATGCGATGATCGTAAATAAAGCGCAAGGTCAAACTTTACGCGTTACGGAGTTACGGAGTGCTCCTCAGTACTGATTGGTTTTGCACATGGCCAACTATATATTGCTTTTTCTCGCGTTAGTAGTCGCCGTAACCTTTTTCTGTACGTCCCGGCTAAGTCTACTTCTAACGTCGTTTACACAGAAGCTCTATTATAAATGACTTAGAACTTTAAGCATATCGATTTATTTTGTTACCACTTATTGATACAGTAATGATATAAATCGTTTAATATTCGCTTACCCTAAACGTCAAATTATTTAAGTAAAACCTATATACGCGAGCTACGCCGCGGGCACAGCTAGTTCTTACATATAACCAGACTAATGTTATGATTTTAATTTACCAATAATGAAATTTTAATATTTAATACTACAATTAATATGAAACTTCAAAAAAAAACAACATAATACGAGTATATTATTTAGTTTTCACTTAAATAGGGAAAGCAAGCTCCCATGGCTCACGTATGTGCGAAATATATAAAATATATTGGTAAATCCAATTGATTGAAAAACATGAAAATGACACCCATGATGATAAAATTGATACCTATTGCATGCAGCCGCCATCTTGGATTTACATTTCGACAGCACTATCGGCTTCAACACTCTTGAAAACCATAAAAATGACACCCGAGATGAAAAAAATGGTACCAACTTCAGCCGCCATCTTGGATTTACATTTCGACAGCGCTATCGGATTCAACACCATCGAAAACCATGAAAATGACACCCAAGATGAAAAACTTGATATCTATTGCAGCCGCCACCTTGGATTTACATTTCGACAGCACTATCGGCATCAGCACCCCCGAAAACCATGAAAATGACACCAATGATGAAAAAATTTATATCTATTGCAGCCGCCATCTTGGATTTACATTTCGATAGCACTATCGGCTTCAACACCCTCGAAAACCATGAAAATGACACCCATGATGAAAAAATTGGTACCTACTTCAGCCGCCATCTTGGATTTACATTTCGACAGCACTATCGGCTTCAACACCCTCGAAACCCATGAAAATGACACCCATGATGAAAAAATTGATACCTATTGCAGCCGCCATCTTGGATTTACATTTCGACAGCACTATCGGCTTCAACACCCTCGAAAATCATGAAAATGACACCCGAGATGAAAAAATTGGTACCTATTGCAGCCGCCATCTTGGATTTACATTTCGACAGCACTATCGGTTTGAACACCCTCGAAAACCATGAAAATGACACCCAAGATGAAAAAATTGATATATTTTGCAGCCGCCATCTTGGATTTACATTTTGACAGCACTATTGGCTTCAACACCCTCGAAAACCATGAAAATGACACCCATGATGAATAAATTGGTACCTAATTCAGCCGCGATCTTGGATTTACATTACGACAGCACTATTAGCTTCAACACCCTCGAAAACCATGAAAATGACACCTATGATGAAAAATTTTATACCTATTGCAGCCTCGACCTTGTATTTACATTTCGACAGCACTATCGGCTTCAGCACCCTCGAAAACCATGAAAATGACACCCATGATGAAAAAATTGTTACCTATTGCGGCCGCCATCTTGGATTTACATTTCGACAACCCTATCGGTTTCGACACCCTCGAAAAGCATGAAAATGTCACTCATGACACAAAAATATACTACTTACTTTTAGTACGTACTACTATTATTTATTCTGTGCTTTTAAAAAATATTGTAATAAAAAAATCTGTTGTTATTATTATAATCAAGTATTTAAGAAATATGGTTATTCGAATATTGTGTATTTGTACAGCGATCTTTTTGAGCCGCTGCAAACAACCGAAATAATGTCCACTCACTACGGCGACTGACGGCGAACCATAGATAAATATAAATGTAGCAAGCTAATGCGGCGAACTGATATATACAGTAATCTATGGCGATGGCCAACTGAGTTAGTGAGTAAACTACTCTGTGGCTGCAGCTCCCCATTTATAGAAATAATTCTATACGAGGCAACCAAATCAACGAAAATTTCGCCATTTTGGAGCCGAAAAAAATTAATTATAGCTAAACAAAACAAAATTACACTGCCATTTACATTCAGTGGCTTCCCACATGATAGATGAAGAGATTAAAAAATATATTGAGTTAAACAATTGATGTTTTCAAAAGTTATAGTGTTTACAAGCCACAGGGACATGATAAATCCACACCATAAGCCACTAAAACCCTTTTTTTATTTAAAAATAGCAATTAATCGATTTAAAAAAATTATTAATAAGTTCAACAATCATTTATCTTTCTAACAATGTGCTTTTTATATCATTTATATGTATAATATGATTGCTAGATACGATTTTATTCGATAAAATGTTGGAATTTTAATTTTTAGGCGATAGTAGAACATTACCTTGCGCTTTCGCTTAAGGTATGCAATATCTCGAGCTATATCTGGCATCGCCATATTTCCAACTCTTATGCTGTCTTTAAAAATCCTGAGTTAGCCCCCTCGTTTACATTGAAAAAAAAAATAGTTTCTTTTCTCCTTTTTCCGCCTCAATGTTTACATGTAGTTAGTGAATTTTATGTACACTTGATATTGATACACACATCAGTGAGCGTGTTCATTCCATATAATTTATTGTGTTAAGGTTTAATATGTATATCGTAAGTGTGCTTATGAAATAAATAAATAAATACTTAAAATAAACTAATGTTAACTCATGACTACACTTCTATGAGAATTCTCACTAGGATCAGCTTATGATCGATGTGTATTGTTGTATTTTACTCTAATATATCATTGTATAAAAGTTTTGTTGTTTGTACTTACTGTATTCAGGAGTTCCTAATAATCGAAACTTTAACATCAATTAATCATATATACATTTAATGTTACTAAACTTGTGTAACCTCTCGTATAATATTTTTCTTTACCTGTTATA
The DNA here is from genome assembly GCA_033319125.1 of Parnassius glacialis. Taxonomy (NCBI): domain Eukaryota; kingdom Metazoa; phylum Arthropoda; class Insecta; order Lepidoptera; family Papilionidae; genus Parnassius; species Parnassius glacialis. The sequence continues at coordinate 34,293,838 of JAVANC010000024.1, read as the reverse complement.
GATTTCACTTTATACAAAAGATAAGAAAATAGGCATTTTATGCATTGTTTATTGTGCTAATACATTAGCAATTCAGTTTTTTTTATTATATTTCTAGTAGTGTTCCTTCCAGATAATTTTATAATTTTAAACCTTATTACAGTAGTGGTCTAGTGGTGGTCCTTGAATATAGTAGTGGTGGTGCAATTATATATGCATATCATCCTGTGGGTGTCATAAGGAGCAGCAATGGCAAACAAACCAAGAGTCTTTCTAATAATAGCTAGAAAAAAACCTGCCTGCCAGCGTGGCAACTATGGCAAGTAACCCCGTTGTGAGGCAATCTATAGAGAGGCCTATTAGTGTATTAGTCGTTAAATTAGAACTTTGATAGACTGTACTGATGTTGATCATGATGACACTGTTACGGCCCGGTCGACCCGTTTCTGCAGCTGTCTTAGCGAATGATGTATCGTGGCTCTACCACACAGGTGACAAATTTTTAAGCCTTATTTATTAATGTTAACGTAATTATAAACGTTAAAATAACGTATTAATGGTAACGTTAAGACCTTATCTATATTATTTTAACAATACTATTTTTTATAGAATAGGTGTGACAAACCAGCTCACAATCCACCTGCTGGTAAGTGGATGCTGTGGCCTATAGACATCTACGTTTATCTTCGAACTAAGAATCAAAATGCAGACGCGTTGTCACCCCTGAGTACTACGATGGAATGCCTCGTTTCCAGTAAAATGGTCTCCGGTTCGAAACAGCAGCAATAAGCTGCTATTTTACGCTGGTATTGTGCTCGACCGTGGTCCTACCCCGGTTGCGCCGATCCATTCGTGCTACAACCATAATATAGCTGCAGCGTGATTACCACGTAAAAACATTTAATATTGCATTTTCTTAAACAACATTTAATGTTCTCTGTGGTAGGGTTACTTTTTGGCTTAGAAGTCTATGTGGGTAGGCAGCTCCCTAGCGTGCACAGCTGTGTTCCAATTTGAAGATTATAGAGAGCCAGTATAGTAACAGGCTGTGAGGCATTCCATCTTAGACCTTAGATGTGAAAATCAGGCAGGATTTCATTTAGTAGCCATTTGCCATCAGATGGACTCTTAAGTTCGTTTGTCTTTTTTATAGAATAAGTGTGACAAACGAGCACACAGTCCACCTGATGGTAAGTGGTTGCTGTGACTCAAAAAAATCTATGCTCGATTTACAATCAAAATGCAGATGCGTTGTCACCTCTTCGAACTAACATAGAACGCCTCGTTTCCAGTAAAAAGGGTCACCGGTTCTCTACACTCATCACAACAGCATATAAAACACAGCAGTATTTTGCGCTGGTATTCTGAGAAATTGTGATCCTTCCCCAGTCGCTCTGACTCATTCGTGCAGCTATAATATACCTGCAGGATGACTCTATCACTTCAATTATATAAAAAAATAGGCACATACTTAGTTGATCTTGTACTGGTTACAAGATTCAAACGATAATATGTTTCAGAAAGTGTTCTTACACTTAAGTTGGCGGATTAGGAAACTTTAAATGTTTCGACTGGAAATTGGAAACGTTCTAGCTTAGTTTTACTTACTAAGAACTCGGCGATGTACTTAATTAAACTTAACTAAAGTTTATTATTTCATGAATATTAAGTTATTTTATTCAATTTAAATTAATGATGTGTTTTGTACGTGGTAGAGCCATGCTGCAGTTATATTAGTAGTATAGTTGTAGCACGAATGAGTCAGCTCAACTGAGATAGGACCACGTTCTCACAGAATATCAGCGTAAAATGGCGGCTTGACACTACTGTGTTTTGTATGGTGAGTGTAGAGAACCGGAGACCCATCTAACTAGAAAAGAGGCATTCTATCTTAGTCCTCACAGGTGACGACGCATCTGCATTTTGATTCTTTATTGAGGATAAATGTAGATGTCTATAGGTCACAGCAACCACTTGCCACCAAGTGAACTGTCTGCTCGTTTTTTACCCTATTTTATTATAAAGAATTACTAGTCAAATAATTTTGTCTTACGCCGCCAAATCCCTTGCCAACATTGTAACTATAGAAAATGCAGAAAAAGTGCTATGGTCTCCAATAGATGGCAGTGTTACCATTTCACTTACAGAAGACGTAAAATACTCGGACTGAAGACGTACCGCTGCGTCAAATTAGTATCATCATCATTATTAGTTCCTCAATTATAATAACTCGCGGCGAAGTCCGACGAACAAGTAAAAGTCAATTGGTTTACAACACTAACGTCACAGCAACGTAAAGTAAACAAAGTAAGTGCTCATAATATCTCGTTGCAGTCCTCAATACCTCAATATAATACAATAGACAAATCCTCCCTCAAACGAAAGACATTATGATGATGATGATGATTTCATGTATATTTTAGTTAATTTTGACTACTTTAGTTAAATAACCTTGTAGTGACGGTACGAGCATATCCACTACCCCATAGTGAGTGACATTTGTTTTTGGTAAATTGCACCATTGACAGGTGGATGCTGATAACAGGTTGCTTAATGAATTGCTACAAGCGTATATTATCGTTTGTTTTGTTTTATGTTTTGCTATTTTGTGGTCTGATTAATTTAATAACAAGTTAATAAAGAAAGTTTAAAGGTACTCGATTTTTTTCCGTTACAGTCCATCACAAACTCAGCATACTGCTAGTTGCCACTCTTGGCAGGTTGCCAACCCGTAACCGCTGTTTTAATATTTCTTAGTTGTTATTAATGTGAAAGCTCCAGGGTGGCCCGCGAAATTCAAATTTTCTTACGTTTTTTGCAATTTGTAGATCAGAACCTGACAGGTTGTACGAGTATGTTTAATAAAATATGATTCGCGATCGTGACGAGTATATATATATATATATAGAAATATTATCATCAATACAACCCCCTAAGTTCGTATAATCCTATTGTATGGCTATTTCCAGAAAAACTCATTCAAAGGAATTCTATGTCATGTCATAGTCACTCTATTAAAATATAGTGTGTTTCCTCTACTATATATTTTATTAGGACATTATTAATTATAATAATAATAAAGTCTTCCAGACCGTATTTCAGTCACGGCGGCGAGCCTCAACGGAGACTAGCCAACGGCGCAGGATTATAGTGACCAAGTGTATGTGTAAGCACAGGTGCTCTCTCTATACCTTCACTCTGATAATCCAATGGGACGGTAAACTTACACAACCGGAGAAAGCTCAGTCGCAGGATCAACGGCTTTACGTGCTTTCCGAGTCACAGGGTTGAGACACCGCCAACTTCCTGACTCCGTGCAGCTGCTGAGAATTTCTTCACGGAAAATCTCTTTTTCTTTAGTCCGACCCGGGATTCGAACCCGGAACCTCATGGTCAGCAGTCGCACTACTACAATCACTAGACCATTGAGGCAGTCAGGACACTCTTATAGTAGGGTTGGCAACCCTAATTACATTGCACGAGAATATGATGATGTTAACTCCGGAAAATGTGTGTCAATAAACAACAAAAATATTTGTAAAAACGTGAGCTAAGCGAATATTAAGCATTCATTTCTTTTTTTGTTAAAAGATATAAAAGGAGGTTATGTAGGTACCTTACGAAATAAACTTATTTGGTTTTCATGGACTACATTTGCATTTGTTAAGCAATGTAAACAACTGTATATTTAAACCTTTTTTATACATTTATTTCATTACAACTCGGGGCAACATCTACTCTAATAAAAAAGAAAAGCCTTTTTACTGGTATCCGACAGAATGTCACCACTCCTTCGGGACGACGTTAAGAGACAAGCTCAATGGTTAAAACAGTAATTAAAAAAAAACGACTGCATAAAAAAAGTTTGATGAAAAGAGAAATAAATATATTTCATTTCCACAACTAAGACGAATCTAACGACAGCCGATATCTATCAAGCCGTTTACACCTCTTTTACCGCTATAGATCATGCCAAAAAATAGACATACATACATACTGTTTGTTATATACGTACACTCGAAAAATCTTGGGAAGTCGGGCAATAATACAACTGCATAATAGAGGCAACGGCTGCTGTATTTCGTAAAGTGAATGATAAGAACTCGACACTATTTCATCTGGTAACGTGGTGTTTCATCTTAGTTAGTTTATATGCGACAGCGTAATGATCAAGGAAGCGCACTGTAAGTTCGGAAAGTCGTGGGTTCAAATCATTCTCAACAGAAGCATTAAGCCTACTTGAAGTGGTTAACGGCAGTTTTTGTATTATTGATAGAGTTACTGGTAGGTGACTCTTAGGTCCAAGGTAGGTGGGACTTTCTGCCAAGAAGTTTGTCTGAATAGCACCCACCTTCACGTAAGTTAGTATTTGCACTGCTGTGTTCCGGCCTCAAGGGTACAAACAGAGAGCCAGTATAGTTACAGGATGTGAACCAAAATATTTTAGTCCTTAGAGGTGACAACGCATCTGTAGTCAAATTTGTTTGAAGTTGGCTGGACACTTATCCATGGATTACGGTAGCCACCATCAAGTGGAATGTAAGTTCGTTTGTCACTTAAGTTTACAAAAAAATTTCTTTTTTTTATGGTGAGAGGTGGAAACAGTCCATGCGTTCGGAGCTAAGTCTTGCAAGACCCATCGCCGAAGAACACAAAAACTCTCCGATCACATTCTCGATAAATCTCATGGCTCTTAGGTAGGACATGAAGCTGCAGTATTTAGTAGATTTGACAGCATACAGACAACTAAATGAAAAAAACACCGGTTCTTGAAGTCCTTCAGAAGATCTTTAATTCCGTCCTCTATGGTGGCACTACACTGGAGGCGTGGAGCAGAAGTGCGGTGGTCTTGTTATTCAAGAAAGGCGACAACGCTCTCTTGAAGAACTACAGACCGATTTTGCTTCTGAGCCGCGTCTACGTGCTGTTTTCGAGGGTCATTACGAATCGTCTGGCATGCAGACTTGATGACTTCCAGCCTGCCGAACAAGCCGGTTTTCTAATAGCCTTTGATTCTGTTTAAATTTAAGCGGTGCTGTATTTCCTTCAGCGGTGCCAAGTTGACTATCGGTATATCGAAGCGTTGAAATGTTTGTACGGTATGGCTACGATGGCTATCCGAAAACAGAATCGGAGTATGAAACCTATCCACCTGCAAAGAGGTGTAAGCCAGGGTGACGTTTTATCTCCAAATCTCTTCATCGCTGCTTTGGAAAACGATTTTGAGTTATTATAATTTATTTCTGCGTAGATCAAACCGAATATTAATAATTTTAAGCTGAATGTAGCCCTGGTTAGAAGCATTAGGACAATAAACACCTCAGTCTCTCAATGATATGGGTAGTGGCAAAAGTACTTACAACATGGGAAATATAAAAAAAGTTATTTGATTAAACGCGATAAAAACCTTAATAAACTAGTTTCACTTTATGTGTAGTCTTGGGTAAATAAAAGAAATCATTCTGAATTTAATGTCTTATGTAAGGAGGTACGAGTACATAAGAATACTAAATGTACATAGGAGGTAAACTACCATTAACCTTTATATAATTTAATACCAACTTCAACAGCACACTAACTGTTCTACCTGCTAAATAACAAACGAGCTTGTGGGAATTTATAACTGACTGTATATATAAATGCAAAATCCCAAGAAATGTTGTGATGTGATAACGCCAGTTTGTGGGTATCAATAGTGCATTCTTCTTCCTTCCAGCGAGTTGAAGACTTGCTTAACTACAATTCTATTTGTTAGTTAAATTTTAAATTTAAAGTTACTGCCTAAATACGTCCCACTGCTGGGCCCAGGCCTCCTTTCACTTCTGAGAGGGTTTTAGGGCACGGAAGTGTCCGCCGCGTTGCCCCAATGCGTGTTGGCGGACTTCTCATGTCTTCGAAATTTTTTTTTTAATTATTTTTCAGACAAGAAGGTTTCCTCACACGATATTATCCTTCACCGCTGAGCACGTGGTAATTCAGCACTTAAAATTTCATTTAACAATTTCATTGGTGCCAGCGGGGTTCGAACCCTGTGCTCGCGTACTGTGAAATTTACAGCGAACGCTATGCCCCTGAGCTACCACGGCTCTTTTTTTGTTGGTAAGAAATTCTATTTGTCGGTAAGCGGTAATGAACCTCTACATGGTAAATTGAACTGTCTTGAGACTTGCCTTGAAGACACCCAGATTGTAAACGGACGGAAAGACGGGCGCTAGTAAATGATAACACTCCTTTGCTATAATATAAGCACAAATATAAATATAAGCACAAATTAATCTTTGATAATGCGATCAAAGATTAATTTGTGCTTAATACTTTATGGTTATCCATCACTTCTTTTGTTGCGTTCTCTAGAAGTACACAAAAAGTGGTAAAATTAAAAATTTTGTACAACCGACTTCAATACAAATAAAATGAAAACATCATCAATGTAGTCGATGGCAATTAAATACGCATTATTAAGGGTAACTCAAAATCTACTGGTCAGATTTTGATCAAATTTATATGGGACCACATGAGAAGCACCATCCTTCAAACACCACATGAGAATCATCATCAAATAAAAAGAGAATCAATAAAATCGGTTCACCTAGAAAAAGTTCTAAGGTAACACGCACACAAAAAATCTACAGTCGAATTGAGAACTTACTCCTTTTTTTGAAGTCAGTTGTAAAGAGTCCATAATCTTTTACAGTTATATTTTGTAAAAGAAATCAAAATCAAATTTTTAAGATAATAATCTTGTTATTGCTACTTTTTCGAATTGCATTATTTTTAGCTACTATAAGCCAGAGCTAAACTACTATACCACATGATGGTAAGTGGTAATGTTGCCAAAGATGGTAAAGCGCACTGACTTAACTAAACATAAGCCTATTCAATCTTGCCTTGAAGGCATTAGAATCTGATGGGAAAACTGATGCTAGAAAATTATTCCACCCATAGCTGTTCGCATTGCGGATAACAAAACAAACCGTTCGCTTCAAATGCGTGGTATTTCTACAACAGAGGAGTGTGGCGACTGGCCGATCGTCTTTCACCTAATCTGGGGTTCTTGCATTAAAAAATTACTAATAACACTAACAAACCCTTAAGTTAATTAACCAAATAAAATATCTACTAGAAATAAGAAAACCGTGTAATAATGCATGAAATAAAAGGCTTTTTTATTTTTATTTTATTTATTTATTATTTTATTAATGAGTTTTATGCAAAAATTCTCCATTAGACAAATACATTTGTTTACAAAAGTAACATTATAATTTTAAGTTTATATAATGAAAATATTGTCGAATAGATGTGAGCGAACCTTAACCACGTTACGTAGTTAGTTTTCAACCTATACAATATTTGTTTATTTTTTATTTTGCGCCATTTTAAATTAAACTGCAATCCGTTACAGCCTATTAAAACCCACTGCTGAATCTTCTTTCTGAAGCCTTCCCCATAGATTGTTTTTAGGGGGGGGATATTTGCCATAGTTGCCACGCCTGGCAAGCGGGTTGGCAACGCTGCTGCCCATCTCCTGATTTGTTTCCCTCTATCGCCTTTTACGACACCTACAGGATGATATTGCATAGTGGATATTTTTACACCGCCACTACACAGGAAACTGCATTTTAAACTGTGTAGTCAAGGCGTTTCTTTTATACACCAAGAAGGGCTATCGAAAGCTGATACACACTTTCTCCAACAAAGTGTCTAAATCAGGATAGAATATTTTTTTGTTTGTTTGTTTTATAATATAGATTATAGGTAGATTAGATTAATAGATTACAAATAATTCTTATTGAAATTCATTTATTAACTTCTATCACTGGTTCGGAAAAACTTTGTACGTGGCACGAATGGGTCGGCTCGACCGGGGAAGGACCACGCTCTCACAGAATACCAGCGTAAAATGGCAGCTTGACACTGCTGTGTTTCGTATGGTGAGTGTAGAGAACCGGAGACCCATTTTACTGAAAAAGAGTCATCTGCATTTTGATTCTTTATTGAGGATAAATGTAGATGTCTATGAGTCACAGCAACCACTTCCCATCAGGTGGACTTTGTGCTCGTTTGTCACCTATTCTATTAAAAAAAGACTTCTGAAGACTTGAGAAGTACCACACTGAAACCACCATATTAACATTATACAAAAAAATAGTTTGAATAATTACTAACAAAACTCATTTAAGATACAGATTAGAAGCGGTTAGAACATTTTTGTGGTTTATAATCAATCATTAATAGAATAATAATCCATTTTTAAATATGTATTTATTAGAAAATGTACACTTGGTAATATAAATCGTTTGTATATTTTCTGGGACTTGAATGATTTACCAACTGACTCTGTGGAGTCGAGTAGCTTGTATCACTAGCTTGTTTGTCCCTGGTGTTTACAGAGTTGTAACGCAGCCCTAATCCAGGCAATCTGCTGCGTTGCATCGGCTTACGACAATCATGAGGCGCCGTGTCAGCATAACGTGTCTAGTGTCTTACATTACCTGGTTCTAATATTTTACCGTGTGAATTCATTCTAGATTCAAACATCGAATTAGAGTCACCTCACTTAGTTATAAGAATTAGTTGTAATTATTACTTTAAATTAAATATATTTTAAATAAAGATTGCTTTTTTTGCAATCTCTGGCTGGAGCCCACATAATTGGCGCAGTCGGTAGGATCTTCTAAAGTAGAGTTAGTTCAAGAGTGACCAAGAATATACAGAATCTACGGGAGCACCAGTCCAGAGGCGAATCCAGGCATCGATTCCGCAAAAAGAAGTAATGCTGTAAGTGCTTGAATCTTTCAATCCTTACCCTTCCTAATTCCGTAATTATTTTTTTTACTCTATCCTAATTTTATATACATTTTTTATCCTATTGTATTTTACTGTGTTTTACATATAACTGTGTTAGGATAAAGCTTCCAAAATTTTCCATCCAAGGGGAACACGGAACGTTAGGTTAGATAGTAGTAGGACTTCTAAGCTTAGTATTATAGACGAGAACAGAGGTTTGGAAACCGATAGTATGACACAATCAAATGAAATAGACCTAGTTTATAAGTCACTTAGAGTTTTGCCCGAATTTGAAGGTAACCCGTACATCCTTACGCGCTTTATTAACCTGTGCGATCAACTTGTGTTAGCTCACGTAAGAAATGAGCCCAGATACGAACTAGCCAATCTTTCTCTCATTAACGGGATTTTAAATAAAATAACTGGGCCCGCGGCTAGGCTAATAAATTTAAATGGAATACCCGAAACATCGGCCGGCATCAAAAGCGCTCTTATAAATAACTTCGCCGACCATCGCGACGAAACTGCATTATACAACGATTTATCATTGCAAACCCAAGGGTCTAGTACCCCGCAAGAATTTTACGAGCGAGTTCAAAGTTTATTTAGTACAATAATGACCTATGTCACTTTACATGAAACTATTAGTACGACAATTGAAGCTAAGCGCGCACTCTATAAAAAACTGACCTTGCAAGCTTATTAACGTGGATTAAAAGACCCCCTAGGGTCTAGAATAAGATGTATGCATCCCGAAAGTATGGAGAAAGCACTTGAATTCGTACAGGAGGAATTGAACAACCTTTACCTCCAACAACGAAATGAAGGCAGTCAGAACAAGAAGGAATGGACTCAACCTTCACATAGCCTACCATTAAATTATTTCCTTCCAAAACCTACCACGTTTAACATGCCGTCGCTACCTAGACCACAGGGTAATAATATGCTGAACTCGTTTAGACAGCCACCTGTGCAACTGCATGCTGCACAGGGTTGGAGACCCAATCCCAGATGCATCAACTACGCGGTCCCACTCGTACGCAACAGATGATGCGTGCTCCTCCACCAAATTATAACCCCCAGAGCAATGTATTTAAGCTTCCTAACAGACCTCAACAACCACAGGGCTTCAACTTAAATAATAACATGCGCCCTTCTCCTATGAGCGGTGTCACTCCATTTGTTTCAAAACCCTTACCACCGACTGACATGACTGGAGACGATTTGGAAACCCACCGCCGAGCAATTAATTTGAGACACGGGAGGTAAACTTTAACGAGACTGATTTTGACTACGACTACAGCACCGACGCGTTACTGTGAATATGACTATCCTGACTATAACTTTAATCAGGAGTATTATCCTTACGAACAATATCCCAACTATGGATACGAGCAACCGTATAACCACGCGGAAGCTCCTATCGTAGAGGAAGTAGACACTAGTTTCACCCCGACTAACAATGAAGATTTTCGGAAGTGCCCAAATCAGAAAAAAAAATTGGAGTCAATTTCCACATACAAAGGCAACTCGGTTACATTCAGACAAGTAATCCCCCTTTGAAATTCTTAATAGACACGGGCGCAAACCAATCATTTATTAGTCCCGAAGCTGTAAGAAAATATTTTAGCCATATTCCACTGAATTATGACCCATTCGAGGTCACCAATGTTTTTTTTTTTTTAAAGACGTTACCTCCACACTTGGATTTTCTTCTGTATCGTGGAGGCAGTTTACAAACACAAATTGCACAAGGACAAACATCCAGACCCGGAACAATTATTTGTAGGCCATACAAATATTTGTTCCGTGCGAGATTCGAACCCGCGGCCCCCAGCGCAGCAACTCATTGCTAAGCCACTGCGCCACGGAGCCGTCAATGTTTACGCAACAAGTAAAAATAATTATTCTATAACTCTCCCATGCCCTTTAGAATTTAATGAACGAGATAATATAACCTTATTCATTATAAATTTCATAATTACTTCGACGGACTGATTGATTTATTAGACATATAGGGTTCTAATATCGATCTTAGAAATAAATTACTTATTACTCGTAACGCAAAAATTCCAATCGAAATGTATGACTCACGTAACGCAAATTTATGAGGAAATTATACCCGCGCAGTCATCAAAATTAGTTAGGTTGCCTATAAACTCAAAGGACGGTGACGTAGTAGTTGAAAATCAAATAATTTGCAACTGCATAATCTCTGATTGTATAACGAAAGTAATTAATAATCGTGGTTGGGTCGAAATTACCAATAACAGCTCAAATGATGTAATTATTTCAATGGACCGTCCGGTAGAAGCCGAAATATATAATGTCGAGTGCCAGTTTACTGAAACGTTATCGGATCGCGCTAAAAATGTTTTATCCCGTCTTCGCACCGATCATCTTAATCCTGAAGAGCTAGCAAACCTACAACGGTTATGCGCCTCATATGCCGACGTGTTTTACCTTGATGGTTAACCATTAACATTCACCAACAAGATCAAACATAGAATTAAAACACATGATGAAATCCCCGTACATACTAAGAGCTACAGATACCCGTATATCCACCGACAGGAAGTCCGGGACCAAATCAATAAGATGCTCGAGCAAAATATAATTAGACCATCCGATTCTGCCTGGAGCTCTCCTATTTGGATTGTACCCAAGAAGGCGGACGCTTCCGGCAAAATAAAATGGCGTCTTGTTGTTGACTTCAGGAAGGTGAACGAAAAGACAGTCGATGACAAATATCCTATTCCTAATATAACCGATGTGCTAGATAAACTGGGCAAATGTCAGTACTTTACCACGCTCGATTTAGCCAGTGGATTTTATCAGGTAGAAATGGATTCCGCGGATATTCACAAAATTGCTTTTAATGTATAGAATGGGCATTATGAATTTCTCAGGATGCCAATGGGCCTGAAAAATAGTCCATCAACCTTCCAAAGGGTGATGGACAACGTTTTAAAAATCTTACAGAACGAAATTTGTTTAGTAGATCTAGATGACATAATTGTCTTCAGTACATCCTTACAAGAACATATGACAAATCTTGAAAAAGTATTCAAAAGGCTACGGGAATCCAACTTCAAAATTCAGATGGATAAATCAGAGTTTTTTGAAGCTGGAAACCGAGTTTCTAGGTCATGTTATTTGTAAAAACGGGGTTAAACCCAACCCAGACAAAATTAAAGCCATCGAAAAATACCCACTGCCTAAAACTACAACCGAAATTAAGCGTTTTCTAGGACTTCTAGGATACTATAGAAAATTTATACCAGACTTCGCACGTCTCACAAAACCACTCACTCAATGTCTTAAAAAGGGATCAAAGATAACGTTAGATCAAAATTATATTAACTGCTTTGAACACTGTAAAACTCTCTTAACAAATGACCCAATTTTACAGTATCCAGACTTCAGTAGAGATTTTATTTTGACAACCGATGCCTCAAACGTGGCGATTGGTGCGGTTTTATCACAGGGGACAGTCGGTTCAGACAAACCCATTGCATATACTTCTCGTACACTTAACTCCAGCGAATGTAACTATAGCACGATAGAAAAGGAACTTTTAGCTATCGTATGGGCGACTAAGTATTTCCGTCCCTATTTATTCGGCCGTAAATTCAAAATTATTACAGACCATAAACCCTTACAATGGATTATGAGCTTAAAAGAGCCCAATTCGCGTCTAACCAGATGGCGCCTTAAGTTGAGTGAATATGACTTTACTGTCGTATATAAGCAAGACAAGTGTAATACGAATGCCGACGCACTATCGCGCATCGAACTTCACAACGACGAGCTAAGGCCCATAATAGATGAACTGCTTTCCATCTTACCTAATCCCTCCGAAGGGGTACACACTTTAGACGACTCTAGGACTATAACGGCTACCGAAGCCGCAGATGATTTCAGAACTATCACCGTTCATACAGATAAAGAAAACCCCATCCTAGAGGTTCCCATTTCTGACGAACCGCTAAATATGTTCACTAAGCAGATAATCTTAAATATAGTAGGCGACATAAAAGCTAGACCAGTTATCACTAAACCATTCGAAACACACACACGCATTACGATACAGATAGCCCATTCAAATATAGAAGAGGATATAATTAATGCTATAAAAGAATACGTCCACCCGAAGATTAGGACAGGATTACTCATTAATCCAAGCTCTGCAATGTACACTGTCATACCAATCATACAAAAGTCTTTTAAAAGTTCATCTCTTAATCTTTTTCTAACAAAAAGTGAATTGGAAAACGTTAGGGAGTATTTGTGACAGCAAGAAATCATTCATAAATATCACGATGGAAAGACGAACCATCGAGGCATTAACGAGTGTTTCTCGGCTTTGTCCCACAAATATTACTGGCCGAAAATGAGAGAGCACGTTACTAAATTTATTAATATCTGTACAGTATGCGGACAAGCTAAATACGACCGCAATCCAGTTAAACAGATATTTAAAATTGTACCACCAGCTTCTAAGCCTTTTGAACTAGTTCACGTAGATCTATTTACAATTCAAGGGGAAAAGTATTTGACGATAGTTGATAGTTTTTCTAAATATGCTCAGGCGTATTATTTGCGAGACGGCACTGCTGTCAGTGTAGTACAAGCTTTACTGATTTTCTGCACACATCATGGAATTCCAATTACCCAAGTTTCCGATAACGGCCCTGAATTTACCAACCAGCTTATTGCAGAATTCGTTAGACTTCATAAAATTCAGCACCATAGAGTAGCCCCACATTGCACCCAACGAAAATGGTATCGTTGAACGATTTCACGCCACCATACTAGAATATCTCCGTATTTTAAAGATAAATTAAGAGAATGAATCCGCTATTAACCTTATGCCCTATGCTCTATTAGCTTACAATTATAGTATACATAGCTTCACAAAATGCAAACCAATAGAAGTAATTACAGAACATTTTGACCCTCGCGATCCTTTTGACATAGATCTGTCCGCCCACTTACTTCAACAGTACGTCGTAAACCATAAAGACAGAATGACTGAGACCTATAAAACTATTCACGACCTATGTAATGACATGCGTAAAGACTTGACTGATACTCGCAATTAAAACCGAGAACAGGAAGCTGAATATTCCCCGGAACAACAAATTTTTATGAAAAATCCATTCGCATCCTGTCAGAAATTAGCTCCTCGATACACACACGACACAGTAATGGCAAATCTCCCAATTCACATTTATTCAAAGAAAAAACGAGGTCCCGTAGCAAAAACTCGATTGAAGAGAATACCTAAAACGAACCAATTGTTACAGGACTCTCCTGGCACTTCATCTCCTTCTGGGACCAGCTCTAATGCAGGAGATTGTCGTGAAGCAACAATAAAAAAAAAGAAAACCTAACCTAACAACAACGGAACAACAAAAATAGAACAAGAAAATAATATATTTAAAATTTAAAAAAGATATTTACAATTTTATATAAAAAAATTAAGTATGATGATGGTGATGGGTGACGTGAATTACAATTAAATAGAAAATAAAGATAGATGAATTTTGAAGCGGAGCCTGAAGGTCAAAGTGGCACACGCTGCGCTTGGAGTAGGAGTAGGCACACGCTGAGCTTGGAGTCTCGCAGCGCCTGGAGCAAGCACGCACAGTGGCTAAAGATAGCACGGGCACTAGTAGGTGGAGGCGCAGGCGACGACTCCAGATGAAGGCAAAGGCTTGCAGGATCCCGGAGTAGTGCGGCCCCGCACTTGGAGTAGGCTAGGCGACGACTTCGGGTGAAGACAGAGGCTTGCAGGATCCCGGAGCAGTGCGGCCCCGTGCTTGGAGTAGGCTACGCCGACGACTTCAGGTGAAGACAGAGGCTTGCAGGATCCCGGAGCAGTGCGGCCCCGTGCTTGGAGTAGGCTACGCCGACGACTTCAGGTGAAGACAGAGGCTTGCAGGATCCCGGAGCAGTGTGGCCCCGCGCTTGGAGTAGACTAGGCGACGACTTCAGATGAAGACCGAGGCTTGCAGGATCCCGGAGCAGTGTGGCCCCGCGCTTGAAGTAGTCTAGGCGACGACTTCAGGTGAAGACCGAGGCTTGCAGGATCCCGGGGAAGTGCGGCCGCGGGATAAGGCCTTTAGGAGACGCTTCAAGTTTGGAAGCTGGAACGAGACTGTCTGTATTGACCGATGATTCGGCTTTTATACCTTTTTAGAGAGAACGGAAAATTATTTAAATTAAAAGCAAATTTTTGTAAATGGCCCAGAGCAAAAGAGTATTTATGTGGAAATATTGAAATAAAAACATCAGATCGGTAACGAATTTGAATAAAAATTGCCATGACAACCAAATAAATAACGATGTCAAAACATGTCAATTTTTGGTTTTAGGCTCGTACTTAAGAAACGGCAAGATTTAAGTAAGAAATGAGATATTATTGATATAGGAAAAAAGGTAGCGCAACAGCGCGCACGAAACCCGAAATTGCAGAGTTACGGAGAACTAAATTAAAGATCAAAAAGGTAGACTCTATTGACACCGATTTAAAAAGCGTGAAAATACGAAGTGAAAATGACCTGTTATTGTGCTATTATGGTCCAAAAACGTTACAGGATCCTATGGAAATAAAGGTGATGCAAAATATGAATGCAGAAAATCAAAAACAGAATGGAAAACTAAATTTAAAACAGTGTAAAATGATATGTAAGTACCATAACACTACAAGATAAGACTTGAAAGTCTTAGTGATGGACCTGGTATATTACCCTTCAAATTAGGCCCCGCTCGAATCCTATCCCACTACCATGCATTTCTGCAATATGTTAATCTCCAAGAATTAGAAGATAAAGTAAATTCAGTTAAAACGCAGTTAATCAGTATTAGCCCTAACCTTAACGACATTACTAATTCCTTATTTCAGCCTCATATTGATTATCTTAAAAATAAGCTTGAAAGTGTCACCATACAGTTGAGAAGCTTTAAAACGAACCGCGAGAGAAGAGGACTCGTAGATGGTCTCGGTTCCATCATAAAAAGCATAACCGGTAACCTTGATTATACAGATGCAGATCATTTTAATCGCGCTGTAAAATTCATCAGCGAAGACGAAAATAAAATCGTTACGGAATTTAATAATCATGTAAGCCTAACTAAAGATTTAACAAATCAATACTCCAAAATAATAGATAGCATTGTGGATAATCAAAATAAATTAGAAATATTAATAGGTAAAATAAATCGCTCCGAGGCTACCAGAGACTATGACTTAATTAAATATGCCCATTTTGGACAGGTACTAATGATCCTTAGTGATAACGTTGATTCCATTTCACAGGAATTAATTAAGTTACAGAATAACTTAGCATTTATAAGAGCTCACACTATGCACCACTCTATAGTTAATTTAGAATCTATCCGAATAATGATTAACAGGGCAACCCAACTTTATGGAAGTAAAAAGGTAGGAGATTTAGATATAAGAGAATATTATGATATTATTAGATTAGGTTCATATTATGTAGGAAATGAAATAGTAATAGTATTTAAGTTCCCAATTTTATTACCCCATATATATGATATGTATAAGTTATCTATTGTTCCTAACAAGAAACACGAAATCCTCACACCACCCTTTCCATACCTAGCCATTTATCAGAAAGATTTTCAGTACATAGAGGCAGAATGCCCGAAGACCAGTAAGTGGTACATCTGTAAGGAAAAGCGGAGCCTGAGAGGTCAACCATCCCCTGATTGCATCCATCACCTCATCACTAAACAACAAACGAATGCAGTATGTAACCCGTTCACGGTAACCCTAGATAAACCAGCTTACGAAGAACTGGACGACAAGCACTACACCATCACTTTCTCCACACCAACGAAAGTACATCTATCCTGTGGACAAGATCTTTACAAAATACTTCAAGGTAGTTATCTTGTTATTGTCCCTCTGAAATGCTATATAGAAACGCCACTATTCTTGATCTCAAACACTAAAGATCGATTGAAGGGACAAGCTTTAAAGATAATGGACATACCTGAGGAAAACACCAGCATCCCATCTCCTGCATCGGCATATAAACTAAATTCAATAAACCTTCAACATCTTCATGCAACGAACACTAAAATATACCAGCAAGCACCAATAAATCTAGAGAGAAACGAGGACTACAGTCTATACCATACTAAAATACAATTTTACGCATTTATAATAAGTGCAGTTGCACTGATTCTATGCATACTATATAGAAAATACAAGCCGAAGCCAACTGGAGTTACGCAAAGAAACACAGAAGAGGACCACCCTAAATCATAAGGGTATACGCTATTCCAGACACTGAGAAGATTAATCCCGATCAACTCCCAGCTCAATTCACGTCCAAGGTCTTCCATAGCTGTTCTTCGGGGGGAGGTGTTACTGTGGAGTCGAGTAGCTTGTATCACTAGCTTGTTTGTCCCTGGTGTTTACAGAGTTGTTACGCAGCCCTAATCCAGGCAATCTGCTGCGTTGCATCAGCTTACGACAATCATGAGGCGCCGTGTCAGCATAACGTGTCTAGTGTCTTGCATTACCTGGTTCTAATATTTTACCGTGTGAATTCATTCTAGATTCAAACATCGAATTAGAGTCACCTCACTTAGTTATAAGAATTAATTGTAATTATTACTTTAAATTAAATATATTTTAAATAAAGATTGCTTTTTTTTTGCAATCTCTGGCTGGAGCCCACATAATTGAGTGTATATCTATTTTTATTAAAACCACTTTTGTTTTTGTAAACAAACATTTTCATAAACATACAGAGAGGCCAAAGTTAATATATTTATTTCTTTAAATTCTGTCGCACGGATGGGCCAGCTCGAACCGGGGTGGTACCACGACCTCACAGAAAACCAGCGTGAAGTAGAGATTTACCTCTGCGTTTCGCTTGGTGAGTGCAGGTGGCCGGAGGCCCTCTTTACTGGAAATGAGGCATACCATCTTAGTCCTCACGGGTGACAACGCATCTACATTTTGATTTGTTATAGAGGACAGATGTAGATGTCTATGGACCGCAGCAACCACTTACCATCAGGTGGACTGTGTGCTCGTTTGTCACCCTTATCATATAAAAAAAAACGATTATATGCTTGTATACCAGAGTGACAAACATTGCCATGAGAGTTACAAAATAAATTTATAACCATTCCCGCGCTCGCTACCCGTAATATCGCTCGTAAAGTGTTACATGTACACGTTTAATGGGCTACCATCAGCCGCACATGCATCGCCACTCTCAATATTTCAAATACACTGCTCTCTTTACACAACTACAATAAGTTTTGTTGTGTTTCCCCAACAATGTATTTCTATGTGGTTACATTGACGCTTGTAACTGTATGAACGGTGGTATCCAGGGTTTTTTATGGAAGTGATAAATGAACGAAGTCCATCTAACCCACCATGGTAGAGCCATGCTGCAGCTATATTATGGTTGCAGCACCAATGGGATGGCTCGACTATGGTAGGACCACGCCCTCACAGAGTACAGTTTTGAACTTTGAATTATTTAGATTCACAATTGGACACGGTAGAAGGCGCTGTTATCAAAATCCAAAAATCATTCGTGTGAAACCGGGGCGGATCACTAGTTTTAAATAATAATATACTACTTTAATATAGAAACTACTTTAAAAACCAAATATTAAAGCATATGGGTTGATTTTGTTTTATTTGAAATGCTTTTAAATAATTCACTACAGAAAACCATATAAATAAACTTGGCAGCACATTGCTTAACGCTGCAAACCGCTTGAAGATTTTCAAAGCGTAAGTGAAGTGATCTATTGTATGTTGGTAAGCTCAATAATGAGCTTTGCTCTTTAATGATGGACAAAGCGCGTGTTTTATTCTGGTGCTATTATTTGTTTATTTACAATTTTGTTTTACAGTATGTACACAACAAAATACACATCTTATCTTTTGAATTAACGTATTCATTTTCGGTTTTGATAATATGTTTTTTTAAAGTTCAAATTTATGATGGAAAAACATTTTTAGGCATGTTTTGGGGGTTTTTATAATAGAATAAGGATGACGGATGTAAGTGGATGCTGTAGCCTGACATCACTTGATATATTATCATGCTTTCGTATTTTTATAAAATTACAATAAATAGTCATAATTATTTTAATTATTATTCGGTTTTTATACAAAAAGTACTAGGTACTCGTATATCTAGGTTTACTATTTCTTTGGGTAGTTTTTTTGTTCGCACCACTTGCAACTACCGCCTAATGCTTATGAAATTTGTAAATTTTTATCCAATGAGAATACTGTAAGGTTCACTTTCGGGTTTTTCCTATCTACCGACCTTTTTGCCCAGCATTTGCACTCGTGTGTTAAAACAGGGTTCACAAGTTCGCAAAATACGGACTAACGGCACCGCCATATTTTTCGTCATCACCTCGGGCCTTGGTCTATGAGCTACAGCATCCACTTGCCGTCGGGTGAACTATGTACCTGTCTATAACCCTCATTTTATAAAAAAAACATTTTTATTTACTAGCTGTTGTTTTGTAATTTTGTTATGATATCCAACCATCCAACATAGAATTCTTCTATTGAATGCTCCTTTATCATAGTTGCCACGTTTGGCAGGTGTTTTAATAAGTGATGATGATTTATTTGTACATTTATTTATTGAAAAAATCTAGAAAGACACTAATATGGATAAAAACATTCAGTTAGTCAGACAATGAGACAAACTAACGAATGGACAATGTTGGCGACGCACCTATAAAGAATATTTCAATTTATTAATTTACCGATTACGAATAGCTTCTAAAGATAAATTATCAAGCAATAATTATCTTATAAGAAAACGCTTAGTTAAATCTTAAAGAAATATCAAATGAATAATTTAAAAGTCTTGGGTTCGATTCCCAGATTGGACTAGTTTGTCGTTTTCTTAGCAATATTTTCTTAATAATTTCTTAGAGGGAATTTTTAAGATATAATTCATGATTCCGGGTTCAATTCTCCGGTTGAATTACCTTTTCGTTGTTTTCTGAACGATTTAAAGAAATATTAAAATAAGGTTTAGACCAGGGTTCATTCCCCGGTTGCAACGATCACTTTGTATTTTGGAATTAATGTAAAGTAGTATTGCATAATAATTGTTTATGTAAGTTGAGTACATTTTGTATGAAAAATAACATGCTTATTTTTAATGTTTAATACATGAAAATATTTTGTTTGTGTTATCAGATAAGAAACCTGATAACTATAAGGACAGTGTTTGTGAATCTTGGTATTTCATAATGAACATTTCACTAGCCTCTTACCGACCTGTTGATAGTCGTATAAAAATTTGTTGTTCACATAGCGCTAGATAATAGCCGCGCGCTAATTTGTAATATAGGAGGCTTAATAAATGGAAATTTTAATTTTTGTGAATTTCAGCAATTTATGTAAAATTGACTCATAAAATGTTTCAGGATGACCTTAGGATGAGATTAGGTGAATTCTGTATTATTTTCATGTATACATTCGTCTAAAATAGTGAAGTATTGATAGTTTTGTATAAGCAATTTAAAAGTATTTTAAATATGAAAATATGTATAAAAATGTGAATTAAAATATTTTATTAGTTAAGATTTTTTTTTATAAGATTTTTGTTAAGAGTTTTATTAGTTAAGTTTTATTAGTTAAGTTTATGCCGTGTAGTGGCGGTTAAGAATATCCACTACCTATCTTCCCGTGGGTGTCGTAAAAGGCGACAAAGGGACACAGGCAGGGGAGGGCAGCAGCATCTTCCTGCTAACGGAAAAATACAATAAAAAACTGCGGTTGCCAACCCGCTCGCCAAGCGTGGCAACTATGGCAATATACCCCCCCATAATGAGAGTTACGAAGAGACGGCCCCCAGTCCCCGGCGGCCCCGCTATTCCTGGCTACGGTGGCGACCATGGTAACGGCGGGGCAGGGGGTGCTAAGAATCTCCGGTGGAGGTTCGGTTGCCACCTACAACGACGTGACCTGGCAACATACAACGCACGGACCCTGAGGACTGACGAGAAGATTGTGGAGCTGGAAGAAGAGATAGACAAGTTACGCTGGCATATTATAGGATTATCCGAAGTCCGAAGAGAGGGGGAGGACACGGTAATCCTCGAATCCGGCAACTTGCTCTATTACCCGGGAGGGCGACCATCTGTCCCAAGGAGTGTCGGATTTATCGTCCACAAGTCTCTCGTTAACAACGTTGTAAAGATTGAGAGTGTGTCGAGGAGGGGTTGCGTACCTTATACTCAGAATCACCAAACGGTATTCGCTGAAGGTCATACAGGTTTACGCACCAACCTCGGCACACCCCGATGAGGAGGTGGAGGAAATGTATGAGGATATCTCTAGAGCCATGCATTCCTCCAAAACCCAATATACGGTGTTAATGGGAGACTTCAATGCAAAACTAGGCACAAGAGAGAACGGTGAGCTGAAAGTGGGGAAATTTGGAATAGGGCAAACGGAACCCAAGGGGCCAGCAGCTGGCCGACTTCATGGAGAAAGAGGGACTCTTTATGATGAAGTCTTTCTTCCCAGAAGCGGCCCCACAGGAAGTGGACCTGGTCGAGCCCCGACGGTTCGACAAAAAATGAGATTGACTTCATTATGACGACCAAACGACAACTGTTCAGTGATGTCTCAGTGATCGCGAGGGTGAAAACCGGCAGCGATCACCGAATGGTTAGAGGCACACTGAACCTAAACGTTAAGTTGGAGAGGTCTCGTCTAATGAAGTCAACGCTCCGTCCCCCTCGTGCTCTAATCCAAAGTCCCGAAACCTTTCAGCTCGAGTTACAAAACCGTTTTCAGTGCCTAGAAGACTGCAATGAAGTGGACGATTTGAATGACAAGCTCGTGGAAACTGTCCATGCGGTCGGAGCTAAGTTCTGCAAGACCCGCCGCAGAAGAACACAAAAACTCTCCGATCACACTCTTAATCTCATGGCTGTTAGACGGGAGATGAAGCTGCATTCTTCAACAGATTTGACAGCATACAGGCAACTGAACAGACAGATCTCCAAATGCATGCGGCGGGACTTACGCAACTTCAATACAGCTCGTATTGAAGAAGCGATCAAGCGGAACCAAGGCTCCAAAGTCTTTGCCAGAGATCTGTCTGCCAGAAAGAGCCAACTGTCAAAGCTGAAGACCGAATGTGGCAGCATCGTTTCCGGGGCACCTGAGATTTTGAGTGAGATTGAGAGGTTCTATGGGCAGCTGTACACGTCATCGTTGGAGCCACACGCAAGTGTGAGTAACGAACCAAGAGCGAGTCTTATCCGACATTATTCCGATGATATCCCGGACGTCAGTCTGAGCGAGATTAGAATGGCTCTCCAGCACCTTAAAAACGGCAGGGCCCCAGGCGAGGATGGAATTACAGCGGAGCTTCTGAAAGCGGGTGGAAAACCGGTACTTGAAGTCCTTCAGAAGCTCTTTAATTCCGTCCTCCATGGTAGCATTACACCGGAGGCGTGGAGCAGAAGTGCGGTGGTCTTGTTCTTCAAGAAAGGCGACAACGCTCTCTTAAAGAACTACAGACCGATTTCCCTTCTGAGCCGCGTCTACGTGCTGTTTTCGAGAGTCATTACGAATCGTCTCGCGCGCAGACTTGACGACTTCCAGCCTCCCGAACAAGCCGGTTTCCGAAAAGGCTTTAGCACCATAGACCACATACATACCCTACGGCAAATTGTACAGAAGTCCGAGGAGTACAATTTGCCACTATGTCTGGCGTATGTGGACTATGAGAAAGCCTTTGATTCCGTCGAAATTTGGGCGGTGCTGCAGTCCCTTCAGCGGTGCCAAGTTGACTGTCGGTATATCGAAGTGTTGAAGTGTTTGTACAGTAGGGCTACGATGGCTATCCGAGTACAGAACCAGAGTACGAAACCTATCCAATTGCAGAGAGGTGTAAGACAGGGTGACATCATATCCCCGAAACTCTTCACCGCTGCATTGGAAGACGTTTTCAAGCTTCTGGACTGGAAAGGATACGGTATCAACATCAATGGCGAGTACATCACTCACCTTCGATTTGCCGACGATATAGTCCTTATGGCAGAATCGCTGGAGGACCTAAGCACTATGCTCAATGACCTCAATAGTGTTTCCCAACGGATAGGTCTTAAGATGAACATGGACAAAACAAAGATCATGTTTAATGTCCATGTCACACCTATGCCGGTAGTTGTTGGGAACACTAAGCTCGAAGTTGTTGACGAGTATGTTTACCTGGGACAAATAGTCCGACTAGGTAAGTCCAACTTCGACCGAGAGGTCAATCGACGGATTCAACTCGGCTGGGCAGCGTTCGGGAAGCTACGACACATCTTCTCTTCAGACATACCTCAAAACCTTAAAACGAAATTGTACAACCAGTGCGTGTTGCCAGTGATGACTTTCGGAACTGAGACGTGGTCCTTCACTGCTGGCCGTATGAGGAAGCTCAAGGTCGCTCAGCGAGCTATGGAGAGGGCTATGCTCGGAGTTTCTCTGCGTGATAAACTCAAAAATGATATCCGCAGTAGCACCGGAGTGACCGACATAGCCCAACGGATTAGTAAGCTGAAGTGGCAATGGGCCGGCCATATAGCTCGAAGAACCGACAACCGATGGGTAAGAAAGGTTCTCGAGTGGCAGCCTCGTACCGGCAAGCGAAGTGTAGGGCGTCCCCCCACTAGATGGAGTGACGACCTGGTAAGATATGCAGGAAGTCGATGGATGCAGGTGGCTCAGGACCGTGCTTTATGGCATTCTTTGGGGGAGGCCTATGTTCAGCAGTGGACTTGTGAAGGGCTGTAATGATGAATGATGATGATTAGTAAAGATATTTGTATTTTCAAATAAATAACATTGTTTCAACCTTAAATGTTAGATATTTAAGAATTCTAACTTAGTACATATGTTGTAAAATAGGCATATTTTGTTGAATAAATAAAAGGTTTTTTGTGATATTGAAATGTAATGTATATCATAGTATAGATATTTTGTTGTGCTATCTTTATAAATAAAATGTATAAATGTATGTCTTATACAAACAAAAATATTAGGCAAACCAAATTGATAGTAGAAATTTGATGTAATTGAGTTGCGAAATCGCACAGAGGGCGCGGCTCTCTTTTGAGTAAAGCGTTGAAGTACCTCATTAAACTGGTTTTCATGCAATTCGTTCGGGACCAGCTACCAGTAATATATATATATACAATCAAGAAAGAAAACATATAGGGAAGTGATAGGGAAAGTAATTGCACTCTTACGGAGCGGTTTGAAGACAATTGCTGTTTTATTCCCGAGGGATCCTTCACCTTTAAATATAAAATTACAGTCCACACTAAGTACTTATCGAAGCATATATTGAAGAACCAGCATAACGACGTCGGGACCGGAGCGACTACTGGAAGACCCGTAATCCCCGTCTGAAAGGATCTCCTAAGTGTGTGTTGTTTGTGGATTAGCAAAGGTCCCAAACAACCGCCGGTACGACATACTTCACCGAACGTCGAGTCCGCATACTCCGTGAGGTGTCGAGGTCACCGACCCTAAGGCAGATTCTTGGCACTCAAGTGCGTTTCGTGCCTTGTTTGCTAGTCGCGTACGTGAGTGCTCTCAAGCACTTCCCCCAACCCTTTCGTAAAGAAAGGGGTAGGCAGTGCGCCTAAGTGTTGCGGCCACCCTTACTCGCTCCCGTCCCGTTTCGAACGTCACGCGTCGCTTGCTTCACTCTGCCACGTTAGGAACGGATATAGATAGACACTACACAATCACAACCAACCACCTAGAACAGTAGTAACAACTGTAGTTATGTCAGACAAGGGGAGAGGTGAGCCCCCCCCCACCCCCGCGCGTTAGGAAAACCCCGGACCGTCCCGGGGTGCTGGATAGACCACTCTGCATTAAGGACCTGTCGAACCCGGAGCGCTCGAGGATCGTCAGCTCCTTCAGTCAGATCCCCAAAATGAAACCTTCAGCGCCGAGGAAGGAAGAACCCGCAACGAGCGCCGCGCTCACGCCCACCGTGTCTGAGAGCACGAGTGGGCTACCCCTACCACAGTGGGCTAGGAAATCGGCACGTAGGTACACCCCACCGGAGACCGAGGCGTCGCTTCGTGAAAAGAGGCAATGCATCGGTTCGCCCATATCATCAGGAGAATCATCATCATTGTCCTCCACGGAGTCGGAGGAAGATGAAAGAGTCCCAACCAGAAAGGAAGCAGTCAGGGCGCACAAATCACCGCCCAAATCGACGAGGCACTTCGAAATCTTAAACAAGAAACTTGGACACCCTCCTAATGCCCGTCCGTTCGGGAAGGGTGTTCGTTTAACCCGTCAGAGCCCAGATGAATTCCGGGCTATACAGAGATATCTCATTGAGATAACGGAAAAAGGACCATCGCTATTCTGGTACTGCTACACCCCGGCGGAGGAGAAGCCCACTAAAGTGGGCATCCGGGTGCTGCCAGTGGGCACGGATACCGTCCAAATAACAGAGGCTATTAGGGCAAAGGGATTCCCCATTACTTATGTGAGAGCAATCCCGCCCCGTGGAGGCAGACCTGGGTGCCTCTACTATGCACAGCTGGAACACCTAAGCCTAATGAAGCTCAACCAATTGTATGCAGTCGACGAACTCCTTTTTATGAAAGGCGTCGTCATAGAAGTCTGGCAAGGAAGAGTGGGGCCGGCGCAATGCCACCGCTGCTAGCTTTTAGTCATGCATCCGCAAACTGCCATAGACCCGTGAAATGTGTCCGCTGTGCAGGGGAATACATAGCAAGCAATTGCCCACGGGGTAGAGAGGAAGCACCCACATGCGCAAATTGCGCAAACAACCATATTGCAAACGACCGACGCTGCCCAGTCCTGAGGAGGATTGCTAGGAAGCAAGGGATCACTTTGCCAGGACTACTGCCGGTAGCACCGCAGAGGGTCCCTCAGAGTCGCCTGAGGGTCGAAATTCATGAAGACGGGTGGGCAACCATTAGGGGGAGAGTCCGAATGTATTGGATATCGTGCTCGCTAGGAACGTCAACTACCCGATAGTGGTAGAGGTGCTGTACGACCTGACTTCACAGCACCTCCCGATACTGATAACCATTGGCCTCAAGGCAGTGACTACGCTGCCCAGAGCCTTTACTACCAAAATCAACTGGAGGCTCTACCAGCAGTACCTGCAGGAGAGACCTCCAGAACACATGCAGATCAACTCAGCGGATGACGCTCTACGTCATCCGCTGAGCAACCTGCTGCAACCAGAATTACAAAAAACATCCAAGAAGTCCTCAACGCGGCGTCTGCGATCGTCTCAAGAATGAGTCGTAGAGACGAGCTGCCACGGGAATTACGTGCGCAGCTCTACCAAAAACGAGCGCTGAGGAAGCTCTGGGCACGCACTTGCTGCCCAAACATCAAGACCAAATTAAATAAACTAACGGATGAGCTGTCGGTTGCAATCCAGGCCTATAGAGGAAGGGCCTGGGAGCGGCGCATATGGGAAGCCGAAGACCAGGAAGCGTCGCTCTATAGATTGAACCGGCAGCTAACTAAGACTAATCCCCCCGTCTGCCCGCTGACCAACAGCGCGGGCGGGCGTTGTTACGAGGCCAAAGGTAGAGCGGATATCCTAGTCGAGCACTTCGAGGAGCAATTTGTGCCGAAACCAGCAAGTGCGGAGTACATGGAGCTTCACGCCCAAAAGGAGAGCCGCGTACGGGAGTTCCTGTCGTCGCCCGCGCCACCGCTTGCAGGAGAGTGGTTTATCTCCCCCGTGGAAATGCGGAGGACGATAGCCAACCTGCAACCGAGGAAGGCGCCGGGGCACGACCGGATCACGAACGCTGCACTTCGACAGCTGCCCCATAGAGCCATTGTAGAGCTAGGACGACTCTACAATGGCATACTGCGGACTTCACACTTCCCGGAGGACTGGAAGAAAGGCAAAGTCATAGTTCTGCCGAAACCCGGGAAGGGCAGGCGTAGAGCAGCTAGTTACAGACCTTTAACTCTGCTACCGCACATAGCCAAATTATTTGAACGGATCGCCCTAAGAAGAATCCGCCCGTGTATCCAACTGCGGGCGGAGCAACACGGATTTAGGAGCGGCCACTCCAAAGCGACACAGCTGACCAGAGTGCTGCACCACCTGGCGGCCAAACACAACCGGGATCGCACGTCGTTGGGCGTCTTCCTCGATATCGAGAAGGCGTTCGACAGGGTGTGGCACTCTGGGTTACTCTACAAGATGAAACTACAGACGAGTGTCCCTCCGGCTATGCTGCGGCTAGTGGCGTCGTTTCTAGCCGACCGGAGCTTCTACGTCTGTGTCGAAGATGCTGAATCCGCAGTAAAACCCATAAGAGCTGGCGTACCACAGGGTAGCTGTCTTTCGCCGATCCTGTACGCGGCTTATACAAATGATATCCTTACTCTGGCAGGACACCTTCGCGAATGGGAGGACGACTTAGAGCTGGCGCTATATGTGGACGATAGCGCCTATTTCACCTCGTTCAGAAGAGCCCATCTCGCCGCCGCGAAGATGCAGCGCCTGCTGGACCTGCTGCCACCGTGGCTGGATAAGTGGAGAATGGCCGTAAATGTTGGGAAGACGGCCACCCTCCTCACCCGCCGCTACCGGAACTTCCCGCCCCCATTGACGCTGACAGGCCAGGAGATTGCGTACGAGAAGGCCGTGACCTATCTTGGGTGCCGGATTGACAGGATGTTGCGCATGACTGCGCACGTCGAAATCGTCGTCCGCAGTGCCAGATGTGCGCGAGCGCTGCTCCGTCCAGACCTGGCATCCAAGTTACCTTTGAAGACAAAAACAAAACTTTATAAAATGTATATAAGACCGAGGATTACTTACGCCGCTCCGGCCTGGTACGCACTCCTGAGCGAACGGCAGAGGCAGCGGCTGCAGGTTCCCTACGGACTATCGTCGGTGCAGGTCGCTACGTCCGGAAAGACGTCATAGCGGCCAAATTGAAGATAGAAAGCATCCAAGACTTCGTGGTCCGACTGGCGCGCGACATGTTTGACCGCGCCGACGACGGGCCACATGAACACCTGAGCAATTTTGCGCCGCTACACGCTTGGCCACCGGACGGGTGACCTCTACCAAGAGAACTGCTCTCCGCAGTGCCGCATGCGGCCGCATTAGCCGCCTGGCCACATTAGCCGCCTGGCCACATTAGCCACCTATAAGACACTCAGACAACCTTGGACCGAACTAGGCGCCTTTTTCAGGCACTGGCCGAATTAGGCGCCTTTTTCAGGAAAACGGCCATATTGCGCCACTTTTTCAGTAAGTGGCCACTTACTATTTTTTTTATTACCTGCCATCATGAAAAATTTCCAGGAAAATTTTTAAACTGACTACAGCGACCGGGAAATCGATGCCGTGTCAATGCTGCACCTAACAATGCCATAACGGCTCCCACGACCGGTGCATAGTAATGCACCGCGAGGAGATTCCGGGTAATGGGGTTAGCCCCGAGGCCTGATACCTGCAGTATGCAGCAGTGCATACATGCGGAGGACAGGATATCGCCCCGTCTGAACTTTTCTTTTGAGAAGGGGACCTCAGGCGCTCTCTTGTGATACTCCTTCACGGGGTTTACATATGCCTCGTTGACCGCCTGAAACCAACGTGGGTATCATTGGAGTTTCAGTATAAATAACAGCCGAAGGAAGACCTCTCAGTTGGCCCTTGATTGACGGAATTATTGGAGGGAGTGGTCTGGATAACTTTTAGACAAATAGAAAAACCCACGAACGAAACTACTATTAATTAACTAATTATTCATAAATTATTCGGACTTTACCCATCAGTACCGAATAAATCTAGGTTTCTTCCTTTTTCAATAAATACTGGTCGTATGTTATGCGACACGTAGGTCTAGGGTAGTTAAAAGTACACAATAGGTAGTTCAAAGTACGCAATATAGCGGTTATATCTCTAGTAGAGACGAGTAAAAATATGATACGGGCACGTATTACGCAAACCGAAAAAGTATGTTGCATAAAAGTACTCAGTTGCATAAAGTAGTCTCTTTCGTCAGAGATCGCGTAGCAAGCAGACGTGTGTTGCTTTTATTTTAAAATTTAATAATAGTTTTTCACAATTGTCCTCCTTATGTTACCGTAGAATAACGATTAAAACTGTGTTATATACATTCCGACAAACTGATTGTCGTCATCGCTTCGTCGCCGAGTTCTCTCCGGCCCGCACACCTCGGGGAAAAGAGATGGTTGCATAATTGCCTTCTTTATCATCGATCAATGATACGATCTGCTGCGACGCGTTTGATTACGTCAGGCCGCCATTCTACGTTACCAGTGCTACGATTCGTCTACGGTGTTGAACTGTGGGGAGCTACAAAGTTTATTATTACCTCGCGCCTATTTACATTTAACTATCAATGCCATTAAAACGCACTTCGCCGCATCAAAAATCAGTTTCGGACTCCAATCTCTACAACGTAAGCCTAAGTGATAAGGTGGTAATGGAACAAGAATCGCAGAATATTAACACGGCATGACTGAAACGTAAAAGGGAGATTGAAGGATCGGGATTTATGGATGAGGTTTGTAGTTTATTTAATAATTTTATAGAACAACAAAATAATAAACTTGAAAGCTTACAGTCTGCGATTAAAGAGATTAAAACACAGAACTCTGATATTACGGCCACGATACAACTATTATCGAATAAATATGACGACTTTCGTAAGGAGTTGGATTTGTTAAAACATAAGCGTAAAGAACAACATAATTATATAAAAATACTTGAAAACCGGCTTGAAAATTTTGAAAAAATCACGTGTGCTGCAAAAATTGAAATTCGTAATATCCCAAAAATTCAATATGAGTCAAAACAGGAACTTACATTACAGAGCATTGGAGACCTTATAAATATCCCAATTTTAACGACGGATATAAAAGATATACAACGAGGATTCGCCAAACCTCATTCAGCTAAACCCATTGTGGTCGAATTTATATCCGTCCTTAAGAAGGAGAATATATTAAAAGCTGTAAAGAATTATAAAAAAACTGAGAGTGAAAAGAAATTTAACACATCGCTTCTGTAATAAGATTGTCCTTCAGTACCT
Organism: Parnassius glacialis; assembly: GCA_033319125.1. NCBI lineage: Eukaryota > Metazoa > Arthropoda > Insecta > Lepidoptera > Papilionidae > Parnassius > Parnassius glacialis. The sequence continues at coordinate 34,263,922 of JAVANC010000024.1, read as the reverse complement.
ACTTTCATCTCTGAAAGTCTCACTTTTAAGGGTAAAAGATTATTTTTCCTCGCTCGTAACTTTGCTAAAACACATGAATATGCTTTTTGTTGGACTTCCTATGAAGGAGAAGAAAAAAAGAAGGAAGTCCACAAATAAGAATTGATGAAGAAGCGGACCTTGCAAAACTAAAGGAATCCAAAATATGACTATTACTGCAGTTAATAGTGTGGCTGTATATAATAAGAAAAATGTTTTTGCTTCAAATTATTCAAATAACGTTTTATACCAGCCTTGTGATCATTCATTATTTTATTTTGTTGTACATACACTATATTGTAACTTTTTTAATAACTCTACACTCTACATGCAAATGATACTCCTTTATATTTATAACTACACATTATACAATTACACACTTACTCAATACACAACCAATACTTACACAAATTTTCTTTATTTAAACAATAACTTTAATCTCAAATTATTACTCTTTCTGATCAATTTAACTAACCTAGAAGAACTAAGTGAAATAGAGCCTCAATATTAGATAAATTATAAAAATGGATGAAGATATAGTTGACGAACTTGATCAAATTTCTGTATCTGAATCTGCCATATGTGAAGTTGAGCAACAAAAACTAATGCTACACGACCAACCGAAAAGCCTCATCATTCTTAATCAAAATATTCGCAGTATTAATAAGAATTTTAACGATTTCATAGTATTAATGAAGAGACTTGAGGTTGATTGTGACATTATTATTCAGACAGAAAGTTGGCTTGTTTCTGATCCCTTTTTGCCTATTATAAATGGATATAGGAGTCATGCAACAACAAAACATGCATTGCAAAATGATGGAATCGTAGTATATGTCAAATCTGCCGACATTTCCAGGTGAAGAATATTTGCATTAATAAGAAGCTTGGTCTTGAAACTGCAATTATAGCGATATATCGTTCACCATCGTACCGTAATTTATCCATTAATATGTATTTTAACTGTATTTTTTCGAACTTATCAATTTTTAAAAACGTATCTATTATAGGTGACCTAAATATAGATATTAGACCAAAAAATAGAGATAAAAGGTCTAATGAATATCTTAATCTTTGTCTAACCATGGATTATTACCTGCTCACTCTTCCCCAACAAGACAAAATAAAACATGTCTCGACCATGTTTTGCTCAAAACAAAAAAGCAGCATTTACATTGGTGATTACTTCTACATTAACTGACCATCAAACTGTCCTGTGCTTAAATCAAAATGAAATTAAAAAGTCCTCTTTAATACATACAACCAAATTAAATAATAAAGCATTACTTACGGATATAGTTAATATAGAGTTTGTACCAATTTATAGATCATATGATGCTAACTTTTGCATAGAATTTTTAGTTACAACTTTAAAAACTGTGATAGAACAAAATACAGTAATAATTCAAACATCTAGGCGATTAAAAAACATTAAATCTTGGATTACCCCTGGCCTAATACAATGCATGCGTAATAGGGACTGAACGCATATGAAATTAAAACGCTCACCAGAAAACATAATACTTAAACTCACATATACACGATACAGAAATCATTGCAATAATTTACTAAAAAAACTTAAAAGAGAGTATGAGAAAACACAATTAGAATTAGCAGGTAAAAACAATAAAAAATATGGGAAGCCATTAAAAGTATTACACACACGTCTAAACAGAAATCGTCGTCTCAAGAATTATTGGGAACTGGGTGTATTAAAGACTCATTAAATAGTGTTAATAATTTCTTTGCAAATTATAACAGTGGTAGAGCCACGCGACAGCTTTTGCTGTCGCACGGATGGGCCGGCTCGAACCGGGGTGGTACCACGACCTCACAGAATACCAGCGTGAAGTAGAGGTTTACCTCTGCGTTTCGCTTGGTGAGTGCAGGTGGCCGGAGGCCCTTTTTACTGGAAATGAGGCATTCCGTCTTAGTCCTCACGGGTCTGAATTTTGATTCGCAAACGAGGAAAGATGTAGATGTCTATGGGCCGCAGCAACCACTTACCATCAGGTGGACTGTGTGCTCATTTGTCACCCTAATCCTATAAAAAAAAATTTGGGAAAAAAATCTCAGAAAAAATTGATATCAGCAATTGCATTATACAAAAACAAGAATTATTACAAATTAACCTAGACACAAGAAGAGACTCGTTTGTATTATTATCTACTGATGTTGAAGAAGTAAAACGTATTATAATAAATTTAAAAACAAAATGTACAGTTGGTGGGATAAAATCTCTAATAACTTTCTTAAAAAATATTGGCATATCCTAATCCCACCATTGACTTAATCTTTTATCTATGTCTCAAGAACGGAATTTTCCCTAGCTCTTTAAAAAAAATCTATAATTCAACCGATATATAAATCTGGAGATAGAGACCGTGTGAATAATTATAGGCCTATTTCTATACTTCCGTCTATCTCAAAAATATTAGAAAGCCTAATTAATATCCGACTTGTAAAATACCTAGAGCATTTTAATATTCTATAAAACTGTCAATTTGGCTTTAGATCCGGAAAGTCTACCAACGATGCGGTAAATGAATTAACCGATTATATTATCAAAAATCTAGACAAAGGCAATAAAACTGTTGGAGTTTTTCTGAACCTTGCGAAAGCATTTGACGCGGTCTCTATCCCCATACTGCTAATAAAACTTGAAAAATTCGGTATACGGGGCACACATTTCAAATTATTTGATAGCTATCTAACTGGAAGACTTCAATGTGTTACAATAAATAATCAATTTAGTTCTGATGTGCCTGTCAGTTATGGAGTACCTCAGGGGAGTATCCTAGGACTGATTCTATTCCTCGTCTACATAAATGACCTTCTGAACTTCAAATCCTTCCATGGCAAAATCATATCATATGCTGATGATACAGCACTCCTATTTGCAGCAAGTACATGGAAGGAAGTCTTTGATAATGCTCAAACTGGGATTGACACTGTCTCAGTTTGGTTGCGTAATAACTACCTATCTCTTAATATAATCAAAACTAAATTCATCGCCTTTTCCATGACCAATGACCCTCAGTCAATAATTAACTATAAGTTAACTGCTCACACCTGTTTAAATTTAAAGAAACCTTTAGGATTACCGTGCGCCTGCTTACCTTTATCTAGATGTCACTGTCAGTGTCACAGTGTCAAGTATTTGGGTATTCTTTTTGATTACCAATTGAGCTTTAAAGAACATTTAGATGTATTAACGTCCCGAGTCCGAAAACTAATATACGTCTTTAAAAATCTGAGACATGTAGCTAAACCCGAACTAGTGAAAGAAATATACACTGCTTTGTGTCAATCCATTATAATTTACGGTATAACAATATGGGGCGGAACTTCAAAAACTACATTAATTCCCCTAGAAAGAGCTCAGAGAGCAGTTCTAAAGGTTTGTACTTTTCGATTTATTCTTTATCCGACTTATGAACTATATAAAAATCGTGAAGTCTTAACAGTCCGACAATTATTCATTTATCTTACAATTTTAAAACAACACATGCTTTTAAATTTTACCTCATCTCAATAAACAAAGGGAAGACCGGAAAAAGTGTGCCATATATGTTACCTTTAAACATCCTATGCACGTAAATATTTTTGTTTTCTTGGTCCATTCATGTACAATAAAATAAATAAGCAACTAAACTTGTACACTTTAAATAAAAAACAATGTAAAATAATTCTATTGAAATGGCTTCAAAAACTAAATTATGATGAAACCGAAGACTTATTAAATCTCAAAATAATTGAATTACTTTTATAATGTGCTTATTTACACACCATCAATTGATGTCTTCTTATAATAATTATTACTATGATGAATACTACTCACCTTCTCCCTCGTATAGACACATACACGCACACACACACACACCACACACACACACACACACACACACACACGCGCACTCACGCGCACACACACATACACACACACACACACACACACACACACACACACACACACACACACACACACACAATTGACACTCCACACTTAAAAAAACTAACAAATATTTAGGTTTAATTTCATACTTTAAAACAAAATTGTTGATCTGTTTATGTAGGTTTCTAAATCAGAAAGATGTTTGTAAAATTGTCCCATAAGAAAGAGCACTGATGCCTGAGATACAAGCTCAATGCTTAGTTCAGGCGCAGATGCAAATGTATGTTTTAAAAAAAAAAATTCCTGAATAAAGAAATTGTGTACGTAAATATGCAAATATGTGATGTAGTGGAATGCAAGATTAAATTCTGTTAAGGAGTACCACTCAAATACTGAGATTGTAGGATGCAAAATAAAACACTGTTAACTGTAACGCCTTGCGAATGGTACTGCATTTATTATAAAAGAAAACATAATATGTACAATGCATTAAAATGACGTCAAACACGAGCTCGCGCTTCAATTACGCTAACATATAAAAATGTACGGGTTTACTCGTACATATTGCCAAACCTAAAACAAAAGAAAGAGAAAAAAATCTGTAAAGTATATAAAAATAAGAAAATATTATTCGTCTATAATCTTGTCAAACATTGTGGATGTAGTCTTATCCTGTGTACGCGGATCGCTGAGTACACGGCGCTCGATCGGCCGCGGCGGCGGGCTGCCAGGCGCGGGGGCCGCGGGAGTCGTGTCGGCTGGGCTAGCCGTGGGGATATAATATAATTTTCTTCTATACATGTAGATAACTGCCGTTACTATTGCTGCGATTACTATGAAGTACAGTACATAAATCATAACATAGTATGTCTTCATTTGATATCCCTTCATCAGATTGATTCAGCAGGTCTTGTATTTGCCCCTTGATTTTCCAAAATGTACTATTGTGATTTTCAGCGACGAATGGCAGCTGATTAGTCGATATGTTGATGACAGAGTTCAATATGGACTCTTCAGCCATACTCCCGATGTCAAAACTTCCTGTATATATTTCACTCCTGTAGTCACAATGACCTTGTATAGAAAACGTGTCTCCTTTAAGAATGCAATCTTGACCTATACTGATAAGGACGCTGCCGCGCAGACTCCTCGTCGCCAGCCCAGACGGGCATAATATGCGGATCTTGCATTCTTCGCAGCATGTGTACAGCCAGGTGTCACGAGAGTGTAATTTACTCCATCTGTCGGGGCACTCCTTTGTTTCTCTACGACAATATGTTTGGTTGCTGTCGTCCGTGATCATTTTTACGTCACATATAGTCTGACCCACTTTAAGTTCGTATAAGGGACTAGTAATGGGGCATAGTAGGTTGGCGTCGTTGTATCTGATGCAGAGCTGTAAATCATTTTCCATCACCGACATAAAGGTATCTTTTCGTAAATTGAATGCTATGTAGTCGGTAGAAGGTATGACGTAGATAGAGTTCAAATTTCTTGTTTGCGGTATAGGTATGACTCTATTAAGTTCATAAGTGTCAGTACTCAGTAGTCACCTTCACTTCAATTATGACGTAATCCTCGGTTATTCTTGCCTTTACTTGTAGCATTTTGAATAATTCCTTAATATTTTGCACGTTGAAGGGGACTAAAAACTCTCCTTGAACATGTCTTGATATGACGTTTAACTGTTTTTTGCAATTATGCCGTAGAAAGCAAGTGTACGTCGAGTCTACCGTGATATATGTTCGTTACAGTATTAATTAGGGTGTCGTGTATTCTTCTTAAATTTGATAAAATGACGTCAAGCGTAACAATATGCGTAGTAAAATAAAATATGTTTATGGCTCGCTGTTTTACTTGTTGAACTTCAGTCGATAAATTCCTTATTTGTTTTTCGATTCTTGTGAATTGCTTATTCATTATGTATTTGACGGGACAAGCACCATTGCACGTGCGGCGCGGTAGCCGTCGGTGCAGTTAGACAGAATTCTTGTAAATAACACGTTTTCCGCACACCTGCACCATTACCACCTGCAGTGGCGCTCGTTTTGCTTGTAATAAAACGGACGGCGCGGCCGCCGTTAGGACAGTCTTCGCTCTGACTTAGAACGGTACGCTTGTCGTATTCCGTTACTAGTTTATCCTCGACTCGTTGGATAATTAATTCATGTAAACGAATTAATTATTATTCCTTACTACAAAATTAGTCTCTGTACTATACTCAATTACCCTTTCTACATCAGAAGTAGGATAAAGTCCCCATTTTTGCCCACATTTAATCTTCGAATAGTATGAGGATTATTACATTTGTGGAAGACTGTAATGCATTCCGCATTGATGAATCTGTTTTTATGTAAAATACCGTAATGAAATTTGCTATGCTACTTACGATATTTTCGTATCATTAAAGTGTAGAGAAAAGATAAAGTGAAATTATTTAAGCCAATTTTTTTTATTTGTTCGATTTGTATTAAAAGTACCCCGCAAGTATTTTCATTATTTCTTGATGTACCTAAATATGTTAACAAATGTCGAAAGAAGTTGGAGGCTTTCTAATTAACTTATTCAAGTTATGTTGTAATTTGATAGTTCACGCGAAACATGATTATCATTTGCTATATTTTGAAGTTCAAAACGTTTAAGGGATGTACCAAAATAAAGGATTAACTTTAACACGCTATGAATTGAAAATAATAAGTGACATTTTGGTGTTCTAATGTGTTGATCAGTGTTGCAGTTTGCTCCGAATATTGTGTCGTCGACAAGATTGGGGTTTGATGTCGAGGGATTCGTAGAAGTCTCTACAACAATGATCAATGAGGAAGATGTTGTGACGGCTAATCGAACATGGTCAGGTACGGCCGAGCGCTGGTAAGATTGAGCCTACACCGCTACAGACGGTAACTTATCGGCTGATCTTACGGCAGGGCAATTTAAGCGGCCGCCGAACAAATGGTGCTTTGGCGCTGTAAATGGACGTCTGAGGTCGGCTTTCGTAGATTTTGCGCAGTTACCCCCTTCCCTTTGAAATGTTGTGGTATTTGCCTCCTCTACACATAGTTTCTGTTATTTTTTGCAATGTTTTCTATTATATCATACTGTTGCCGTTTCTTAAGAGAATATGTGATGAATTTTGGAAGCTCTGAATTCCATAGTTCGCAATACATTTATCTCGATTTCTTTTAATTTTACAAAGCAGTGCAACGATTCGCTAGAGCTAGTACGGCTCGCTGGCGCGATTGTGGCACAAACGCAGCAGAACAAAAAGCTGGAGTGCGTTTGCCTGAAGGTAGCCATATCGGCGCGTTCATGACTTAAATGAAGTCTGGGATGGTCGACCGTTGTAATATTTAACAAGAGTTAATATCTGTTAGCAGGTGGTGATAACTGATAGACCGTATGCTGTTCATTGTCAACTGCACGAGGACGTGCGACAGTCAGAGGTAGCCGTGTCTGTGCATCTAGAAAATACTAGAGACGTTGCAACACTAGCGAGGTAATTATTCTTGTGCAGGAAAGGAACATGGAGTTGCAGGAAGGCTGGTCTGTGCTGCACTGGGATGTGTCGTGTTGCTGTTGGTTTACATACTTAGGTGATATGTCACTACGTCCCTCAAGATACACTTTTGTGTGATTGTGGCAGGGACATGTTTGCGGTATGGTTGGTCTGTACCTGTTCTATATTAAATTGAAAAAAAGAAAGTAAGAAAAAAAAGTGGTTCTTACTATCATTGCAGGGCGTTTGCCGGTCCAATGATATAGCTACAGGGAATAGTGATTCCGGACTAGCAAATAGTACTTGAAAAAAAAAGAGAGTAAGAAAAAATAGTTCTTACTATCATTGCAGGGCTTTCTGCCGGTCCAATGATATGGCTATAGGGAATAGTGATTCCGGACTAGCAAAAACAGTACTAAAAAAAAAGAGAGAAAATAGAAAAAGCTACAGACTAATCATTCCGATCACGCATAAAGTTGATTAAAGTTTTGTAGGGCTTACTGCCGGATCAAAACTGATTGTCACCCAAGTCTGAAGGGTCAATATAGACCGGACCAGACGCTGTTATGTCAGGATAGTCGAACGATGTTTTTTTGTCTACAGATAACTAAAATTGTGATGGAGCGCGTGCGAGGACGCACGCATGTCAGTATGGCCGTGACGGGACCAGCACCATTGCACGTGCAGCGCGGTAGCCGTCGGTGCAGTTAGACAGAATTCTTGTAAATTACACGTGTTCCGCACACCTGCACCATTGCCACCTGCAGTGGCGCTCGTTTTGCTTGTATAATACGGACGGCGCGGCTGCCGTTAGAACAGTCTTGGCTCTGACGTGGAACGGTACGCTTGTCGTATTTCGTTACTAGTTTATCCTCGACTCGTTGGATAATTAATTCGTGTAAACGAATTAATTATTATTCCTTACTACAACATTAGTCTCTGTAATATACTCAATTCTACATATTCATTGCGCTGTATTATATTATTTTCCGCTTCTATTATTGTAATTTGATTTTTAAGTAATTTTTGCAGATAGATTTCGTTTTGATGGATTAATTTTATGTCTTTAGAGTATTTTTCAGCGAATTGGTCACCCAAAATTCCAAATAAGTAGTTGCTCAATCTTCTCACACCATTAATCAAACCTCTTCTTGCTCTGGAATGAGGTGCAAATTTTAACATATTATTGTAATGTTCTATCTCGTCCAACTCGTGTCTGAACTGAGCCAGTGTGGCACTGCATGTACTTTCTTCACTACAGATGGTGTTTAAATGGTTAAAATATCTTTCCACGTTTTGAATATTTTTCCAGAATGTTGACATGTTGTAGTATACAATTATGATCCAATGTCTCTCTATAAGTTGCAAATCGGCTGCTCGATCAAAATATAACGCTTTAGTCGACTCTAACTCAGTTATTTTGTAAGTTTGCTGCATCGACGGCGATATAATTGCGATGATAAGTAAGAGCAAACAAATTAAATAATTTGGCTTACTTCTACTGCGTTTTGACATATGCCCAGTAGCACCGGGCTCACTGTCCGCTCGCAACCGTTTGTCATCTTGGTCTGGGAGTACTGGAAAAGGGCACAGATTCGTGATAGGCCGTTTCAGGACTCCGTGTTTAGTTTTCAATGTAACAGCCCGAACATACCCGTCCTTGCCGGGGTGCACATCGATGACCTTTGCTAAGGCCCAGTTAGAAGGGGGTAGATTATCTTCCTTCATCACCACTATGCTGTCCAGTTCTATATTCTTCTGAGGTATATGCCACTTGCTTTGTGTTTGTAACGTATGCAAATATTCTGCAGACCACCGCTTCCAAAATTCTTTGTATATCTTCTCAGTTAATTGCCACCTTGTCTTTACGTTTTCAATATTTATATCCGATAGTGGTTCAGAGAGAATAGGACCGCCGATAAGATAGTGGCCGGGTGAAAGGTATTCTATGTCTTCTGGGTTTTCAGTTAAAGAACATAGAGGCCTTGAATTGAGACAAGCCTCTATTTGCGTAAGCAGCGTTGAATATTCTTCGAAGGTAAGCTTCTGATGGCCGACTAAGCGCTTCAGATGGTGCTTTAGAATTTTAACAGCGGCTTCCCATATGCCACCCGTACTGTTCCACGCAGCCACGTTAAAATGCCAAGTAACTCCCAGCTGGCTAATGTTCTCGAGAAAGTTAGTGTTGATTGTTTGGAGTGCTTGCTTATATTCCCTTTGAAGTACACGTGACGCACCCACGAAGTTTGTACCGTTGTCACTGTAAACGTGTAATAGCGTGCCGCGCCGAGCGCACATACGTTTAAATGCTGCTAAAAACGCTGACGCAGTGAGGTCCTACACGAGCTCCAGGTGAACGGCTTTTATAGTTAGGCATATAAAGACAGCTATATAACCTTTTGTGGTCTTAATGCCGCTACCCTTATTTGCTTTCACCTCAACATGTCCCGTAAAGTCCACCCCCGTATATGTAAAGGGGCGAGATGGTACCACTCAAATACTGAGATTGTAGGATGCAAAATAAAACTCTGTTAACTGTAACGCCTTGCGAATAGTACTGCATTTATTATAAAAGAAAACATAATATGTACAATGCATTAAAATGACGTCAAACACAAGCTCGCGCTTCAATTACGCTAACATATAAAAATGTGCGAGTTTACTCGTACAGAAATTATTATTATTATTATGGGGTATTTGTATAGTTTTCTCATCTGGTTGGACAATTTAAATATATAATTGTAAATAAACATGGTGAACATTATTATTATTATTATTACCTAACTTTACACGTTAAAGCGGACGTAAGATATATATATTTTATGAAATTATTTGGATTAATAAAGAGCGAACTCAATATGTACTTATAATTTGCATGTGAATGAATGAATTAATGAATGCACTCGGTTGTTTGGTCACCAAGGCCGTCTTCCGTCTGGTAAGGTTATTTATTTATTTTATTTTATTATTTATTTTATAACTGTTATTTTATGCTATTTATATGGCGCCATTAGATGTAAGGTATTCATCAAAGACCATTTATTTTAACATTTTTCAATTTCCTATAAAATCCCCTCTTTTTGTTTAGAAATATAAAGCCTAGACCCCTCCTGGCATTAATCTCCCATCTGCTTGTGATCTGTTGATGAAGTTTCATCACAAACGATTTGGCCATCCTGAAGATAAGCCCAGGCAGACAGACAGTAAGTTAAAATTTTTAAATGATGATTTCTTATATTTACGCGAACACTACACATTTAAATAAAACTAATTTTACGGATTTTATCGCGTATATTAATTTATTTTATGTTCCCGACGTTTCGAGCACTTCACAGCACCCATAGTCACGGGGGAGACTGAGGTGTATTACGTTCCAATGTCATAGTTAACGACGGCTACTACCAAATAAAAATTATTAATTTTTGTTTTAAAAAAATAAATTAATAATTTTTAAATGGTTATGTATGAATTTCATAATATTAAATATTATATTATAAAGTTATTTCTATATTACAAACTATGTTAATAAAATTCTGAGATTTTACTATGATATATTATGTTTTTTTTTTCCAACCAGACCAAAAGCACTAGAAAAATATTCCAAATAATTGAAAAAAAAACAAACGAGAGTAGTCTGTGTAAACATTCTTATTTTTATTTTGACGTAAAGCTATACACAACATTGTAAGTGTTAATAAGTTCCATAATATTAACCTTTAGAGATTTTCGAGCATAGGTGAAGATTTATTTTTATTAATAGACTTATTCTTGAGAAATTCAAAGATCCATGCAGATCCCACGTGGTCACACACATAAAAACTCACGCCTGTCACCCAGAAGAGTAGGCAGAGACTACGGACTTGGTCTTTGGCGCGATCCTGACACACCTTTCTCGCCTCTTTACATCCATATATCTACGCATACACGCTTGTCGGTTAAGGGAACTCCTAATCTAGCCCTTTTTCCATATATCGCCGATTTGGTCGATAAACATTCGTCTTTGGCGTCCCTTCCCGACTCTGCCGTTCACCTCTGCAACATAAATTTGCTTTGTCATTCTTTCCTCGTTCATTCTTTCTACATGACCAAATCACTGAAGCATTCCTATCCTAATCCTGGTCACAACGTCATTTTGCAAACCACACTTTTCTCTTATCACACTATTACTCACCCTGTCATTCAGATTCAGCCGTAGCATACTCCTTAATGACCGCATTTCCACAGCATTTATCTATCTCCTGTTTCTTCAGCCAGACCCAACCTTCACTACCTTAAATTAAAGTAGGGACTAACACAGCATTATGAATTGCCATACGTGTCTTATTTGACACATTCTGACTCTTCATAATAGCCTGTAGAGCCCCATTCACTCTATTTCCTGCGTTCACTCGTCGTTCTATATTCTTATGATATCTACCATCCCTGTTAAATAAACATCCCAAATGTACAAATTCACCCACTTGCTCAATCAACTCCCCTTCTATTCTTATTTTACATAAAGTTTTACTTTCTCCTCTTTCGAAGACCATCACTTTCGTCTTACTTGCGTTCACTTTCATTCCTCTTTCTTTTAATGACCAGTTCATTAAAGTAACCATCATTTGCAACTCTCTTGAAAATGACTTGATCATCGGCGTACAAAAGGCGTTTGACGGTAAGCCCACATGCTTCAACTTTCAAAGTTTGCAAACAACTGTCCATAAATAGGTTAAACAGCCACGGGGAAGCTACACAGCCCTGTATGTCTCCTTTTTGAAAGCCAAACCTGTTTGCGCCAAACGCTAAAATTTAAAATTACTATAACGGATGCGCGTTGGTGCGCTTTTTCGATGTACCTTGCATCGGCTGGCACGGGCGCCTGTAGCACGCGCCGAGCGCGTGGGAGATAGGGCATTTTTTATCGTCAAGTGGCAGCCGGACATTGCATTGCAGTAAGTCGACTCGAGCGAGCGGTTACCTAATAGTGTCGATTTTGTTAGCAAATTTGTGCAACGAAGAGAAATTGTAGTCTAGAATATTAGACGCCGGGTTGACTAATTTTTGGGAAGCTAACGTTTAATTGTACCGTTGCGTTAAGTGCCATAAAAGGTCGCGTTCGTTTTTCGAAATCATTTGTGGCGACGTGAACTTTGACCCACCGTTCATCGGTCTTACCGCGTGTTAAGTCTTTTGATTATAATTAACGGGATATAGTTTCGCTTTGAAGTTAGTTAAATATACAATAAAGTGGATAGACTGACATAGTTAAGGACGAAAGAAATTGTCCATTGCTGCCGCCGCTGGAGAATCCCAAGCCGGGAGGCTGTGCCGGAGTCAGGGTTGCTGCTGATTGAAAGGGCTAATTCGAGTTAAACACACACATATACACTTCTCATACACTACTTACATTCACGAAACCGGATGCCTGAACGAGCCTTGGGGTCCTTCTTTGCTTCTGAAGCAGGTAAGTCAAATAAATTAAGTAACTAATTTATATACTACATATCCGTTGGCCATTGGGCCCCGTCCTTAGTTATCCATCGCAGTAAAGCTGTATGGGCCCCTGTACAGTCGATCTTTGTCGGGATAGCTAGGGGCGTGTACATCACAATAGACTCCTTTGATCCTGATACAAGCACTAGTCCCTATAAATATACCTTAATTCCTGTATCAAGCCAGCGCTTAAACCAAATGAGTTCAGTGTTTGCCATAACATGTTCCTGTCCACTCTGTCATAAGCCCCTTCTAAGTCCATGAACGCACAAAAATCTTTCTGGTTTCTGGCCAAAAACTTCTCCGCAATCATGCGCTTGGAAAATACTTGATCCGTACACCCCATCCCCTTTCTAAATCCAGTTTGCACATCCCAAATTTTTCCATGAGTTTCTTCCATAACTCTATCAATTAACACCTTATCATACAGTTTACCCACAATGCTAAGCAGGCTGATACCTGATGGTAGTTTTTACAGTCTTGCTATGACCCCCCTTCGCCTATTTTTTTTATAGGATAAGGGTGACAAACGAGCACACAGTCCACCTGATGGTAAGTGGTTGCTGCGGCCCATAGACAGATGCGTTGTCACCTGTGAGGACTAAGATGGAATGCCTCATTTCCAGTAAAAAGGGCCTCCGGACACCTGCACTCACCAAGGGAAACGCAGAGGTAAATCTCTACTTCACGCTGGTATTCTGTGAGATCGTGGTACCACCCCGGTTCGAGCCGGCCCATCCGTGCGACAGCAAAAGCTGCTGCGTGGCTCTACCACTGTTTAAACATTACATATATTGGGAATATAACGGCTTTGCACCAGTCTTCCAGTACCCGCTTCGGTTCCCAACATAAATTAAACAAGATCTGCAATCACACCCTCTCCAGCTCTTAGCATTTCGAGTGGTACTCTATTATATTCGGCTACGTTACCTTCTTTCATGCTTTTCATTGCTTTCATTATTTCATCTACACTTATCTACCTACCTCTCTCCACTTCTCGCGGAATTTCTATTTCACTTAATTCAGATGACTCTTCACTATTAAACACGCTTTCAAAGTATTCCTTTCATCTCTTTAAATTTAAAACTTCATCATTCAGCATGCAGCCATTATCGATTCGTATAGCATTCATTCTAGGCTGTTTTGAATTTCCCCTAGCAGTTCTTACGAGTTTTCAGAACATTTTAATATTTGCCTGGAAGTTATCAGATATCCTTCTATCATTCTTATCTATCCTTTTTTGTTTTTCCCTTTCAACAATTTCTCTTACTCTGTTATTTATACGTCTAAAATCTGCTTTTTTTCTTTTAGTCTCATCATTCATACCAGAATTACCAGCTTTGGTTGCTAGTAAATATAGCCATGCTCTCCTCTTTGCTTCAACTTCACGTGTTCATTGGTGTTAAAAAGCGTTCGAAACATCGAGAGGTAAAATAAATTAAAATCAAAAGAGATAAAATCCATAAAATTAGTTTTATTCGATTACATGTAAAATTTGGGAAAGTTTGACATTGTCATTATTGGTCATTGCTATTTTATAAAACACCATTAACTTGTGAAAATCGACAGCTGTAAATAGTGGGAACGGTTTATGTTAATCTTCATGATTGGCAGGTCGATTGACGATCACAGTACCAGACATAAGTTTTTTGGCGGTGCTGCCCGTCACTGGTCTGGAGATGCTCGTCGCTGCTCTAGAGGATGTTTTTATGTATTGGACATGAGCCTCTTCTGTTCGAGGGGAGATTTGATTTACGCTTAGCAGGCGTAATAACAATCGCAGAACCAGAAGTAAGTACCTTTGCTGCTACTGCTCGTTACTTGACCCTTCAGTTATTTTTCATATATTAAATAATGTCAAAAATAAACAAAGATAGTGACATGTCACATCATCTTTGAAGTTTGCCTGCTTGCTTGCTTCTGGTTATTTTTTCCAATTGGTGACAATGTAAGTAAAACCATTATCGTGTTTACTTTTGTGAGTTTCATAAGATTACAGCTTTACAAGATGATTGCAATAATATCCCCCAGACTGAAATTTACCAGTTTCAACGGAGACTAGCCATCTGCGCAGGACAGTGTTATAGTGCACAAGTGTGTGCGCAAGCACACATGCACACTTTGTACATTAACTATTATAGTCCGATATGAGGGTAATCTGACACGACCGGAGAGAGAACAGACGAGAACCAACGGCCATTATTTGAAACACCGCCAATTTTCTTACGGAGGCCTGCTACTGAGAATTTGCCTTTTTTTTAATGGCCCTGATTTTTGGCTGAATTTGCCTTTTTTTTGAATGGCCCTGATTTTTGGCTGAATCGGGATTCGAACCCGGGACCTTATGATCAGCAATAGCAGTTACAACCACTAGACCAACGAGGTAATAAAAAAACCTACAACATAAATATACAATCTCCCTCTTTATTGGTTTTTAAATTAAATTTTAAAAATACTTTGTTTTAACCTAATAATAATAACTGAATTTGACTCGATCCGGGGAACCAGTTAAGAGCAATCGCATTTACGACGAGTAGACTAACGAGGCAGACAAAAAAGATTATTGTAATATAACAACAAAAACATAACAAGGTTTTAGGATTGAACATGAATATTTTCAAGTAAATTTTAGCACACGTATGTTGTATAAAGGAAGAAAGTTTATTACTACAACGGTATAAAAGCGTTTCTGCGTTCATTTCGCCGAAATATTGGGAATTATGTGGTTACGTGTTCAACGTTTAATGCGATGCCATCTTGGCCGTAACAATAAGGACGTTCAATTTTTGGAATCTGCTTTTTTATTCTAGCAGCTTTTTCACCGTTGCTTTTCTCTTCCGTTGTAATACCTTGTAACCACTACAGATTTCAGTATTTCTTTATTATAATTATATAATAATTATAAGAATTTGTGTGATTTGATTTGATTGCAATAGAAATGTTATATGCGTGTGTGGATGTGTGATAGCCATCGAAAACCACATCAATCCTCAATTAAGAATCAAAATGCAGGCGATATGCCTCGATACCAGAAAAAAGGTGCCTGATTTTTGTCTTTCATTAAAGAAAAACCAGAAGCCAGAAGCCGTACCGTTCGTGTCTTGTCGTGTCGTGTCATGTCGTGTAATACCTTGCAAATTGAAAAACAATAAACACCAGCGAACAACTTTAAATAAAGGTCGGCACACACTTGGCTATATTTTATAAAAACAGATAACGAGCCACCAGTACACCTGCGACCTTCTTCAAACAAAAATATTATAGATATGTTTTCTTTTTTATATAGAATAAGGGTGACAAACAAAGACACCAAAGTTCACTGATGATAAGTGTATGTTGTAGTCCATAGACATCGTCATATTTATCCTCGATTAAAAATCAAAATGCAGATGCGTTGCCACTCTTGAGGACTAAGATGGAATGTCTCGTTCCAGTAAAAAAGGTTTCAGGTTCTCTACACTCACCATACGAAACAGAGCTGCATTAAGCTTCTATTTCGCGCTGTTATTTTGTGAGCCCTTATCAAGCCGACTAATTCGTGCTTAAGTAATAAAATAGCTGCAGCATAGCACTACCACGTCATAAAAAGTCTCCCGTCGCGTCTCCTTTGACGTCTAATATCAAATGCTTCACAGAATGTAGTTGCAACGACTCTTTTATCGTACATTTTCTTATTTTTTTATAGAAAATTGTGATAAACGAGCACACAGCCCACCTGATGGTAAGTGAATGCAATGGCCCAAAACATCTACATTTATCATAAACAAGCTATCCGCCTTGACTTCGAACTGGTGATTTCTGGATCTTAGCAGCAGCACCTAATTGTGCAAAAATCGGTCCAGCCGTTTTCGAGTTTTTGCGAGATTATCAGACAGCCATTGATTTTTATATACAGAGATTAAGAATCAAAATGCAGATGCGTTGACACCCCTGAGAACTATGATGGACTGCCTTGTTTCCCGTAAAAAGGGTCTCCGGTTCTCTAAACTCACCATACGGAACACAGTAGCATTAAGCTGTTATTTTACACTAGTATTTATATAAATATTTTAAGACGGGAAATAAAGTTGCAGTTTTCAGTAGATTTGACAGCGTACAGGCAACTGAACAGACAGAAAGTCTTGAGTGGAACCCAGATTCCAAAGTCTTTGCCAGAGTTCTGTCTGCCAGAAAGAGCCAAGTGTCGAAGCTGAAGACCGAATGTAGCAGCATTGCTTCCGGGACACCTGAGATTTTGAGTAAGATTGAGAGGTTCCATGGGCAGCTGTACACGTCGTCGTTGGAACCACACGCAAGTGTGAGTGTGAGTAACAATCCAAGAACAAGTTTACCCGACACTTTTTCGATGATATCCCTTGAAGTTAGTCTGAGCTTGATTAGAATGGCTCTCGAGCAGCTTAAAAACGGCAAGTCCCCGGGCGAAAATAGAGTTATAGCGGGGCTTCTTAAAGCGGGTGAAAAATCGGCAGGTAAAGTCCTTCAGAAGCTCTTTAACTCTGTCTTTCATAGAGGCACTACTCCGGAGACGTGGAACAGAAGTGGGGTGGTCTTGTTCTTTAAAAAAGGCGACAATGCTCTCTTGAATAACTACAGACTGATTTCCCTTCTGAGCCGCGTCACGTGTTGTTTTCGAGAGTCATTACAAATCGTCTCGCACCCAGGCTCGACAACTTCCAGCCTCCCGAACAAGCCGGTTTTCGAAAATACTTTAGCACCATAGACGACATACATACACTTGCACAGACGACCAAGGAGTATAATTTGCCACTATGTCTTGAGTATTTTGAGTATTAATTATAAATAATAGACTTACAAAATATCTGGAGAAAAATAAGTTACTCTCAAATACACAGTTTGGTTTTAGACATGGCAAATCGACAGAGCATGCCGTTTCATACTCTTACAGATTTTATATCATCGAATTTAGATAGTGGTAAAAAGTGTATCTCAGTTTTCTTAGATTTGGCCAAAGCATTCGATATCGTTTCAATAAAAATACTATTAAAACGTCTAGAAAATCTCGGTATCAGAGGCATTCAACTCAAATTATTTAAAAGTTATCTTTCTGAGAGATATCAATGCGTTGGTGTAAATAATATTAATAGCAATGATCTATTAGTAACCCATGGCGTGCCACAAGGAAGTATACTCGGACCAACCTTATTTCTTATTTATATTAACAATTTAACAAAATTTGATCTCTCTCAGGGACATATAATTTCATATGCAGATGACACTGTTTTGATATTTGCGGCGGATACATGGACAGATGTATTCTTATCAGCACAGGCAGGTATAAATGCAATTACTAATTGGCTTTACAGTAATAAACTCTCACTCAATATTAGGAAAACAAAATATATAGTTTTTTCACCTAGTCGTAATCTTGAAAATTTTAACTTAGTGATTCATTCATATAATTGCTCAACAAGACACAATAGCTGTTCATGCCTTTCACTTGAGTGTGTTGAATATATTAAATATCTGGGGGTTATAATAGATAGTAATTTAAATTTTAAACAACATATTAACACACTTAGCAGAAGAATTCATAAACTTATATATATTTTTAAAACCATTAGACACGTTTTGGATCCAGATATATTAAAGCGAGTTTACTTAGCTTTATGTCAGTCTATTATAACATACTGCATATCAACGTGGGGTGGAGCTTCTAAAACGGTGTTACAAAAGATTGAGATCTCTCAACGTGCTATTCTCAAAGTGGCAACATTTAAACCTTTCCTATACCCTACATCACAACTTTATGATAACTGTCAGGTCCTTACGGTAAGACAACTGTTTATATTAACGATCATTCAGAAACAGCATAGTTTATTGCTATACAACCCAACGAACTTAAATAAACGCAGGAAATTTTCCGTTGATACAACTAATTTTAAAACAACTTTTATAAGAAGATTCTTTGCATTTTTAGGACCACACTTATATAATAAACTAAATAAAATATTAGACATTTACCACCTTAATAAAGTAGATTGTAAAAAAACTGTACAGATTTACCTACAAAAATTAAATTATAATGAAACTGAAAACCTTCTTAGTATTAAGAATTAAACATAAATTCTTATATAACTCACACGCAATGTTACCCGTATAAAAGTAATAATATAAAAGTAATAATATAATCAAAACACACACACACACACACACACACACACACACAGACACACACACACACACACACTTTACACACTCCTCTCCTTAAATTGCTCACACACATTACACTCATTACACAAATACTTCTTACAGTCATACATTACACATCTTAAGAGAGAGGAATGACATTATTAGTATAAATTATTTTCTTTTTTGTGCCTTATATATATTATATATAGTATAAGTAATAACTTAGCATATGGAACATATGATCCATTAAATTTCATTGTACCTAGGCTATGTTAGCATAAGGTACAAACTCGTTAAACAATATTAATTAATAAACTTTTGTTTTCATCCTAATATTCATGTAAATTAACGGTGGGGATATGGCGCTGTCAGCTGATGCACAGGTCTCCTAGTTCGGCTGCAGATGCTATGTTTCAAATATATGTACAAAATTAGCTTTATTAAGTGTTAAGCAAATATCTGGTTGTACTATGTACCTTTTGGAAATAAAGAACTTATTATGTGAACTAAGAGAAAGCCTTTGATTTCATCGAAATTTGGGCGGTGCTGCAGTCCCTTCTGCAGTGCCAAGTTGACTGTCGGTATATCGAAGTACTGAAGTATTTGTACAGTAAGCCTACGATGGCTATCCGATTACAGAAGCAGAGTACGAAACCTATTTAACTGCAGAGAGGAGTAAGACAGGGTGACGTAATATCCTAGAAACTCTTCACCGCTGCATTGAAAGACGTTTTCAAGCTACCGGACTGAAAAGGATACGGTATTAACATCAATTGCGAATACTAATCGAATAGGCGAATCGCTGGGACAAATAGTCCGACTAGGGAAGTCCAACTTCGACCGAGAGGTCAATTGACTGATTCAAATCGGCTACGCCACGTTCGGCAAAATTACGATCTTCTCGTCAAGTATATCTCAAAACTTAAAAACGAGAATTTAGAACCAGTGCGTGTTGCCAGTGATGACTTATAGTACTGAGACGTGGTCCTTCACTGTACTCAGCGAGCCATGGAGGGGGCTATGCTCGGGGTTTCTCTGCGGTTTCTCCGCACTGCTTCATCCGTAGTAGAACTAGAGTAACCAACATAGCCCAACGGATTAGTAAGCTGAAGTGGCAATGGGCCGGCTATATTGCTCGAAGAACCGATCACCGATGAGGAGAAGTAGGCGTAGGGTAGGCGAAGTGTAGGACGATCCTTCACTAGATGGAGTGACGTCCTGGTAAGACATGCAGGAAGTAGATGGATGCAAGTGGCTCAGGACCGTTTCTTGTGGCATTCCTTGGGGGAGGCCTACATTCAGGAGTGGACTTGCGAAGGGCTGTAATGATGATAATGATGACTCATATAAATTACCGTCACATTATTGTACTCAATTCAACAGAACAGTGTTTCGGTACCTACTACGTCTAGGTCCCTTTGTGGTAGGGCTCTTTTTTGGCCTAGGTATCCGCCTTGGTAAGTACCACCTTCTTCTTCCCATCTATTTCTCATGCTAAACGGAGTTCTCGCATTGCTGCCTTCCGGTCTAAAGTGTATAGAGAATCAGTATAATTACACACTGTGAGGAATTCCATCTTGTCCTCAGAACGGGACAACACATCTGTAGCCTTCTTTGTTTGAAGTTGGTTGCAGGTGTCCCTGGACTGCAATAGCCACTCGCCATCAGGTTGTCTTTAAGTTCGTTTGTCATTTCTGTTTTATAAAAAGAGTTATACCAGCTGTACAGTATTAATTAATTACACTTAAAATGTCAGCGTGTAAACTCCTACCGAAGACGGCTCCTTGGTGCAGTGGCTTGCAATGAGTTGCAGCGCTGAAGGCGGCGAGTTTGAATCCCGCGCACAATGGCCTACAAATAATTGTTTTGGGTCTGGATGTTTGTCGTTATGAAATTTATGTACGTATGTAAACTGCCATCACGTAATAGAAGGAAATCCTAGTGTGGGGTTACCGTTTTTATAAAAAAAAAGTAAATCCTAAGTGAAACAGAACAACGAAATTTTACCAGACAATTCTCGTAATGAGTGCAATACTTGCAACTTCTTTGCGGTAAATAATTGCTCTTACCGCAAGGGATTTAGTGTTCTGAGAAGAATAAAATTTATTGCTGGCTCGGAGCACTCGTTAAGTCTTAAAATTTCTACCATTATAGAGGTTTCGGTTGGAATTTCAGTGTTAAGTTTACTTAGTTAAATAAAATAAATGTACGTTTTATTGCTGAATATTTGGAAACGAAAGAAAAAAATAAACCTAACCTAAAAGTCTTAATTTTGCTTTTCATCATCATCATTAGAGCCACAAGTCCACTGCTAAGCATAAACTTCACCCAAGAAAAGCCACAATACACCTGAGCAACCTGCTTACATCGGCTACTTGCAGGTCTCTGGTCGTGACATCTTGTAGGAGGCGGTTTACACTTCGCTTAACAGCATGAGTCTGCTACTCAAGAACTTCTCTTTTCGCTTTTACTGCTTACTACTTACACAACAAATAAAATACATTTTATGTTGGCATTACAGGCTGGTAAGTATGATTGTTGGACTTCTTTTTCATTCAGCGTCGTTATATCACTTTGAAATAAGTCACATTATAAATATTAATTTCCTTTATGAAATATTACTTTTGAAGCACACAGTTTTTGTATAAGTTTGATCATTGCTTAATCAATGCATCAGCACAGGGGATTGTCAACGTATGGATAGAGTATAGTGTATATTGTTTTTTTTTATAGAATAAGAGTGATAAACTGATGGTAAGTAAATGCTACGGCCCATAAACATCTCCATCTAAAATGAATTTGCTTGTTAGATGAAGATTTTTCTGGAAACAAGGTATGTTAAGAATTGAGATGAAATACCTCGTTTCCAGTAAAAGGGGTCTCCGATACTCTACACTCACCATATAAAACACAGTAGTATTAAGCTTCTGTTTTGCGCTGATATTTTGTAAGAGCGTTGTCCTTTCCTGGTCGAGCCGACCGATCGTAATGTAGCAGCAATACAGCTGGAGGTTGATGTTGAGACCAGCATGGCAGAGCATAACATCAATATCTCGGTAAAGGATGTAAATTCGTTGATTTTTTTTATAGGAGAGGGGGCAAACGATCACGCGGCTCATCTGATGGTAAGTGACTACCGCCGCTCATGAACAACTGCAAAACCAGCGGAACCAGGGGAATTGCAGATGCGTTGCCGGTCTCTAAAAAGAAGTAGGCTCTTTTCTTGTAGGTCCCTAAATCGTATCGGTCCGGAAAAATCGCTGATGGTAATCGATTCCACAAGGAAGCTGTGTGAGGAAGAAAACATTTTCTAAATCGCACAGTGGTGGACCTTCAATCATCCAGATGGTGTAGATGGTATCGGGAGTTCTGGTGCGATGTGCATTCGTGAAAATTGGCGGCTGGGATTAATCCAAACAATTCTTTAGAACACTCCCCGTGGTAAATGCGAAAGAAAATGCAAAGGGATACAACATCTCTTCGCAGCGCCAATGAATCGAGCCGATCGGAAAGGACTCGGTCGTCGACGATTCGAGCCGCTCTGCGTTGGATGCAGTCAAGTTGAAGAAGCTGGCACTCGGGTGCCCCGGCCCAGAGATGGTGACAGTATTCCATGTGAGGCCGAACCTGCGCCTTGTAAAGTTGCAGGCGTTGTGCCGACATGAAATACTTTCCCGCACTGTTGAGCACGTTAAGCTTTTTAGAGGCCAATTTGGCCTTCTCTTCCAAGTGACCACGAAAATACACGTCACTCGAAATGTCGATGCTGAGGATTCCGATACTGGCTGAGGCAACAAGTGGAGTGCTTTGAAACTGAGGAGATACGCCAAAGGGTTCTTTTTTAGCGGTAAATGCGCAAACTTGATTCTTCTGATGATTAAACTAAACTTGATTAATTTGCCCCCAATCCGAGACTTTGTTCAGCAAAGACTTGATTTCAGACAAGTTTGTTACTGTTTTGTGGTGTTTGTCCGATTATGAACATAAGGCGAGGAACGAGCAACTCAGGTAAGTGGAAGTGCTCACGTATGATCTTATTGTGTCGAATCGTGTATACAATATAATAATTTTTTATAGCCTCAAATAATTTTTTTGAAAGAAAAAAAAAAGAGGTTTTGAGGTATGTCTAACGAGAAGATGTGTCGTAGCTTCCCGAACGCTGCCCAGCCGAGTTGAATCCATCGATTGACCTCTCGGTTGAAGTTGGACTTACCTAGTCGGACTATTTGTCCCAGGTAAACATACTCGTCAACAACTTCGAGCTTAGTGCTCCCAACAACTACCGGCATAGTTGTGACATGGACATTAAACATACTCTTTGTTTTGTCCATGTTCATCTTAAGACCTATCCGTTGGGAGACACTATTGAGGTCATTGAGCATAGTGCTTAGGTCCTACAGCGATTCTGCCATAAGGACTATATCGTCGGCAAATCGAAGGTGAGTGATAAACTCGCCATCGATGTTAATACCGTATCCTTTCCAGTCCAGAAGCTTGAAAGCGTCTTCCAATGCAGCGGTGAAGAGTTTCGGGGATATAACTTCACCCTGTCTTCACCTCTTTGCAATTGGATAGGTTTCGTACTCTGGTTCTGTACTCGGATAGCCATCGTAGCCCTACTGTATAATTACTTCAGCACGTCGATATACCGACAGTCAACTTGGCACCGCTGAAGGGCACTGAGAGGCACCCAAATTTCGACGGAATCAAAGGCTTTCTCATAGTCGACATACTCCAGGCATAGTGGCAAATTGTACTCCTCGGACTTCTGTACAACTTGCCCAAGGGTATGTATGTGGTCCATGGTGCTAAAGCCCTTTCGGAAACCGGCTTGTTCGGGAGGCTGGAAGTCGTCATTCTGCGTGCGAGACGATTCGTAATGACTCTCGAAAACAGCACGTAGACGCGGCTCAGAAGGGAAATTGGTATGTAGTTCTTCAAGAGAGCATTGTCACCTTTCTTGAAGAACAAGTCCACCGTACTTCTGCTCCACGCCTTCGGTGTAATGCTACCATGGAGGACGGAATTAAAGAGCCTCTGAAGGTACCGGTTTTCACCCGCTTTCAGAAGCTTTGCTGTAATTCCATCCTCGCCTGGGACCTTACCATTTTTAAGATGCTGGAGAGCCATTCTAATCTCGCTCAGACTGACGTCCGGGATATCTTCGAAATAGTGTCAGATAAGACTCGCTCTTGGATGATTATTTTTTTTAAATTTACCCCCACACTAGGATTTCCTCCTGTATCGTGGAGGCAGTTTACAAACACAAATTGCACAAGGACAAACATCCAGACCCAGAACAATTATTTGTAGGCCATACAAATACTTGCTCCGTGCGGGATTCGAACCCGCGCCCCCCAGCGTAGCAACTCATTGCTAAGCCACTGCGCCACGGAGCCTTACTCACACTTGCGTGTGGCTCCAACGTTGACGTGTACAGCTGTCCATAGAACCTCTCCATCTCACTCAAAATCTCATGTGCCCCGGGAACGATGCTGCCACACTCGGTCTTCAGCTTTGACAGTTGGCTTTTTCTGGCAGACAGCTCTCTGGCAAAGACTTTGGAGCCTTGGTTGCGCTCGATCGCTTCTTCAATACAAGCTGTGTTGATATTGCTTAAGTGCCGCCGCATGCATTTGGAGATCTATCTGTTCAGATGCCTGTATGCTGTCAAATCTGTTAAAGAATGTAGCTTCATCTCCCGTCTAACAGCCATGAGATTAAGGGTGTGATCGGAGAATTTTTGTGTTCTACTGCGGCGGGTCTTGCAGAACTTAGCTCCGCCCGCTTGGACAGTTTCCACGAGCTTGTCATTCATATCGTCTACTTCATTGCAGTCTTCTAGGCACTGAAAACGGTTTTGTAACTCGAGCTGAAAGGTTTCAGGACTTTGGAATAGAGCACAAGGGGGACGGAGCGTTGACTTCATTAGACGAGACCTCTCCAACTCAATGTTTAGGCTCAGTGTGCCTCTAACCATTTGGTGATCGCTACCAGTTTTCACCCTCGCGATCACGGAGACATCATTGGACAGTTGTCGTCTGGTCGTCATAATGAAGTCAATCTCATTTTTTGTCGAACCGTCGGGGCTCGGCCAGGTCCACTTCCTGTGGGGCCGCTTCTGGAAGAAAGAGTTCTTCATAAAGAGTCTCTCTTTCTCCATGAAGTCGGCCAGCTGCTGGCCTCTTGGGTTCCGTTGCCCTATTCCAAATTTCCCTCCTATCAGCTCACTGTTCTCTCTTGTGCCTAGTTTTGCATTGAAGTCTCCCATTAACACCGTATATTGGGTTTTGGAGGAATGCATGGCTCTAGAGATATCCTCATACATTTCCTCCACCTCCTCATCGGGGTGTGCCGAGGTTGGTGCATAAATCTGTATGACCTTCGGTGAACACCGTTTGGTGATAACGTACGCAACCCTCGTCCACACACTTCCGATCTTTACAACGTTTTTAACGAGAGACTCGTGGACGATAAATCCGACACCTCCTTGGGACATATGGTCGCCCTCCCGGTGATGGAGAAAGTTGCCGGATTCGAGGATTACCGTGTCCTCCCCCTCTCTTCGGACTTCGGATAATCCTATAATATGCCAGCGTAACTTGTCTGATCATCATCTCTTCTTCCAGCTCCACGATCTTTTCATCAGTCCTCAGGGTGCGTGCGTTTTACGTTAACAGGTCTAGTCGTCTAAGGTGGCAACCGAACCTCCACCGGAGATTCTTAGCACCCCCTGCCCCGCCGTTACCATGGTCGCCACCGTAGCCAGGAATAGTGGGGCCGCCGGGGACTGGGGGCCGTCTCCTTGTTATTCTCTTCATAGGGGGGTATTTGCCATAGTTGCCACGCTTGTCAAGCGGGTTGGCAACCGCAGTGTTTTAATTGTAATTTTAGCTATTATCAGGAAGATGCTGCTGCCCATCCCCTGCCTGTTTCCCTTTGTCTCCTTTTACGACACCCACGGAAAGATATGGGGTAGTGGATATTCTTGACAGCGGTCTGAGAGATTACACGGCAAAAGCAATAAGCTTCAAATATATCTTCCTTTTTTGGATTAAGCCGCAGTCGGGTAAACATATTTTATTTAAATACATTCGTTTTTAAATTACTCGTACTTTACTCTTCCTTTAAATAGTTCTTTTTTTAATAAGATTTGTGGCTTGGATGCTTGTCCTTTAAGCAATGTCTTAATTTTTTAACGCGGTAGAGCCCTGCTGCAGCTATAATAGTAGTATCGGTCGGCTCAACCGGGGAAGGACCACGCCAATATTTTATTTGCATGCCGTACTTTTTAAGTGTCAATTGACAGATCAAGATCATTGACGTTCCTATTCTTTGTTAGTCACATAGTTATTTTAAGGATATTATTGAATTTAAAGTAAATGCATTTAGTCTTGTTTTAATAAAATGTTTAATATGAAAGGTGGTTAAAGGAAGAACGCACATGGATTCTTACAAGAAGTCAATTTAAATTTAATTAAATGTAGCAAAATTGTTCATTGTTCAAAAAGGGTTATTATACTACTAAAGATTACTATACTACTATACAATTATACTACTATACTACTTGACAATAACTCCTAGGAATGAGGTGGTCTTTGTTAATGTTTTCGTATTTTATTGTCATACATATTATATTGTAAACTATTGTTACAAAAAGTAGCCCCGCTGTGTTTTTTTGCTGGTTCTTCCCAGGATAGAGGATTTCCCGAACCAGTGGTAAAAGCATAAATGAATATCAATAAGTATTCTTGTAATCTATATTGAATAAAAATTATTCTATTCTATTGTATTGTAATTTGTGTAGTATCATCGTAAGAGTATTCATCTCACCATAACGTTCCATGGGTCGTATAGGAGTTGACTACGTAAAAAGCTAGAAAAATCAAATGACATCCGATAGACAGCCGGATAACCATTTCGTACCTTCAGTTCATGAAAGTCTACTGCTGAACATCTCTATCATCTCTCAGCTCTACGTAAGGCGAAGATTTGATTTTACTTTATCATCACGCTTAAGGCAGATTGATGATCGCAGTGCCAGACACCGCGAATCTTTGACAGTGCTGCCCATTGCAGGTCTGTGTATTTCTTATTATACCGCAAGATATCGGAAGCTATGTCATGAAGCTATAACCCGCGGAATGAAACGGTTATTTTTTTAATAAAAGAGGGGGCAAACGAGCACGCGGCTTACCTGACGGCAAGTGTCAACCACCGGCCATGAACACCAGGAGAATTGCAGGTCATTTACCAGCCTTTTAAAAGGCAACGAGCTCGTTTCCTGATGGTTCCTAAGTCGTACAAGTCTGGAATAATCGCCGGTTGTAAACGATTCCTCAACAATGTCGTGCGAGAAAGAAAACTTCTAGTAAAACGCACAGTGGTGGACATAGAAGCATCCAGATGTTGTGGGTGGTACGAGTATCGTGAGTTTCGTCGCGATGTGCGATGTTGAAATTTGGCGGCTGGATTAATCCGAAAGTTACTCAGAACACTTAGAGGTGATGTTGTCTTACACACTTAGTACACAGCACGACATATATCATATATAACACATAATTTATCGTAATTATAATAGTAGTTTATATGAAAAATATATTTTATATATGTAATAATATAGGCATATCGGATTTTTGTTTGCAAGTGATTTAGAACATGACATACATATATATAAAAAACCAATATGCAAAATTCGCACTTTGTGAGATTGAATATAGGCATCAGTTTACTTCGTAGGCGTTGAAACGGGACGATGAGACTGATATTTTTTAGACGGATGTTGCAGACTCAATGTATAGGTTCTCTGGGAGATTACTTGGATGATAGAAATATGGAATGAAGGATATTCGATATTATGTGATAGTAAAGTAAAGATACAGCCCATATATGTGTCACCACTTAAGCCAAGCTAATGTACAGGTAGGGTAGCATCGGTATGCTGCTTTTTTATAAATATGCTGTAACGACCTGTAAAACGTAGGAAATCGATCGATGCAGTTGCATTTTTTGGAGGAGGCTTAAATTCACCAGTGGACTTATGAAGGTAGGTTGTTAATGATGATAAATCTGTTACAGGTTTATTCGATCTGAAAGTGCTACAGTAATATTACAGATTCTCTAATATAAATATGAAGTTTAATATTAAAGTAGTGAACTTCATAAGCCGTTCTGTCTATCGCAGGTGTGATTACAAACTTAGATTCGTCTTATTTCTGAGAGGGTCAAGAAGGAATTAGTCCGTTAAGCTACTCCAGCAACTGTTGGCTTAATTCATATTTCTTCTAAATATTTAATTTCTTAGACATTCAGATTTCCTCACGATGTTTTCTTTCACCGCCGAGTACGTAGTAGTTAAAGAAAAAAAATGTAGTATGCGAGCTACCAGGGTTGGATCCCGTCGGCACCAATGAAATTGTTAATTGCAATTTTAAGTGCTGATGCGAGATGTTAGTAATTAATAGAGCATTATCGCAGGCCTCACAACGTGAGTGAGTGCTCTACCAACATCGTTGTTATACTTTTAACTAGACATCAAATCCATATTATTATTAACGTTGCATATAAAAAATTATATTCACTGTCAATAGAATTTTGCCAATTTAAATTCTGTAGTGGAATTTTTTTTTGTTATTATTTAATAATGAATTACATATTTAATTTCATTGAAGTTATTTGTATTTGAAATTATTTATATTTTCCTTATCATAAGGCTCCTTGTAAAAAACTGCCACACCTACTTGTAAGACAACATAGGATCACTTATGAAATCACTTCTGTTTTGTTATAGATCATTTTCTTTAAAATTAAGACTTACTTTTAAAACTAAAACTTCTATTATCCTCTCAATAATGAGACAAAGTCTAAATGTTTATGGTTGTGTAAAATGTATTACTATTTATTTAATAGCGTAAATATTTGGTGTTAACGTTAGACAGTAGCTATCGTCATCGCTAGTTGGTGTAATTTAGCGGTCGCCGGAATATTGCGATTTATTCCGCCTCCCGGCTATTTGGAACGCGCTGGCGCTGGGTATTCTATTGCATATATGCTGCTAAAGCATTAACAATGTTTCATTTTTTATAGAATAAGGGTGACAAACGAGCACACAGTCCACCTGATGGTAGATGGATGTTGTGGACCATAGACATTTATCTTCGATTAAGAATCAAAATGTAGATGCATTGTAACCCCTGAGGACTAACATGGAATGTCTGTATAAAGGTCTTCAGTTCTCTACACTCAACATATGAAACAGAACTGTGAAAGCATGGTTATACTCATGTCGAGCCGACCCAATTCTACTACAACCATAAAATAGCTGCGGCGTTGCTCTACCACGTAGTTTGCTTGTTACGAGTATCACTTTGTAGCATTTCTGGCACACAGTAGATCGTGTAACGTGTTTCGGTCTGAATATTTACGAGCTAATGCCGTCTTGAGTGTAAATATGAAAACGTTACCTTACTCCCCGCAATTTACGAGCGAATTAGTACTAAAGCGGGGTGGATTTTAGAAAAATCAACGTAGATCCATCGTCAATCATATATCGGCGGGCACCACAGATAAATTATATCTTGGGCATAGAGTAGTCTGGGCACTGACCGAGGCGGCTGCAAGTGCTAGACCTTATTTTTTATATGATAAATAAAAAATAATTAATAAAACTTGTTTTCAATAATACCAAAACATTAGTATGTTGCATTTTCAATTGATACAAGTTTTACACAGATTCATAATAAAATCTCTACATGTTTTAAAAAGCAATTTAATGTCATGTTTAACGAGGTAATTATTGTTATTCGCGGTTCTATCTGCACACAGCCCATGTCCGTATTTTCAATTTTAACAAAATGATTCTGTTTTTGCGCAATATTAGGTATTTTTACGAAGGTCAAAAATTTTAAAAAGTACTTTAACGTTGCCTTAAAATGAAACTAGCCGTAATGCCGTAGTATTCGGTTTGCTTGCGTGCGTGTCTTCTGCTCTCTCATTTTGCTATATATAAAAGATTAATTGATTTTTGAAATTCTAAGTACAACAAGTATACTGTACTATATAATCTACTACGTATATACTGTACTAGGTGTATAATGTATAATATATTGTACTATGGTCGTATATTCAGAGACAATTTTGAGTTAAGTTGCAACTTCGCAATGTCAATGTTTGAGTATATACAGAAAATAGTGTTACACAAATTATGACATTGTGAAGTTTGAGCTTATGATTACACGTATATGTCTGAATGATTAAAATGTGTTTAAGAAATGGCATATTATAATTATATCTTTACTTGCTTTTTGTTCTCCTTTTGTTTCCAACATAGGTTAGCTAGCGTTATCACTACAGATCCCGTAAAACCAAACGCAACATCACGTTCCACAGTTTCAACAGAAATAACGGTTTTCTTTGCTGTTGTCATGTCAATGTTGCCCAATATTGAATGTAATAATTATTAAATGAAACATTATGCAAAAATAAAACAAAAACTATATTAACCCGAGTTAATTTAATATGTTATTCAAAGTTGTTCAGATTATAGAAATAACAAAGTTGTTTTTGTTTTGCTTTTGATTTTAACTTAATAAGAAATAATAATTTAGCAGCTTAACTCTCCTTTGTTTCGTATGGTGAGTGTAGAGAACTGGATACCCTTTTCACTGGAAAAGAGGCATTCCATTTTAGTCCTCACGGGTGACAACGCATATGCATTTTAATTCTTTATTGAGGATAGATGTAGATGTCTATGGGTCACGGTAACCACCAGGGTGACTGTGTGCTCGTTTGTGACGCAATCCTATAAAATAAATTAACAATATAATAAAAGTAAGTTTATATAAATAATATATATTTTTACGTTGTAGAGTCATACTGTAGGTATATTATAGTTGTAGCACAAATGTGTTGGCTCCACCCTATGGCAGGCTCTCATAGAATATTAGCGTAAAATAGCAGCTTGATACTTTCAGAATATGGTGAGTGTAGAGATCCGGATTTTATACTGGATACGAGTTATTCTATCTTAGACTTTAGGGGTGACAATGACGACACATCTGCATTTTGATCTAAATCGACGATAGATGCAGATATCTATGTGTCACAGCATCAACTTATCATCAGACGGAATGTGTGATCGTTTGTTTCCCTTATTCCACAAAACAAATTTAATTAATAGACTAAAATTTTTAATGGTAATTATGTATGATAATTACGTACCCAATACATTTCGCTAAGCTTTCTTTACATTAACCCTTTCGCTGTTCCGTGCAGCACTACATACAGGTCATTGCTATTCTCTTATTTTTGTGTCTGCAAACCGGACAGTGAAAGTGTTAATGCACGGTAATAAAATATACGTAGACAAATATGACCGGTGATATGGTATAATGTGAATACATCATCTCTTTCAACTTAGCTGTTACTGAAATACGGATACTAAAGTGAGGTACAACAACTATGAACTATATTATATAAAATCATATGAACTAGTTATTCATATGTATGTGTGATACGTACTTTGATCAAAAAGATACGTATCTCTCCTTTCCATTTAGTGATGCGTGTTCCGCACGTATACTCTTAACCTCACAATATCGTGATTTATTAAATTAAAGAGCCGCTATAAATCCATATTTAATGAGGAAAACAGAAATACATGTCGGGTTAAATTTATATTGCAACAGAAAATTAAATGTTCTAGCCCGTACTCTAGTTTGCACTGAACTGTATGTATGTCAGCGGGCGTAGTCATCTTCCTCAAACGTGAAAATAATGATCTCTGCATACATAACATACTTTAAGCAAAATAATATTATGTCGTATTCCAGTCGTAGAATTGGGCAGATTGTAATCTGCCTAGGCATTTCTTGATACGCCGCCATTTCATGATTTGGCCGATGATTTATGCGCCATAGTATTTTGTGTCTAATTTACATTAGATATGTCTCAAATAATTTTGTATCTCGTACATGCAAAAAATTTAACTTAAAATATTGTGAATTAGATATTTTTATTGAATATAATAGTTACAAAAAAAATATTGTAAAACTTAATATATAATTGGTAGTTTCGCTTTAAGTTGTTCATATAATATTACTTTTAACTGCTTAGTACTTAATGTTTAATTTATGAAAACCATTTAGTTAGTTTTATTCTTTTATTATTTTTTTAAAATTTTTATACAACATAATATTGTGATGGTTAGCTTTTATTATGTATTAAATATCTGTGGAAGCTTCATTTTATTTTAGGATTAATTTTATATGTTTTTTATTTCATTTATTATGTTACTCTATGTTTCACTTAAAAAGCAAATAAATAAGTGAATGAAAATAAATATAAATGTACGCGACTTTGTGTACTAGGTACAGGCTTTGGGTACTAGGTAAAGACTTTGGGTACTAGGTAAAGGCTTTGGGTACTAGGTAAAGGCTTTGGGTACTAGGTAAAGGCTTTGGGTACTAGGTAAAGGCTTTGGGTACTAGGTAAAGGCTTTGGGTACTAGGTTAAGGCTTTGGGTACTAGGTAAAGGCTTTGGGTACTAGGTTAAGGCTTTGGGTACTAGGTAAAGGCTTTGGGTACTAGGTAAAGGCTTTGGGTACTAGGTAAAGGCTTTGGGTACTAGGTTAAGGCTTTGGGTACTAGGTAAAGGCTTTGGGTACTAGGTAAAGGCTTTGGGTACTAGGTTAAGGCTTTGGGTACTAGGTTAAGGCTTTGGGTACTAGGTAAAGGCTTTGGGTACTAGGTAAAGGCTTTGGGTACTAGGTAAAGGCTTTGGGTACTAGGTAAAGGCTTTGGGTACTAGGTTAAGGCTTTGGATACTATATATACTAATTTTGTATGTTTTGGCTTTTCCCACAACAACGTCGTGAGGGCCAGTATATGCCGGTTGCAATGTACCTCTTAGAGAGAGAGAGAGACAAAGAAAGAGAGAGACAGAGAGATCAGGTGCAGGAAAAGTGGTACCTGCTTTCCGAGGCACGGGGATGAAACACTGTCAACTTCCTAACTCGGAGCTGTTACTGAGTATTTCTTGACAGGAAACCTCAATAATTAATTAATTTGGCCGACTCGGGATTCGAACCTGAGACCTCATATTCAGTAGTCGCGTTTACGTCCACTACATCAACAAGGAAGGTAAACTTATTAAGAATGAGAGGATATTTTAAAGTATAATTACATAGGTAAGATGGTATTAGAAAATATTCCAAGACGAACCGATTATTTACCTAACATTTATGTTAGGCCGAGATAAGAGCACGTATTATCGAATTTTCATCACATGACCTGTAAAATTACACTCACACCTCACACCATTCGGATTATAAATGGCCTCCTACCTCATAGCGCGTGTTATATTTTCCATGTAGGTCAAATAAAAAATATACATAATATTATGTGAGGCTGTGTAGGCACCGAAACGTATCAGTTCACGTCATAGACACGGAATCGCGGCAGACGTGAGTGGTATTAATAAGGCGGATATTGTAGATTCAGTTTCAAAAAGGGCGAGGTTTTTCATTTTTTCATTACAATCTATCAAAAGTCCTATGCCGTATTTAGGCCTCCCGGTAGATTGCCTTTGGGCCTAATGGGGTTTGCAATAGATGCCGGGGTGGCGACCGCAGTTTTAATTATTTTGAGCTGTGAAGATGCTGTTGCGTATTTCCTGTTTCAGTTTCCCTTTGTCTCCTCTTACGGCAGAGGGCTTTAGTTTGGTGTATCTGATATTGTTTAGTAAGTTGTATGTTTAATATATTGGATCTTTCAAATTATTCCAGTATCGTTGACTTAGTAATTATGTTTTTCTACCGACTTCAAAAGGGAAACGGTACTTAATTCGACTGTATGTTTTTTTTTTTATTTTTTATGTGTGTTACCTCAAAACTTTTTACCGATTTCCATGATTCTTTTTTTATTTGAAAGCTGGTACTTCACATGTGTTCAAGGTCTGGCCAATAGTTTTTGAGTCATTCTTAATAATTTATATTGAAGTCGAAGTCGGTTGTACAAATTTTTCATTTTAAATTATTTTTTATAGAATAAGTATGATAAATAAGCACACAGTTCACGTGATGACAAGTGGATGTTATGACCTATAGACATCAACATCAATCCTCGATTGAGAACCAAAATGCAGGTGCGTTGTAACCACTGAGGATTTAGATGAAATGTATCGTTTCTAGTGAAAAGTGACTATGGTTATTTACACTCGTCCAACAAATCGTAACAGCATGCAGCTGCTATTTCACTCTGGTATTCTAGGAGAGGGTGGTCCTTCCCCGATCTAGCCGACCTGATTGTGCTATTACCATAATATAGCTGCAGCATGGCTCTACCACGAATATTTTTTTGGTTATCGTTGGCTGTCGATATTTAACCATGTACCACATACATCAAGTGCAATACACAAATGATTTTGATTTTATATGTTTTTTGCACACCAATAGTTCATTTCGAAATGATGTAAGTTTGATTCCTCTCTTTTTAAAATAAAAACTAATATCCCTCTTGAAATTTGAACGGCTTATAATCTTTTTGCAATCAAAAAGAAAGTTCGCTAACATTATTTGAATAAACTGTCAGAATTATTTCGATTCGTAGCTAATTCACATTTATATAAATATACTAGCTGACCAGGCAGACGTTGGTTTGCCCTTTCCGAACGACCTTTGCTTTTTTTTGATTTTTGTTTTTGCTTTCCCAAAAAAAAAACTCCTGAAATGAGCAATAAAAAAATTGTGGGTCACTTATCGGGATAAAAACTATCCTATCTCTCAAGTTGGACCAAACTGCACACAGTGTGCAAAATTTCATTGAAATCAGTTCAGTAGTTTAGGAGTTCATCACGGACAAACAATGTGACAGGTAATTTTGATATATATCGTACCGGTAGGCGAAGTGTAGGGCGACCCCCCACGAGATGGAGTGACGATCTGGTAAGACATGCAGGAAGTCGATGGATGCAAGTGGCTCAGGACCGTGCTTTGTGGTGTTCTTTGGGGGAGGCCTATGTTCAGCAGTGGACTTTTGAACGACAGTAATGATGATGATGATGTAGACAAGAATACTTATTGAAAGTCATTTAAGTTTTACCACTGTTTCGGAAAAAAACCCTGCCCTGGGAAGAACATCTGCTTTATGGTCGACGGTGAACTGAGCACGTGATAAAGGTAATATTTAAAGTTGCATCTAACGATTTTATTGGTGTTGGCGGGGATCGAGTCTAGGAAACTCGCGTACTGTGATATTTACGGCAAGCACCTTAAAACACACCACACCACACGACTCCCGCACACATATTATAGCTGTTATAGCCGTGGCTGCTTAGGGCCTAGATTATATTTTTGTTATATTTTTAATTATTAATTTCAAGTTGTAAGTAACCTTTAAGTGGTGGTGTAAGAATATTTACTACCCTATATCGAGCCATGGGTGTCGTAAAAGGAGACAGAAGGAAAAAAACCAGGAAATGGGCAACAGCGTGTTTCTTATAACAAATGAAAAAAAACGACACTGGCCAACCCACCTGCCAAGCGTGGCAACTATGGAAAATATCCACTTTTTTTATTTATTTATTGATCCACCAAAATTTGTATCATTCCTTACATGCTATTTAAATACAATGAACCAATAAAAACTAAAATGTACAAATAATTACAGGCGGATACCACATGCTAATAACTATCTCAGCACTGTAACTTTATTTCTAGGGTAAAAAAAAATATTAGTAATGATATACAGTAATAAAAATACATAGAGCGAAAAGAAAAGAGAATGTTTTATAGAATATTACAAGAAATGGTCTCTTAATGTGCGACGGAGCTTGTTAGAAGGGTCGAAAAATATATCGATTGTTTCGCTAAATTTGTTAACAATTTTACTCATTCTAGCAATTGAAGAATTGGAGCCAAACACTGTTCTACGATGAGGTCTAGTCAACGGTGTAATCTTACGAGCAAAACGCGGATAGCGATAGGGAACGCACAAATTAAATTTACTTAAAATTTCGGGACAGTCAATAACACCACTAATAATTTTCGAAGCAAAAATTAAATCAATAATATCCCTGCGGTCTTCTAGAGAAATTATTTTGAAATAGACCAAGTAATTTTCATATGATTCACGCTTCTTATAACTTCTAAACCTACGCGCTTTAGACAAATGTCTTATGAATCTTTTTTGGATCCGCTCGATTCTCAGTGAATGTGTAGCATAATGAGGTCTCCAGACTACAGCACAGTATTCTAATATAATTCTTACCAAACTGTTAAACAATAGAATTTTAATTTTAAAGCTTCGAAATACTTTGATATTTCTTATTACAAAACCCATCATCCTAGATGCACGTTTAGTAATGTTTTCAATGTGAGGCACAAAAGTTAATTTTTTATCGAAAACAACCCCTAGGTCCTTAATTTGGTCTAACTGCTGTATATTATTATCTCCAATGTGATAGCTATAATCGATAATATTATTTTTTCTCGCATATTGCACATAAAAACATTTACTAATGTTTAAGTCCATACGATTTACTTTGCACCATTCCACCAATTGATCCAAATCATTTTGTAGCTTCACTGAATCATTCTCTTCCGTTATCATCTTGCAAATTTTTTAATCCTCGGCATACAAGTACGCACAAGAACTTTTCATCGATTCTGGAATTTCATTAACGAACACTCCAAACAGAATCGGTCCGAGATGTGACCCTTGGGGCACACCAGAATTAATGTTTTTCAAGTCTGACTGATATCCATTCACTACTACAAAAAACGCTCGGTCATTTGAATATGATTTTAGCCAATTCAACAAACTACCAGTAATACCATAGGCAGCTAACTTTTGAATCAATATATCATGTGGGACCCGATCAAACGCTTTGTTAAAATCGGTATATATTACGTCGACTTGTTTTCTCGCATCAAGCGCTTCAATTAGTGTTTCCGTAATATGTACCAAGTTAGTACTCGTGGACCTAGATTTAACGAAACCATGTTGGGTAGTGGTTAAGTAAAGATTGATATGTCTCTGAATAAAAGGACAAATTATTGACTCAAATATTTTAGCGAAGACTGATAGTATAGAGATTGGTCTGTAATTTTTTACATAATCCGCATTACCTGCTTTATGAACCGGAACGATTTTAGCTATTTTCCATTCTGTAGGAAACTGCCCAGTACAAAGAGAAAGATTGAGAATAATTAAAAGTGGGTTAACAAGATGTTCAGCACATCTGACTACGAACACTGGAGGTATTCCGTCAGGACCTGCCCCTTTATTACAATTGATGGCTTTTAGTTTATTTAATAGAATCATGATTAATTGTCAGCTTTGCTAAGTGAAGGCTATTAATTTCTATTAATTTCAAAGACTCTGAATGGTCATAAAACATAATCCTGCTCAGTACATTCAGTATTCTCAGAGTACATGGATGAGAAGTATGAAGAGAAAAGTTCGCAAGTTTCCACTCCATCAGAAGTTACTGTCATTCCGTCAGTCATTGATAGGGGATATGCGCTTGAACCACCACGTTTAGCCTTAACAAAGGACTAAAATAGTTTTGGGTTTTTTGCTATGTCACTCTCTATTAGCTTTATATACCTATTGTAACAATTTCTGGCCAAATGTGTACATCTTTTACTCAGCAATTGCAGTTCATGCTCATCTCTGGGATTTTTATATTTTTTGTGACGGCACCTAATTTTATACTTATCTTTTAGCGTTCTAATTAGATTCCGATTAAACCAAGGTGGGTAGTTGTTATTTTTTGACGATTTATTGGGAACAAATTTAATAATAACATCTCGAATTTTCTGGTAGAAAATTTGTAGCATATCATTTACATCTGTCAACCTGTCAAGCAGTTTTACCCAATCACAACTCGCTAATTCTTTACAAATAGTATCAAAGTCAGCCCTGTAGAAGTTTAATTGTACGTTTTCAATATTGTAAGGTAATCTAATGTCATTCAATAGCTTAAAATTTATGTC
The DNA here is from genome assembly GCA_033319125.1 of Parnassius glacialis. Classification (NCBI taxonomy): domain Eukaryota; kingdom Metazoa; phylum Arthropoda; class Insecta; order Lepidoptera; family Papilionidae; genus Parnassius; species Parnassius glacialis. The sequence goes on along the minus strand of JAVANC010000024.1, from coordinate 34,225,896 downwards.
AAGGGGAGGATGGTGCCTATCAACATTACTGAGGGGACAAAGTGCCTGTTCCACTGTACAGTTAGGTAAATTTGAAATAACCAAATCAAGTGTTCTATTTAAACTCTTATTTTTTATACGATTGTACTGTTTCAAATCATTAACATTTAAAAAATCAATAAATGACTGACTAACAGTGGAAAGCTCACCTTTTGCAGTATCCTCATCTAACAAGCTCCAATTTATGGAGAATAGATTAAAATCCCCTACTATACAATGCAGACACTGTTCTTCCAGGACGCTAGTACAAGTGTCATAAAATTTATCATAAGTTACACTTTTTACAGGAGATAGTAAATAAATGGCACAGAAGGCAATTTGATCAATTGACTGTGATGCTGGCGCATCGATTAAAACCCAAAGATCTTCCAGATATGACTCCCAAGTGTTCATACGCTTCGATTTTAATTTACTTGATACTGCTATTAAAACCCCCCCTCCCTCTTTCTTGGTACTACTGGTAAATCATCTATCTCTTCTATATACCACATATCTAGGATCAAAAAGTTCACTACTCGAAACAGAATCATTAAGCCAGGTCTCAGTGAGTATTATTATTTCATAGTTGTTACATAATGTTTGATTATAGAAATCGTGTGTTTTGGTCTTTAGACCACTACAATTTTGATAGTACAATTTTAGCGTATCGAATCTTATGAAAAACCGTACCACATAAAAGACAATAAAATAAGAAAGGAACAACCAGAATAATTTAACTAAGTTTTTTTAGGCTATCCAAATTTTTTACTAAAATATAGTCACTGTCATCAGTCTTTCTCATAAACACTCTACCATTACGCATCCACACATATTTATATCCTCTTTCCTTTGCTTTAAGCCTAGCCGCCGCATGAATGGCCTTGTTCGCTGGGGATGATGTTCAGTAACAAAAACAGGGGTGGTGTGTCCTGTTAATCCAAGATGTGTGGTATTCAGTTTGTTGTCTGAGTTCGCCTTGTTGTATTTAGAGGTCATCGCTAACATTTCATCTCGAATTCTAAGCGAAGCTAAATGAACTATTATAGATCTTGGACGCCTGGATTCACGATTTAGTTTCGCTGTACGTGTGCAGTTTAAAATGTCATTTTCTTTCAGAGAGCTGCCGATGACTTTACCCAACTTTGTTATCATCGTTATAAGATTTTCATTTCTTGACTTTGGAACGTTCTGGAGCTCTAAATTACATTGGCGGGAGTGTTGTTCCATTTGATTTACTCTCTGAGCTAAGGCATGAACCAAACTAGTTATTTTTAATTTAGAGGCTACATTTTCTTTCTTTATACCTTCATACTGATCATTAATGAACGTTATAGATTCCTTAATACTCAACAATTCATCTCTCATAGGTTTTATCTCCTTCGCGAAGAATCCAGCCAAGTTTTCATTAAATCTTTTAAATAGATCATTCATTTTATCTTCCATCACACCTTCTACCACTAGACGGATGTCTTCAATAGCAATGTTCACTTTCTCCGAATTAGAATGCGGCGAACCAATAGCTACTCTTTTGTTTCCTCTAACGGTAGTAATGTTTCTCACGGGTGTATTTTCTTTATTTGCCGGTTTTGGTAGTAGGTGGACACATTCAGGGCAAGCCCATGTGTCCAGTAAATCAGAGGAAATAATTTTGCGATCAATCATCATACATGCCTAATGATATTTTTTATCTCATTTAATGCAGACAATAAATTCATCACAGTTATCTTTTTCGGAAAAACAACAGCCCCAATTTGCATTAGACATCATAAATCCACTCAAATTTAATTATGTTACATTCAAAAGACGAACCGTGTAATCTTGTGCTCTCAGATGCAAAGGTAATGCACGATATTATCGTTGTTCCATCTGCATTACCTTATCAGTACTGGGTCGGGCGACGCATCACAAACAGGCAGGGCTTATGCGATTATTACTAGTCAATAGTTCGGGTAAGCTCGCAGTATGCGTAGCCGGGAGCTCAGCACGTCGGCACTCACAATTGTTCCTCTACCGCTCAATATAAATAAAAACAAACAATTTCAACTTTTATTTGTTTAAATAATGATTTTAGACCAGGTTTTCTTGAGGTTTTTATATCACAACACAATCTTTACGCACCATAATTATTAGATCTTAATCATTTAGACTTTAAACGTGATTAAAAACTCTCGAATCAAAATATAACTTAGGAAACACAAGTACAGAGCTGCTTTTATAATTGTGTCCAATGAACAACCAAATATGAGGATTTCTACGGGGAGGCCAATGATCAACGGTAGATCTTGATAGGGTGTAATGATTAATGAAAAAATAATAATTTAAAGAACGATATCACATATTATTTACATGAAATCTGTATTGTAGAATATTCGAGACTAAAGTACACTAATAGGCGCCGCAATTGCTACGGTTAAAAAGTCTGGCAAGCACCGTTTCATTACGTACTTCGCTCGCCACATCTGCTCGTTACGCCGACATTGCCGCTTGTTAATACGTTCGTAAACGTTGTTCTAACGATAATGAAACCAAATTGACGGCGTAAACAGCTTTACTTAATGGAAATTTCTGGAAAAGAAAAACATTCGTGCCGGCTCAAAGCAGGTTAAATACTTAATTAATTGGTATAAGTTGCGCTATTTAAGAAGCTGTTTAAATTGGCTACTGAAGCATGCTATCTTTTTCACACACTCTCGGTTAATATACTCGGACACCGTATGAAAAGACTGAAAAATAAAATTTTCAAATCAATTACATTTTGCTCTCTGTCTCTAGTATACGCGTGCTCGTGTATGTTATTCTGATTACACACTAACTGTTACTTTAACCAAGATCAAAAAATGAGCAGGTGCTAAATTCGACGTGTGTTTTGTTTATGTATGTTCACCAATTTCATGGAAACGGCTGAAATGATTTAAATGTTTTTTTTATTATGTAGTTTCTACTTTTAGGTTGGTTATAGATACGTTTACATATATAAATTTACCACATAAATTTAACGAAAAAAATCTATTACTCAGGATGAAAAGTAGGAAATGAAGATGCGAATATAACTTTGTAGATGATTTTCACTTTGAAGTCAGTTTTTATGTTTGTCAAAAGTGTAAAAATGATTCATATTTTTACTGTTTATTTTGTTATAACAAATACACGTGGCATTTATTATGATATTGTAAAATTTACGAAGAAAAAATTTGGGGTGTGAAATTATTTTGTTATTTTATTTAGTTGTTTGAAGTCGGATTTTTATTTTTAAGGTTCTAAATTTTACTCCCTCTTGGGTTGACAAAGGAATACACAATTACAATAACAATTATTATGTTGTCTAAAAAGTTACATTAATCACTTCACTTTTGATTTGTCTAAACAGTGTAAGTTTTTGCAATTGATAAAAGGACCTCCCGTCGAGTAGAGCCAATCAATAAAAAAGCTAAAAAAAAACTAATAAAAAATTGCTTCTTAATTAAAAGTATAATACGAACAAAAAAAAGCAAATAAAATACAGTAGAATAGAGAATCTCCTCCTTTTTGTAGTCTGCTAAAATGGCGCTTCACAATCCACCATAAATATCATCTCTAGTTGCATTCAATTTAAAATGCTTCCGAAAAACGTGAAACTAACAATAGAAGTAGTAACTTACTTATTTTGGTCACGTGCGGTCTAAGAAAAAATCCAGTAACGATTTGTCTTTTTTTAGATTAATTTGGAAAAGCTAAAGTTAGACGCTTTTCTAAAGTAATGAAAGACTGTATTTTTATTGATTTCAGATTAAAATTAATTCTGTTATTTCAAATTAAAATGCTTTTCTTTTATGATCTTACTTTTAGCTGATGAATCTTCTGTATTCATCCAGATAGGCAGATGAAATGGGAATTCATTAAAATATCTAAAAAAGAATATACAGTTAATATTAATATACAGTTAGTATTGTTCTAAAATAAAATTATAGTGATGACAACAACTACGTTGGAATTAAAATAATGCAAATCTACTTGTAAAGTTTTGGTATAGCAAGTAAGGAAGATTTAAAAATTTATAAGATACTAGCTCGCCAGATAGACGTTGTTCTGCCCTTTTTTTATAGGATTAGGGTGACAAACGAGCGCACAGTCCACCTGATGGTAAGTGGTTGCTGCGGCCCATAGACATCTACATCTATCCTCTATTACAAATCAAAATGTAGATGCGTTGTCACCCGTGAGGACTAAGATGGAATGCCTCATTTCCAGTAAAAAGGGCCTCCGGCCACCTGCACTCACCAAGCGAAACGCAGAGGTAAACCCCTACTTCACGCTGGTATTCTGTGAGGTCGTGGTACCACCCCGGTTCGAGCCGGCCCATCCGTGCGACAGCAAAAACTGCCGCGTGGATCTACCACTGTTAAAATCCAATGACCCTTCCTATAAAAATCCTTAAATTCACAATAAAAAATTTTGAGTGTCAGTTATCTGGATAAAAACTATCCTATCTTTCAAGTTGAACCAAAACGCACGCAGTGTGCAAAATTTCATTGAAATCAGTTCAGTAGTTTAGGAGTCCATCGCCGACAAACAACGTGACACGTAATTTTTATATATAAAGATTTTAAAGAAAGTACTAATGCAAATTTACATGAAAAAAATTCATAATAAACAACAATAAATTGTGAACCCTTAAAATGATACTATCACTCTACCGGTCAGTGGGAGTCAGGATGAATACAAATTGAAAGTCGTATATATTCGTAACAAATAAAGACGTAATTATACTTTACAAAAACTTGGCAATTTTTCTCAATAGCGAAAACCCGAATAAGCGTGGCAACTGTGGCAAATACCGCCCCAATAAGGCAATCTTGGGTAGGGCTATATTCAGCATTGGATTTTGATAGACTGTAATGATGACGTTGAGTAGAATGATACTCGTAGGTTCAATGGATGTCATTGATTCAAATTCATCAGTGTAAGCCGCGTACAAATTTGCTGATGATTACATTTCAAACTCAGTGTGACGTCATTAGGCTATCTGCCAACCTTCTACGCGTCGTACATACAGAGGTGATGTGGCAGAAAATGATAAAGCTTAATAAAATCTTATTCACTCTTAATTTGGATAATAGGATATCTGGGCGGCAACTTGGCGCAGTGGCTTAGCGACGAGATGTGGTGCTGAGGGCCACGGGTTCGAATACCGCACGGAACAAGTATTTGTAAGGCCTACAAATAATTGCGCCGGGTTTAAACGGCCCCTCGATACAGGAGAAAATGCAAGCGTTATGTTCATCAATATACTAGCCTACATAGAACTTAGAGTTCTTTTAAAAGCGTATAAGAGAGTTGAAAAGGGGTTGTATGCTTATAAGAGTGGTTTACGAGTTATGATACAGCTCAAGTTGTATAAAATATGTATTATGGGATCTAAAGTAAGCTCAGGGTTCTTAATCAGAATATAAAAACCCTAGTATACTTTGTAACACTTCAATCCGATTTTATCATTAAAGTTGTAATGAATTTGTTTTTTTCTATGCTGTCCGTTGCTTGTACAGCTCTACGTGTTACAATAGTATCACTAAAATCTTATTTTTGAACAATGGTATACGTAAATTTTCTTCTAACACTTATTCTTGTGGTTTCATTGTGCACTTTTGTAAATACAGTAGTTTCATGACTTCTTCTATGAGAGTGATTTAAAACTAAAAAATAAATAACAGCCATATCACAACTTAAATCTGTACAAGTGACAGAATATCGTCATTTCTGCATGAGTTGCTTGTTTATATTTTGATAGTAAACAAAATTATTTTGTTATCAATATGTGGAAAAAAAAGAAAAATATTAGGTGCAGTTAAAAGAGCGTATTAAATCTAAATTAAATTTATCTAACACTGTTCCCAAGACAAGGTTTTTTATCTTTTATACGTATCTCTAAAGAGAATTATATGTTATGTTGAAAAAACTATTATATAGCGTAAGTAATAAAAATATTCTATAATACAACTGATTAAAAACCAATGGCTACATGATATAATCCATAACATACATAGTACAGCTACTAAGATAATAAGACCCTCGAAATACCGTTTACGCTGATTAGCAAATTGTCGCTATTTTAAGACTCATAAAAAAACATTAAAATATAAATTTGGAAATATTAGACATTAATCTAAGCCTATACCATTACTTTCAGTTTAATTAATGATGACGGTGCCCCAATGTGCCTTCATATCCATTATTTTTTTTTATTCTAACCAATACAACCGATATTTAGTTACCCTATTTAATATTTTGTCCTTAGTATACTAATTTGTTATTATGCATGCGCGGTAATTTTTTGATAAAAACGTATACAAGTTTAGCGTAAATCTAAATTTCCACTTTCAATTCACCAATTATCACCGTCAAACTCAACTTAAATTTGAATAGAATATCAATATGTTAAATATATGTTAAGATGTTAAATGTCGCCATCATTCCACAAACGTAATTATTGCTTTATATTCATTTGTAATTCCGTTCAAAAACCAATTTAGAACGTATTTAAGTTACTTATAAGACAATAACTGTTGTGTAATAGTTTTCTTTTACTCCAAATAACAGCTGTGATACAGTAGTTATACAGCCTTTTTTATGCTTGTTTCATGTTATATATTTATGGAAATATATATGAGTTGTTTTATGCTATTGTACCGTGCTACTGACGCATAAGCTGCATAATTTGTGCAAATTTTTTACTTATAAGAACTGTATAAGCGCTTATACAGCTTTTATACACCCATAAATTACAGCCTCTAGTATAAAAACGAACTTCAAAACAGCTCTTATACAGCTTGCATGCTACTTGGGACGTATTTAAAAAAACCGGCCAAGTGCGAGTCGGACTCGCGCACCGAGGGTTCCGAACAAATCCGTAGGTATATGAGTTTAAAATAATTAAAATATTTTTATTATATGATGTAACTAAAAATTTATGCTTTTCGCAATTTTTCCTTTATCTGTGCTATAATACGTTGCTTCGTGCCAAGTTTTAAGATTCTCAGTTCACGGGAAGTACCCTGTAGGTTTTGACTTTTGATTCCCTTGCGAATATCGAAAATTTGCGGCGTAAACGGCTGTATCTTTTGATTGCGTTGGCTTAGAAGTTTGATTTTTTCACAGCCCCAAGGGACAGTAGACTTGAGTATTTGATATAAATTTAAACTTGATACCTTTACGCGTTCCTGAGAAAAAGGGTCTTGACAGACAGACAGACAGACAGACGGACAACAAAGTGATCCTATAAGGGTTCCGTTTTTTCCTTTTGAGGTACGGAACCCTAAAAAAAGGAAAAAAAATTAATATCAAAAAAGTGTTATATTCAATTTAAAAACTTCTTGTCGTAGTTCATGTTTTAACTTTTAGTTCGTTATGCTATTCTGTTGTATCTGATAAGCAAACATTCACCTACATTGTGTTAGCTACCAAGGGCTTAAAGCTAGCTTAAAGGGAACATGAATGGTAGTACACACAGGTCCGAAAACAAAGGAAATTGGAATTTATAAGGAGACTTAGACCTACTACTTATATTTCGTAACTAATAAATCCCCAGCGGCCAGCAGGATGCAGTTCTGCACAGTGTATGCAGCGACAGTGTGATAAATAATGTACGCTCTGTGAGTAAGGTAATATTGGGATATTGGGAACAGAATCTATCGGCCTGAAATCGGTGCTTAAATCGCCCATCTGGAATATTCAATTTAAAATTGTATTATCCGAAAATGTTTAACACAGTTCTTAACCTATATCTGTTATGGAATCGATTAGTGGTAAAAAACAGTCTTAGTAATGGTCGATTATTTCTATAATCGATAATTAAAAATTTTATCCAAATTGTATAAGAGTTTATTCCAGTTTGGATCAAATCAAAAAGTATATAGATTGAAAACACTTTGCTTTATATTGTCAACCAATTTACAATTTTTTGTTTTTAAAAGATTTGTATAAATGAACAGTAATCGATTGTGAACAACACTAACTAAAGCAAATGTTTTTTAAACTGAAATTGAAATGAGGATTTTTAATAGTAATAATAATAAAAAATAATATTTCATCATCATCACCATTACAGCCCTTCACAAGTCCACTGCTGAACATAGGCCTCCCCCAAAGAATGACACAAAGCACGGCCCTGAGCCACCTGCATCCATCGACTTCCTGCATGTCTTACCAGGTCGTCACTCCATCTCGTGGGGGGACGCCCTACACTTCGCCTACCGGTACGAGGCTGCCACTCGAGAAACTTTCTTCCCCATCGGTTGTCGGTTCTTCGAGCTATATGGCCGACCCACTGCCACTTCAGCTTACTAATCCGTTAGGCTATGTCGGTTACTCTGGTTCTACTGCGGATATCCTAAGTTTATCACGCAGAGAAACTTCGAGCATAGCCCTCTCCATAGCTCGCTGAGCGACCTTGAGCTTCCTCATACGGCCAGCAGTGAAGGACCACGTCTCAGTTCCGTAAATCATCACTGGCAACACGCACTGTTTGTACAATTTCGTTTTAAGGTTTTGAGGTATGTCTGACGAGAAGATGTGTCGTAGCTTCCCGAACGCTGCCCAGCCGAGTTGAATCCGTCGATTGACCTCTCGGTCGAAGTTGGACTTACCTAGTCGGACTATTTGTCCCAGGTAAACATACTTGTCAACAACTTCGAGCTTAGTACTCCCAACAACTACCGGCATAGATGTGACATGGACATTAAACATGATCTTTGTTTTGTCCATGTTCATCTTAAGACCTATCCGTTGGGAGACACTATTGAGGTCATTGAGCATAGTGCTTAGGTCCTCCAGCGATTCTACCATAAGGACTATATCGTCGGCAAATCGAAGGTGAGTGATGTACTCGCCATTGATGTTAATACCGCATCCTTTCCAGTCCAGAAGCTTGAAGACGTCTTCCAATGCAGCGGTGAAGAGTTTTGGGGATATAACGTCACCTTGTCTTACACCTCTCTGCAATTGGATGGGTTTCGTACTCTGGTTCTGTACTCGGATAGCCATCGTAGCCCTACTGTACAAACACTTCAGCACTTCGATACCGACAGTCAACTTGGCACCGCTGAAGGGACTGCAGCACCGCCCAAATTTCGACGGAATCAAAGGCTTTCTCATAGTCCACATACGCCAGACATAGTGGCAAATTGTACTCTTCGGACTTCTGTACAATTTGCCGAAGGGTATGTATGTGGTCTATGGTGCTAAAGCCCTTTCGGAAACCGGCTTGTTCGGGAGGCTGGAATTCGTCAAGTCTGCGCGCAAGACGATTCGTAATGACTCTCGAAAACAGCATGTAGACAAAATAATAAAGAAAAAATAATTATTGTTAAGTATTTACATTACGGTCCATCACCCTATGTAGATTGTCCAACATTAAGTGATTGTCGTAAGGTGTCTTAAGAAAATTCACAGATTTTTTTTAATTACAAATACTAGTAATGCCTATGCCTTTCCTTTAACCACTCACACTAGTTAGCTTGAAATGCTTTTGTTAGCAGTGGTTTACGACAGTAGTCGGATGGCGAATTTGAACGCACGATCTTTTATGTTCGCAGTCCTCACTCTGCCATTAGGCTACTGTCGCCTTGGGACTGTCTCGTATTTGTCAACGTGTAGTGCGGTGTAAGAATATCCACATCATGTATGTCGTCCGGTGGGTGTCGTAAAAGGAAACAAAGGGAAACAAACCAGGCGACGGTCTTCCTAATTACAACAAAAAAATAAGTAAACTGCGGTTGCCAACTCGCTTGCCAAGCGTGGCAGCTATGCCGAATATCCCTTCTACGAGGCAATCTTTAGAGGAAGCCTATGTTTAGCAGTGGATTTTGGTGGGCTGTACAGGTAACAGTGAAGATTGCCTCATATAGTTCGTGATTTATGCAGCTCGTATTTATACTTAATATAAAACACGTCGCCCGACAACGGGTCGTCAGCGTCAAAAGTGCTAGATGTCTGGTATTGCAATCGCCGTTCTGCATGCAAAGGGTAGCGATTATGGAAATACTCCCTACTATGCTACCTTAGGAGACCTCATACGGTGCTCCCCAATATACTTATATGTACAGTACAGTTTATGTATCTTACAAGTTTATTTACGTGGTAGAGCCACGCTGCAAATATGTTATTGTTGTAGAACGAATGGGTCGGTTCGACCGGGGTTAGACCACGCTCTCACAGGACCACCAGCGTAAAATAGCAGTCCAATGCCGCCGTATGGTGAGTGTATAGATCCGGAGATACTTTTTATTGGAATCGAGGCGTTCTATCTTAGTTCTCAGGGGTCACAACGCAACTGTATTTTAATTCGTAATTGAGGATAAATGTAGATGTCTCTCGGTAACATCCACTTACCATCAGGTATACGGTGTGGTAGTTTGTCACCGTTATTCTATAAAAAAAATTTGGTCGTGGCGATGATATCCGGATATTGTCAAAAATTATTAAGTACGCAGAACACATGATATTGTCAAAAGTATGAGCGCAATGCGTAAAAACGAATGAACGTATTCATCTTCTTTTTCATGGGAAAAAATTAACGTGTTCTTGAAATATTTTATGAAATAGACTGAGGTGATATTTATACAGGTTTAATCGCGATGTTCTGTTCATCGCCGAGCAAGTGGTAAATCGTCACTAAAAATCGTAATTAACAAATTCATTGGTGCCGGCGGAGATCGAACCCGGGTTGATCGCGTACAGTGTTATTTACAGCGAGCGCCTCCCACCGGAGATATCACACGGCTTTTGAAAAATTGCTCTATACGCTGTGAACACTGTATCTGAAAATCCATTCTGTAAACAAGTTTTTTGATTGGTAATAGTAAAATCTTAAATGTAAAGTTTAGGCTAAGTTGCCTTGCTGATTTTTAATCATAGTGAAGCTTACTAGGTCAAACGATATTATGTCGTGAGCTTAATAAATAAGTAGAGTTCAAGTGAGAGGGTATTGAGAGAGACTTTGCGCTCAATATTCCTAATTAAAGAAGACACAAGATAAAAATTAATAAAGAATATGCCTCTTTATGTCACTGTTTATAGGACGATGTTTGCAATAGTTGCCACGCTTGGCAGGTGGGCTAGTAAACGCAGTTTTATTATTTTGTAGTTGATATTAGGAATACAGTGTTGCGAAATCCAGGAGATGGCCTGGATTATTCCCTATGTCGCCTTTTACGACATTACGACATCCGATATTCTTACACCGCCAATACACGCTTAAGTGGAAGAAAGGTTCTCGAGTGGACAGTCCTCTAATGGTGATCGAGTGACGACCTGGTAAGGTAGGTAAGAAGTCAATGAATGCAGGTGGCTAAGGACCGTGCTTTGTGACATTCATCGGGAAAGGTATAAAAAGATGATGAAGAATTTGCTTCTTCACCTATTCATTCCTTACCCACTAGTTATATACTGCTCAGTGACAAAAAGTTAGAACAAATCCAGACAAACTTCCAGGCAAAAATAATCGTGAAAACACTCTCACCTAGAAAAATATCTCCACTGAAAATAATCAATCCACTGAGTGTGCAATACTGTCGCTGAAGCACATTATAGGGTATTATATTATAAGGAAAACGCCAGTGTACGCGGTCTTCCTGGATCTTTCAAAGGCTTTAGAACTTGTCAGGTATGACATTCTGTGGGACAAATTGTGAAAGGCTGATCTACTCGTCTCGTACATCAGCATTTTAGCTATTGGCATGGTCATCAAAATTATTCAGGTCAGGTGGTCTAATGCACTGTCGGACGAGTATAGGTTAGAATGCGGTGTGAGGGAAGGGGTTTAACCTCACCTACGCTTTTTAATCTTTATATAACTTTATAACAGTGGTAGAGCCACGCGGCAGCTTTTGCTGTCGCACGAATGGGCCGGCTCGAACCGGGGTGGTACAACGACACTCACACTCACAGAAAACCAGCGTGAAGTAGAGATTTACCTCTGCGTTTCGCTTGGTGAGTGCAGGTAGCCGGAGGCCCTTTTTACTGGAAATGAGGCATTCCATCTTAGTCCTCACGGGTAACAACGCATCTACATTTTGATTTGTAATAGAGGATAGATATAGATGTCTATGGGCCGCAGCAACCACTTACCATCAGGTGGACTGTGTGCTCGTTTGTCACCCTTATCCTATAAAAAAATATAAATGAACTGATTCATAGACTCGGAAGTGCACATGTCAGCTGCTCTATTGATGGACTCTGCATGAACAACATCAGTTACGCAGACGTCATGGTGCTTCTGAGCCCGTCAGTCCGTGTACTCAAAAGGCTTTTGTTCCCATGTGAGGTTTATGCAGAAGCCCACGGTTCAAATATAGTGTCGCGAAGAGTGAGCTCATCGTGATTAAGGTGGGCACGAAGAAACCTAATTTCGTACCACCTGTAACTTCAGGGGGTGTTGCACTTCAACGAGTAACTGAATTTAAGTACCTGGGCCATGTGGTTACCGAAAATTTAAAAGATGATGGACATTTAAAGATAAAGAAGGGCAGTGGCTATCCCCTGCAATATGTTGGCCCGCCGGTTGTCACGTTGTACAGCCGAGGTAAAACTTATTTTATTTAAGGCTTATTGCCAATCCCTCTATATGTGCGCCTTATGGGTCAGATAGATACGGCGGGCATACAACACCCTACGTATTAAATATAATAACGCTTTTAGATTGTTGCTGGGGCTCCCACGTTACTGTATGTATCAGGTATGTTTGTTGATGTCCACATAGACAATTTTTCAACACTTATTCACAAAGGGACTGCATCACTGATGCACAGGGTTTGTGGGAGCGCCAACAGCAGTCTTAACGTTATTAGCCAGAAACCCGACTGTACTTTTTTGAGGCACTGTCATTTTCGAGGCAATGGGTTCATGTCCATGTGTACTCATTGCCTTGGATAAGCAACCCGGGTATAGGAACTAATGTTTATTTAATTTATTACCTACTTTTACTAACATTCATTTTATGTATGTTAGTAAAAGTTGATAAATGCAATAAAAGATTAAAAATTATTATTATATCAGTATAAGGTTTGTTTTTGGTTTTGTTAATATATTATTAAGTCGGAATTGTTGTGAGTTACGTTGACATCGATTTATATTATTTTATTATCATTAAATAATTATTATATTTTCAATATTATTATGAATACTTATGCATTTGATATATTAGTTTTAGTAATGATTTATAATTTTAGTATTAGAATTTAATTCAATGTAACATTACCCTATGACCTTTGTTGGTCGAAATAAATAAATTAATAAAATAAATAAGTTATCAGTAAAAAGGGTGTCAGATTTTAGTCACTTACCATACGAAGCACAGTAGCAATATGCTGTTATTTAACACAGGTAATCTGTAGGAGCGTAGTCGTGCCCCGGTCAGGTTGAGCCTTTCGTACTACATTCATACTTGTAACGCGCTAGTAGTATTATATAAGATCATACTGTGCTCTCTTGATAACTCCATTACAGAGTTCGTAGTACACTTAAATCAAATTTGGGATACCAAGAGCTCCTTCAATTAGTCACGACGAGAAACTCAAACAATCCAAAACAAAACAAAAACAAGTAGCTTACGTGTGAAGGACAAACCACTTATTCTTTGGTGCAACTCAATTCAATAGAGCAATTGGTTGACATGTGATTTAATACTAACTAGTTATTAGTAAATTAAAGTTGTTAAAAATTAATTTAAGTATGGACTTAGCGGTCAGCCACCGCGGAGTCATCTTCACCAGAGAATGCCTTATGTAGAGGCGAAACACATGTCGCATTATCGACGGTGGTGTGTCTTTCCTAGGGTGATGATGTTGGGAGTTGTGGTGCTGGTATCAGTGGTGACGGGGATAGTGCACGTAATTGAGGGAGGTGCTCCTCAAACTAGGTAAGACTCATCATTTTATTTTATCACGCGGATCTGAGCAAATAAATTTTTAACAACTTTAATATAATGTGACTCCGTGGCGCAGTGGCTTAGCAATGAGTTGCAGCACTAAGAGACGCGGGTTCGAATCCCGCACGGAACAAGTATTTGTATGGCCTACAAATAATTACTTCGGGTCTGGATATTTGTTCTTGTAAAATTTATGACTGCCCCCATGATATACAGGAGAAAATTTTAGTGTGCAGGTTAAGTTTAAAAAAATAAATAAATCGATCAATTAATTACCGAAAAGTAACGCCTAATACTCGTACTATTAGTTGTTAGTGATTTAATTAGTGTAATTGATTAACTTTTGCTAATAAAATAAGTGAATAAATAAATTAAACAGAAAATATTCATTTAGTCATTCTTTGAAAAATCTGTTGCTGAATGTAAACCTTTCACAAAGATTGCCCTATAATGCAAAATATGACATTTTTGCTGTGCTTGGCAGGCGCATCAGCAAAGGCAGTTTCTTATAGTTTCATTTGTTATCAGGAAAATGCTGCTGCCGATCTCCTGTTTCAGTTTTTCACTGTCGCCTCGTACAACATTTACGGGATGATAGTGGATAGTGTATTCTCTTACATCGCTACTAAATTGGCGTGAATATTCATTTAGCATACTGGAATATTAAAAACTGCGATATAAACGAAAAGGGATTACTATTGATAATAAAATTAATATATTATCTATGAAGAGAAAACTTTGTACCCCATTTAATTGCGCGCCCGAAAGAGTGTGAGATTTGGTCATAGTTAAAGTTTAAATTAAAAAGGAATGCAGAAAGCTAAAATTTATAACTAAATATAATATAACATAAACACTCACACCTGTCACTCAGATTGGTAGGCAGAGACTACGGACTTCCATTTGGCATGACCTTGACACACCTCTCTCGCCTCCTTTACGTTACGTATCCATACACCTACTTTTAAATGCATTTAAATTTTCATCGGGTAAGGGTACTTTTAATCTGGTCTATCTTCGGTCTATCGCCAATTTGATCGATAAAATTTCATGTAGGGCGTCCCTTTCCAGCTCTGCCGTTCACTTCTGCAACATAAGTTTGCTTTGTCACTCTTTCCTCGATCATTCTTTATACATGACCAAACCACCGAAGCATTCTTTTCTTAATTCTGGTCACAACGTCATCTTAAAAACCACAGTTTTATCTTATCACACAATTTCTCATCCTGTCATTCAGATTCAGGCCTTGCATAATCCGCATGACCGCATTTATACATCATTTATTCTACTCTCGTGCTTCTTTTGCGAGTAAGGACTAACACAGCATTATGAATTGCCATACGTGCCTTCTTTGACACATTCTGACTCTTCATAATAGCGTATAGAGCCCCAATCGCTCTATTTCTTGTGTTCACTCGTCGTTCTATATCCTCATCATATCTACCATCCCTGCTAAATAAACATCCCAAATATACAAACTCATCCATTTGCTCAATCAACTCCCTTTCTATTCTTATTTCACATAAAGTTTTACTTTCTTCTCTTTCAAAAACCATCACTTTCGTCTTACTTGCGTTCACTTTCATACCCCTTTCTTTCAATGACCAATTCATTAAAGTAACCTTCATTTGCAACTAGGCTGCCGACGATGCAAATATGACTTGATCATCGGCGTATAAAAGGCATTTGACGGTTAACTCACCCATTCTCAACCCACATTCTTCAACTTTCAAAGTTTGCAAACAACTGACCATAAATAGGTTAAATACCCACGGGGAAGTTACACAGCCCCGCCTGACACCTTTTTTAATGCCAAACCAGTCCGAGAAGACCTCGTTGATCCTGACACAAGGACTAGAGTCCCTATAAAGAGACCTTTACTCCTGTATCATACCAGCGCTCAACCCAAATAAGGTCAGTGTTTGCCATAACACGTTCTTGTCCACTCTGTTATAAGCCTTTTCCAAGTTCATAAACGCACAAAAAACTTTCTGGTTTTTGGCCAAAAAATTTTTTCGCAATCATGCGCACGGAAAAGACTTGATCCGTACACCCCATCTGCTTTCTAAATCTACCTTGCACATCCCAAATTTTTCCATCAGTTTCTTCCATAACTCTTTCAATTAACACCTTAGCATACAGTTTACCCACAATGCTAAGCAAGCTACGTAATACTACGGTAACTTTTACAGTCCTGCAGTGACCCCTTTACGAGTTTCCAATACATTTTAATATTTGCCTGGAAGTTATCAGATATCCTTCTATCATTCTTATTCGTTCTTTTACTTACACCACAACACTTTCTTAACGTTGTTCTATACAGTATTCATGTCTAAATCATTCATACACTATTAATTCAAACCATTAATATTTTCCCTCAGTCTACAATAAACTTCTTTTTTTAATATTAATGGTCAATGGCTACTACAGCCCTTTTTAACTACGCATACCTACCTAGCGGGTACTAGGAAGGGTTATATAGGACCCACATTGCTAAAAGTTCACCTTCGCCGCATATTGACAGGGGGCCACGGAAACGCTTTCGCACACATCGGGTGGTTTTCCTTTTACCGGCACGGCACCGGCACGGTGACGGCACGGCGACGGCGTCGTGGCTTCTTTTTTGCACTGCGCTAGTGCCGTTTCATGCTCGGTTTTTGGGCAGTACTAACACAGACTTCAATTCTACAGAATTTAAAAATGGTCTCTTCAAGTCATCGTATTTAATTGTATATATCTCTTCCATTTAAGACGAAAATATAATGAACTTCTTTCGTTCCGTCCGTCCCCTTTGAAGACAAGGGTTAAAGTCATCCAATCCAAAAAATAAAATACTTAGAAGAAACAACCCTATTTTAAAAGTTGGAAATGGACTCTAAAAATATTGTACACCTTAAGCGAAAGCGCAAGGTATGTTCTACTATCGCCTAAAAATTAAGATTCCAACATTTTATCGAATAAAATCGTATCTAGCAATCATATTATACATATAAATGATATAAAAAGCACATTGTTAGAAAGATAAATGATTGTTGAACTTATTAATATTTTTTTTAAATCGACTAATTGCTAATTTTAAATAAAAAAAGGGTTTTGGTGGCTTATGGCACAGTATAAATATGAACAGTATGGAAACTAAGCCTAGTTGCGGATATAATTACCTACGCTCCATTGAAGCAATAGGGTTGTAACTTTTAATGTTTTGATATTGTTTTTTTTTTATCAATCAATCGAATTTAAATAACTAGCTTACAATTTAAATAGGTAATCGCAGCAAAAGACGATAGTTTAAACACGGAAAACAATTTAATATTAACACACAACAACTTGTAGAACTATAGATCTTTAACTTTGTCATTACGTCGTAACCTTTTGTAAGTTTCGGCGGGAACGTACGGGACGAAAACGTATCTTTATTCTTCACTAGTTGTTCCCTGCGACTTCGCTCGCGTGATAGGGTTTTTATTATTTAGCGCGGAACTCTAATTCTTTTTCTAAAATAAAAGTAGCCTAAGTTACTCCTTATGATATCAGCTATCTACCAGTGAAAGTGCCATCAAAATCGGTCCAGTCGTTTCGGAGATTAGCCGGAACAAACAGACGGACAGACAAACAAAGATTTTAAAAATTGTTATTTAGTTATAAGTACCGTATTTAATTTCATATGCATTTAGTAAAAAGCTGTTATTTTGACATTACAAACAGACACTTCAATTTTATTTATTTGTGTAGATTATTACAAATTATTTACAGAAAAATATTTTCGTCTGCTACGACAAGTTCGGAATTCCTTATTATTGAATTTAACTGCGTAAAAAAATATCATTCTAATGAAACAGGATTTTTTTAAATAAACTGTTGGGAAACAAGAACAGGGTACTATGAAACCGATTTTGTTTATTTTTTGTAAATTAGATCAGCTACTTTGCAGTTTATGTGTTCTTTTTTAAAGCAACAACGAAAAATCGGTTTCAACACCCTCAAAAACTATGAAAATGACACCCATGACGAAAAATTTGATACCTATTGCAGCCGCCATCTTGGATTTATATTTCGACAGCACTATCGGCTTCAACACCCTCGAAAACCATGAAAATGACACCCATGTTTTTTATTAGTGATTGATGCACCCATGACGAAAAAATTGATACCTATTGCAGCCGCCATCTTGGATTTACATTTCAACAGCACTATCGGCTTCAACATACTCAAAAACTATGAAAATGACACCCATGACGACAAAATTGATACCTATTGGAGCCGCCATCTTGGATTTATATTTCGATAGCACTATCGGCTTCAACACCCTCGAAAACCATGAAAATGACACCCATGTTTTTTATTAGTGATCGACGCACCCATGACGAATAAATTGATGCCTATTGCAACCGCCATCTTGGATTTATATTCCGACAGTACTGTCGACTTCAACATCATCGAAACCCATGAAAATGGCACCCATGTTTTTTATTAGTGATCGATGCACCCATGACGAAAAAATTGATACCTATTGCAGCCGCCATCTTGGATTTATATTTCTACAGCACTATCGGCTTTAAGATACTCAAAAACTATGAAAATGACACCCATGACGAAAAAATGAGGGCATCCACGACTTTTTCTGCCACCAGGGCGGCGCCACCTTACAGTGAGGTAAAATATTTGACAGATTCCATAGCGGGAACGATAATTTCTTAGGAAAAGGTCTCTTTCTGCATTATTAGTTATATTTTATATTAATTACATTACAAATGAATAAACCAAACTATAAATATAACTAAAAGCCGATTTTTAAAAAAAGGAGTTAAAATGTGCAAAAAATTTAAAATTAAAATTACTGACGCATTGTGTTGTGTATTAATATAATACTCTAGATAATGATAAACTATTATTTAAAACGAATTTCTCAATTAACTGATATTGTGTAACAATAAACTTTACCTCAGTCACAGCTAGCGACATCTGGTGAGTGGAAGATTATTAGCCCTCATTGATACCTATTGGAGCCGCCATCTTGGATTTATATTTCGACAGCATTATCGGCTTCAACATACTCAAAAACTATGAAAATGACACCCATGTTTTTTATTAGTGATCGATGCATCCATGACGAATAAATTGATACCTATTGCAACCGCCATCTTGGATTTATATTTCGACAGCACTATCGGCTTCAACCATAGAGATAATATAGATAGAGTGGAGAAGCCATTTGCTTTTCTGCAAGTGGAACTGACGCGCTGTTAGAAAGAGAAAGAAGATGAGAGTTGCTGTCTGTCCTTCTCTAACAACAACAGAGCGCATGCGCGGTATTATTTTGTCATGTTAGGTTAGCTTGACAACATGCGTCGTTAGAGAGAGACAGATAGCAATCTTGATCTTCTCTCTCTTTCTAACGAGAAGTCACATTTGCGGCTGGCATCCCTACTCTATCTATATTATCTCTATGGCTTCAACACCCTCGAAAACCATGAAAATGACACCCATGTTGTTTATTAGTGATTGATGCACCCATGACGAATAAATTGATACCTATTGCAACCGCCATCTTGGATTTATATTTCGACAGTACTATTGACTTCA
The DNA here is from genome assembly GCA_033319125.1 of Parnassius glacialis. NCBI lineage: Eukaryota > Metazoa > Arthropoda > Insecta > Lepidoptera > Papilionidae > Parnassius > Parnassius glacialis. The sequence goes on along the minus strand of JAVANC010000024.1, from coordinate 34,206,398 downwards.
ACATCCTCGAAACCCATGAAAATGGCACCCATGACGAAAAAAATGATACCTATTGCAGCCGCCATCTTGGATGACACTATTACACTATTAGCTAAAACCGCCGCTTTCTGGATGTACAAATAAGTTCACGAATTAATTATGATCAATCACACGGACTTATAATTCGATAACGATTATAACAATGACAATAAAAATCATTATTACCTTTCAAAATCAGCAGGAAGCTTAAAATAAGATAGCTCCGGTTTTGATGAAGCAGAGTTCAAACAGCCGTATACTACGCAATACGTTCGTGGCATGTTTATAGTCTTGAGACGACACTCGCTACTGAAAGCACCGCGACGAGCGCTTAGAAGTCTCGTCGTTGCGCATGTTCGTGTGAGTGTGCCGTTTCAAGCGTTTGTAGGAAGTTTCCATACTGTTCCTACTATATATTTACTGTGCTTATGGTGTGGATTTATCGTGTCCCTGTGGCTTGTAAACACGATAACTTTTGAAAATATCAATTGTTTAACTCAATCTATTTTTTAATCTCTTCATCTATCATGTGGGAAGCCACTGAATGTAAATGGAAGTGTAATTTTGTTTTGTTTAGCTATAATAAATTTTTTTCGGCCCAAAATGGCGATATTTTCGTTGATTTGGTAGCCTCGTATATAAATTATTGCTGTAAATAGGGAGCTACAGCCACAGAGTAGTTTAGTTCGGCTTCAGTCGCCGTCGTGACTGGATATTGTTTTGGATGTTTGCAGCGGCTCAAAAAGATCACTGTACAAATACACAATATTCGAATAACCAAATTTCTTTAATACTTGATTATAATAATAATAAAAGATTTTTTATTACAATATATAAAAGTACAGAATAAATAATAGTAGTACGTACTAAAAGTAAGTAGTATAATTTTTTGTCATGGGTGACATTTTCATGGTTTTCGAGGGTGTTGAAACCGATAGGTTGTCGAAATGTGAATTCAAAATGGCGGCCGCAATAGGTATCAATTTTTTCACCATGGTTGTCATTTTCATGGTTTTCGAGGGTGCTGAAGCCGATAGTGCTGTCGAAATGTAAATCCAATGTGGCGGCTGCAATAGGTATAAATTTTTTCATCATGGGTGTCATTTTCATTGTTTTCGAGGGTGTTGAAGCTGATAGTGCTGTCGAAATGTAAATCCAAGATGGCGGCTAAATTAGGTACCAATTTTTTCATCTTGGGTGTCATTTTCATGGTTTTCGAGGGTGTTGAAGTCGATAGTGCTGTCAAAATGTAAATCCAAGATGGCGGCTGAAGTAGGTACCAATTTTTTCATCTTGGGTGTCATTTTCATGGTTTTCGAGGGTATTGAAGCCGATAGTGCTGTCGAAATGTATTTAAACTTCTTTAAAAATTCCGTATGTTATACGTAATTTTTTAATGCGCTGAATGTATGCCCAATTGGATTTTCCAATATATTTCAACTACTATCGCATGTATAAATTTCGAGTCTCAATCTCAACGCGTCCCTTCTACTTTGGTCCCTTCTACTTTACACACGCATACACGCACACGACTGCAATACGTACGAGTGTGAAACTAGCGATCACGGCACGGCTTGGCGACGGCACCGGTGGGAATCATCGTCGTGATTTCGCCAGCGCCGGTAAGTGAAAAAACATGCCATATACTTCATACATTTTTGCTTTCCCGGCAGCCGTGACGGTGAATGGAAAACTGCGCATCCACGGCCTCACAAGCGCCAGCTACCGGTTGCGAGGAAGACCTCGGGAGAGGACAACTCCTTCTCTTCTCCTACTCGAAGAAGTAGTCAATACTAATTCTAGTAATATTTTTCTATTGACTTTATGATGGAAGCCGTCTTTGTCCCTTCCTTTGACTCTATGTATTGTGGCAGAATCTAGTTACCATTAAAGAAGTTGATTGAGATGAATTATAACAAACATAATAAAGTGCACGCGATGCGAACACAACCGGCAGAGATTGAAAGAAAGAGTAAAAACCTTGGGGTACTCCATACAACTAATCTGTGTTAAAAAACGAAAACGAAGGAAATATTGCATACGCAGGGGATCAGTGTTGCCAAACGTAATAATTAAACTGAAGCACGGCTAATATAAAAAATTGTGGTGATGTAACATAATCCCAGCCCACGGATCAATAAAGGTCCGTTTCTACCGTGCTACCGTGGGCGACTATGGGTACAATCACAAATATTTTATGGCCCTCCATGGCAATCATTTGAACGATTTTTTTTGAAAAAGCAGTAATAAACATTAACAAATGGTATTCATTGGATGTTTAAACTGAATGGTAAACTACTAAATATCCTCCTACTAAAGGTCCTTTATTAACGCTTTCACTGTCCGATTTTCAGACAATAGTAAAACAATAGTAATGAACTAAATATAGTGCACGGGACAGCGAAAATGTTAAACTGGTTTTTTAATTACCTTGTTACGTGATGTCTCCGTGCGTTGTGATTTAGAGTATTTTAAATTAAATATATAACTACTTAAGAAAAGGAATTAAACATTAAGGGATCATCTTTCAATTTTAAATAAAAATTCTTGGGGTTGTAAAAACAGAAATTATTTTATTTATAATAGTCTGAACTCGGTAATTACTTTTAATAAAATTTATTTTATTTTATACTCATTAACAGAGCTCGTCCTTAAAAGCCAGAAGGCGGAATGAGTTGCAGTATTCTGTCAACCGCTAGATTACATCGTCTGTTAGCGGTAACGTGGTGCAGCGGTAGATAATCTGCTTAGCTGTATTATTAAAATGTATCATAAAATGTACTTGATATTTTTTTATAAAACTGAAGTGACAAACGAACTTATTAACGTGATACTGTGTACCCAGGAACATGCAGACAAGTTCTAACAATTCAAACAAACAAAACAATGTTACAGATTCGTTGTTTACTACTAAGTTTTAAAGACTAAGAGGGAAGTCTTTGGGATGTAGATGTCTATGGGCCGCAGAATTAGTAATCTATGAGAAGTCTTCTTTGGCGTGCACTCTTCATTATTCAAAAGGAAATGCTTTCATTTCAAAATGCTAAAGAGTAATGATATACCACATATATGTAATACGTGGGGCACACTGAAGTGATCGGGAATAAGAAAAACCGTGCACGATATAGCTAAATTGTATTTTATTGTTTCTCGAAGTATACTCCGTTTAACGTAATGCACTTTTCCATTCGTGCAAACCAATCATTAAAATAGTAATTCTAGTCTGAAATTGATGTTGACAAAATGGCTGATTTGTCCTCGCTTCCACAGCTGCTTCGGGGTCTTCAAACCGTTGACCCCGTAATAAATCTTTCATTCTAGGGAATGTAAAGAATGTAGGCTCAGGTCAGGACTGTACGGAGGATGGCTCATCAGCTCAACGTTTTCCTGCTTCAAAAATCATTTGTCTCCGAGCCGTATGGGAGCTCGCATTATCGTGATGTAAGATGATGCGACGTTTCAGGTTATTTTTCGGAGTTTGGCTATCATTTCTGGCAAACATATCATGATATACCACTCAGCGGTAACCGTTCTGCGTTTCTGTAAAGGGATTGTTGCAAAATGCCCCTTTTTCGAGACAAACGTAGCAACCATTTTCTTTGACACGCTGCGCGAGCGAACCACTTTCGTTGGTTTGACCTCGTATTCGAAGACCCAAATTGCTGACTGAATTTTCTTTCAGGTTCTTATGAATAAATCCATAATTCGTCATTTGAGACGATATTATAAATGGTATTTGACTTCCCTCCGTTGAAGCGTTGCAGAGTATTCCGGCACCAATCTACACGAGCCGCCTTTTACTCTTCGGACAAATTGTGGGGAACCCAGCGGGAAACTAGCTTTCTTACACACAGTTATGTAATATCGACTGAATTGCAGTCATTCTGATACTGCTCGAATCTGCTCGTATGTCACATGACGGTCATCTAATATAATAGTTAGCACAGCTGCGATGTTTTCAGGCGTGACCGCTGTTCTTGGTCGACCTGCAGAAGAAAAAGTACTGAGCGACACACGACCGCGTCGAAACTCGGCATACCAGTCGTTTGACTCGGTGCTTCAACATCATAAATCGAAACAAGTTCGCTGAGACATTTATCTTGAGATAAGCCGCGATGAAAATTGTAATAAATTATGGCACGGAAATGTTTAGGCGTGAACCATTTCTGTTAACGACGTGTCAACTTTAAACCAACATAGTTTTTGTTTTTAAATATTTTTTTTAATTGTTTGAATGTCATTAAGATTATAAGAGGCCAGTATTCGAATTCTAAAATAGGTTTTATTGTAACTCAATCCGGAATATTCTATTCCCGATCATTTCAGTGTGCTCCTCCGTATTACCATAATAAAAATAAAGTAAATGGCGTAATATTTAAAAAAATATATATTATTACCTACTTCAGTTAACACGACAAACCGTAACCGTACATGATGATAATATGTCAGCAACTTAATTGAATTGACATCAAGCGAACAACAAGAACTTTTTTGTTATAAAAATTTCAAGTGTTTTTCAATAACAATTCACAATATAAGTAGCCTTTATTAAATATAATAGTTTCTCCTAATAAAAGTAATAGTATTCGCACCCCTAATATAAAAGGATATTACATATATATTACGTAGTAGGGTTGGCAACCCTAACAAAAGTCCAAGTACAGCTGTGGGCTTTTACGGGCTCATGAAAAAGAAGAAGATTCCTTTATTTAAAAGTACATATACCACCAACATTTTCTTGTAGATGCTGGGCACTGATACTTACGACCTTCTATTACTTAAGCTGCGCAAACATTACCGTTTTACGTTCTACTACCGATTCTTCTTTGTTGGCTCAGTAGCGCAGTGGCTGGTATTTAACTGTGGCGCCGCGTGAACGCGTGTTCGAATCTCGCACGAAACAAGAGTCTAAGCAACATAACACTGAAAACTTTGTCCACCATACAGAATCCTTGGCGAAAACAAATAAAAAAAGTGCTTAATCCTTTTTGAAAGGCCTGCAAAACACCTGCAAGTCCCGTGGTATTGCAGTTGTTCATGGGCGGCGGTCAACTCTTATCATACCATCATGTGTGTTTGCCCCCATCTTCTTAAAAAAATCATGCAGTTGCTATGTGGAGTTTATACGTGGTAGAGCTACGCTGCAGCTGTTTTATGGTTGTAGCACGAATGGGTCGACTCGACCGGGAAAGGACAAGCACTCACATAGTACCAGCGTGAAATAGCAGCTATATGCTGCTGTGTGTCGCGTAGAGAACCAGAGACCTTTTTCACTGGATACGAGGCATTCCTTTAGTCTTCAGGGATGACAATAAATTTACGTTTTCATGTTTAATCGAGCATTGTATCTATTTATCTGCTAAACTGTGTGCCCATTTGTGATACTTATTCTATAAAAAAAAAATTACAAGTTATTATATACACTTTCATTACAGACTTAATTTCCGGTACGCAAAAGTACATCGTACTAAGGCCAAAATTGTAAAAGTACTTCGGGAAAATGAGAACGTAATAAAGAAGTGTTTACAGAGATCTCCAGCGGCGAGTGTGGTGTTTGCAGTTCCATTTCAGTGAATAATTGATCTCACCGCAATGGGAATTACCCGCAATCCGGTGTATAAAATTTATTTCCTAAGACTTTTTACAAATTGTCGAAATTAATATTTAAGAACCTTGTTTATAACTTAGATGTCATATTATTATCAATTACACAATACTTGTAAAGTAACCGTGCATTATATACAGTATTATTTAATGGTGGTGAAAGAATATCCACAACCCGATATTGTCCCGTGGGTTTCGTAAGGAGTGACAGTAGGAAACAAAGCAGGAGATGGGGAGTAGCATTTTTCTAATATGCGTATAAAAATAAAAACTGCGGTTGTCAAACCGCTTGCCAAGCGTGGCAACTATGGCAAATATCTTTCTTAAGGGGTAACAGTTATTGTAAAATACGATCTAAGTATTTCTCACGTAGTCACCTCCACTTTTTACTTACAAAAGTTTCACAAATTCTACATATACAACCCTCCAAAACTAGAAAAATTATATGTAAGCCATACTTCTTCCTAAGGAATTAGAACCCGCGACTTGTAGCTCCACAGGCACTGCGCTAAGTGCGCTACCGAGTACCAACCAGACAAATATATTTTATTATTATAAACGAATTGCTTTTGAGTACCGTGTAGGTAGTGTATGAATATCCACTACCCCCTTTCGTCCCATGGGTGTCGTAAAAGTCGACAAAAGGAAACTGAAACAGGGAACAAGCAACAGCATCTTTGTGATAACAACTCAAGATAATAAAAACTGCGGTTGTGAACCCGCCAGCCAGTCGTGGCAACTATAGCAAAATCTTCCGCTATGAAGGAATCTATGGAGGAGTTTTATGTTCAGCAATGGACTTTATAGACTTAATGGATGAGATTGCTTGGACTACATTAACATAATTTATTATAGCACTTAAAATAATATAGACATCAGTGTCATTAACGTCGTCAGGTCTGGTTATTAGGTTCTTTTACATTTTGTCTTCCTTTCAAATATCAATTTCATTCATAACCGATCTTGTGCCTTGTAAAATGGTCTCGCTCTACAAAGCACGCCTAGCTTTTTTGAGGCCAATTTGGCATTCCCTTCCAAGGGACCGCGGCACTGAACGTCATTAGATATGTCGACGCATAGGATTCTGATGCTAGCTGAGGCATTCTTTAACAGAAAACATAAAGAGAAAAAGATAGAAAAATTAAAATAAATTAAATTTATTATTTATTTAATTAAATTAAAACGCTCAAATTAAAAAAAAAGTTTGTGGCTGAAAGCCTGAAGTTAGTTGTGTATATGCGCATAAAGAAATGGATTTTGATTGAATATATTGATCAGAAAACTTTTTAGAAGACACCTTTGCACTGATAAAAACATTTTATATTATTATATAAATATTGAAATTAATTCAAATTCTTCTTATTTATTTTCTTCTCTATATATATTCTTCTATCTTATTTATTATTCTAATTCTATTAATTCTATGTATACTGAGCCTCGAGACAGCAGCAGCATTTTTTTGAGCACAGAACAGTAAATAAACCGCGGTTGACAACTTGCCTGCCAAACAAGTGCGGTACGTTATTGCATATATCCCCTGTGGCGGCGCTGTCGTCGCGCCACAAGCGATACACATCGAAGCCTAAATCGCACTAACAAAGTTCCGAAGTTAAAGCAGCATATATAGAATAGCTCCAAACTAGCAATCGGAGCATTGGCCGCTCCTCGGGTAGTACTCCTTGCCCGGTGGAAGGTCTCCCCTTTTCCTTCCACCGGCTACACCCCAAGTTGTCTATTTGGGAGGCCTAAGTTCAGCAGTAGACTTGTGATGCGCTGTGGTCATTATCATTTTAACGTCGAAAAGAAATATTAGAACTTTGCATAATTTAAAATAAAAAATTTTGTACAGCCGACTTCAATATAGGTTATTTGAGAATAACTTAATAACCATTGGTCTGACCTTGATCAAATTCATATGGGACCACACGAGAACTATCAGCTTTCATATAAAAAAAGAATCATTGAAATCGGTTCGCCCAGTACAAAGTTATGAGGTAACACACATAAAAAAAAAAAACGAAAAGAAAAAAAAACATACACTCGAATTGCGTACCGTCTCCTTTTTGGAAGTCGGCAGATAAACACGTATTAATGCCATGTTTTTTTTTTATAGAATTAAGGTGACCAACGAGCAAACATTTTACTTGATTGTAACGTAAATTCGCTCAATACCGTCACGATAGTTCAATAAGTCTAAATTTATTGGCGATTACTAGATCTGCCAGTAACGGTAACTTTTTGAGATCGTATAACTGAACAAAAACCCACTAAGTATTATAAAGTTGTTGTAATTTTAATTAAAGTTATATACTAATATGTAATATGAAATTGCTTGAATAAAAACAAATAGTACGGCTATTTGTTTTTATTCAAGCAATTTCACAGTAATCCAATTTCCAGGGTAAACTTAGTCCTATACGGAGCCGTATCAACACGCGGAAATAGTGAACGTGGAGTAAAACGAGATTATTTCGGATATACAATTTCGATATTGAATTTGTCTGCGCTACAGTTGTGGGATATTTTTTAATATGGCGGAAAACGGATCGGTGTTTACTTAAACACAATTATATGGTAACGAGGCGTTTCGATTCTTAATTCTTAATCCAGAACAGATGTATAGGTGTACGTGGGTCACAGCATCTAAATATACTACTATTAGTTTAAAAAAAAGAAAAAAGATGAATAGTGTGTTCGCTTGTTACCTTGATTCCATATAAAAAGATGATAATAATTTAATGAATAATAGAGTAGTTTATTACACTAACATTAGACTCAGTAACTTAAAATTCATAATAGAAACTTGTTGAATTAATTGTTTACAACAAAATATTTGTTGAAAAATTAAAAAAGTGTTCTTACTTAAAACGTCCAACTACTGGGCACTGCACTGACTTTCTTTTATTTCTGAAAAGGTTTCCAAGCCCTTGCTTGGATGTTTTTTATACATATTATAATCGATGGGCATTTATTCATATAGAACCGAGATTTTATTACATCCTTTTCATATTATTTACAGTTTTCATTTGTATCTCAAATTATCAAACAGTGGTAGAGCCACGAGGCAGCTTTTACTGTCGCACGGATGGGCCGGCTCGAACCGGGGTGGTACCACGACCTCACAGAAAACCAGTGTGAAGTAGAGGTTTACCTCTGCGTTTCGCTTGGTGAGCGCAGGTGGCCGGAGGCCCTTTTTACTGGAAATGAGGCATTCCATCTTAGTCCTTACGGGTGACAACGCATCTACATTATGATTTGTAATAGAGGATAGATGTAGATGTCTATGGGCCGCAGCAACCACTTACCATCAGGTGGACTGTGTGCTCGTTTGTCACCCTTATCATATAAAAAAAAGCAATTCACAATAAAGAAAAACAATAAATAGGCGTATGCTCGTACTATACTCGTTACTCTCTAACGTGAGTTGGGTTTTGTTACATAAAAGTAACAATTTTTGATTAAATCTATGGCTCTCTGTTTATCTAATAAACCGCATGAACTAAAAAAAGAAACTGACTGGACTCAGTGCTGACAACGTTTCTGTCTTAAGATATTGGTTGTGAGTGACCACAGATTGTAGCAATCACTTAAGCCCGATTCTTATTTTCAAAAAACATTTCGCTTTTTGTAAAGATCCGTTTCATTATATAAGTGGTGTGTATAACCCAGGTTTTATTACAAACCGAGAATTCGGCAACTTCATCCATCCAGTACATTCTATAAAAGTCTACTGCTGAATACAGACCTCCCTCTAAATTGTCTCATATGGTGATTTTGCCATAGTTGCCGCGCTTGGCAGGCGGGTTGGCAACCTCAGATTTTTATAAAGTTAAGCTGTTATCTGGAATATACTGCTTCTTATCTTTTGTTTCCGTTTCCCTCTGTCGCCTCTGACGGAACCCACGGAACATTATATAGTATTGGATATTGTGACACCGTCTGCTTAGGGTACACAGTGTTCGCCAATGTAAAATGACTTAAAATCAAATAATTTTATACTAGTTGTGAATTGTTGTACCAGTATTTTGTTTAAAAAGGGGTTATTCATGAACTTTATGTACTGTAAAACGACTTGTAAGGGAACGCAACGCGCTTTTTTTATATTTAAAACTTGGCATTATTGATCCCTGTGTTGGGTACTGATTACAACATTGATATGATATTTATGCGCAGTTTATTTATATTTAATATACATGTAAATATCTCACCTCCTTACAAGCTTTTATGTGGTAGATACATTCTCAGCTGCATGCTGACAACAGTAAAAATGGGTTGACCGGGGAGGACTATGTTCTGAACATCTTTTTTATCTTTTATTTATCCTTTTTTTCATACTTATATAATACATATACGCAATATATAAGTATAATATTACTGTGTTTCATATGGTGAGTGACGAGAAACGGAGATCCTTTTTACTGGTAAAAGAAAAGAAAGTGAAACTGAAAGTTAACAAGGTGTACAGTAAGACGGAAACCTCAGTGGTTTCATTCTGATTGTTATTTTCTTTCTCCTTCGATTTCGTCGTGGAATCGTTTACAGCATTGTTTTTATAGGCCGATACGACTTAGGGACCTTCAAGATACGAGCTTACTTTTTTTTAAGAGGCCATCAACGAACCTGCAATCCCCTAATGTTGCAGTTTTTCATGGGCAGCGGGTGACACTAACCATCAGGTGAGCCTAATACTCGTTTACCTCCTCTTCTATTCTAAAAACAAAAACATTGAGGATAGATGTGTATGTCATCCCCATACTAATTGCGTGCTCGATTGCTATCCATATTTGTATAAAGGTTTAGAGTTGCTAGTTGGCTTATTCAGCTTCATTGGACTCTGGGCTCGCGGCTTTAAAGGCCACGAGCAATATTGTTTCTTGTATAGGATTTTCCGACTCCGATGTTCCGACACAGTTGTTCTTTTAGTATTTCAAAAATCATAATTTAAAAGAAAATCCCGAATATTGTGCATAAAAATCACTATATTTTCAGAAAGATAAATTGTTTACTCAGTAAATCATTCTGTTATGCTTTGAAACGATATCGTTTTTTTGAGTTAGATTTAAGTTGTGATAGTTTGGCTTACTTCATACATGCGAAAAAAAAACAATATAATATTGTAAACAATATATTAATGTATTGATTTTTAATTAAAGAAATAAGTTAAAAACATTCCCTCTCCTACCACAGATATCTGACACTCCTATTTTACTTTGTACAAGATAGCTAATATCTCTCTATTTGTAGTTATTTTCCGGACTACCAACCTTGTTAATTGGTGAGATCGTTTCGCAATATCCTCTTTGTTTTTTTTAATGCAGCTACATATCTCTTATTAATATTAGAATTTTATGTGCATCTGAACAGAATGGCTCAAAAAATCATGACAAATATAAAAATTGGTATGCCACATCCTTCAGTCTCTACTAATTATCAAATGATGGGCACATTCGCGTAATTTTTTTGGCGTAATTCACCCTTTTAAAATTATTGATACTTTTGTATTTCTGTTTAAAATTTAACAGTTTAAACACGATAAGTAAGTTTTTATATTTTTATTAAGTGTGAGTGAATGTATTTCCTAGTTTTTGCGGTTGCCAAATAAGGTGACAAATGCATTTTTTTTCTATTCCTCGTATCATTGAAGAAGATCAATGAAACGTAGTGTAGAAAGATCAACAAAACGGCAATACGTAGATATTTACCGTGAAAATACTGTGAATAATGAAATTACTGTTTTATTGAACTTTCCTCTTTAATCTGAAATTGTTACGGTATGATTTGGTTTTGATTCTAAAAGTTAAACAAATTTGATATAAGGGGCAATTATTTCCTTTTCTTTACTTTGCTAATGGAATGAAGACCGAATGCAGGAAGTCGATGGATCTAGGTGGCTAAGTACCATGCTTTATGGCATTCCTTGAACAGGCCTGTGTTCAGCACTGAAGTTATGGGCACTAATGATGATAATGATTCCTTTATCAAATTAGAAAATCACAATCCTAGAACACGCTTAAAATTGCAACGTAATGCTGTAGTGTGTCGAATGGTAAGTAAATAATATCAAAGGCTTCCCTTCATTATTTTCTTAATCGAGTAACGATGTCTTTGCCACATTTTGCTCATAATATCTACTTACTATCAGCAGGCCTCTGTCACTCTTGCTACCTGCGTGAAATAATTACCTACAATCGCGAACTGCCCCAGGGGTAGATCGCAGTCGGGGTTAGCGCGCTCTAGGCGATTGAATGTTAGTTTTTTTAACGCTGTTTACGTAAAAACATTTTTACTTGTTGAAATACTCGTCAAATTAGTTTTTGTTTAGTGTTAAGTAAATTTAATTGTAGGATTAAATAGTTGAAAAAGTTTTAATGTAATTTAAGAATAATATATAGGTATATTACCTATCTATTTGATAAATTATAATGGCAAAACGTTGTTTCTACTATAATTGTTGCGGAGATGGATACTTAATGAGCAATTAAAAGGATTCAGATATATTATTTTTTGAGTTACTTTTATTGAAAGGTAAATTTATTTCAATCTTTTGTTAGATATGTACTTATAGCGAAAAAATAATAAAGTAATAATTTAACTACGGAAGTAATACCTGAGTACTTTATTACAAAACTTACTTGAAATTTACTTCATTACCCAAGTAGGTACCTACTTACATAACTATACTCGTCTTTGTAATTAAAATATTTTAAGTTATAACCGCACAAAATACTGAAATTAAAACTTTGTTCACAAGATTTTCAACTTAGTAGATTAAGATCATATTTCTGGTAGGTATCGTATTTGGGGTTTATTTGTTGTTTACGATATCTACATATACGAATCAAGCATCGTGATTACCGACGCATGGCCTTGTAAGTTGCATGCGTTGGGCATCACAGAACTCACATAGTAGATAATATGGTCGATTATAATCACCATAGGTACTTTACCTAAGTAACTTACCATTTCACAATTTATTTTTTTACTCTTTATCAACAACCCTTAGCAACCACGGAAAGTCCGTTGTGACGTAGTAAGGAGAAAATATGCAAAGAAATACGGACCCTCGCGCGCAGCGATAAAGTTTTATTTAGCTTGCGTGCGCAATTTATCTGATTAATAATAACTGTGTAGGCTATTAAAACGTCGGCAAGCAGTCAACATCAAAAGAGTGCAACTTCTGTATTATTCTGTGCTATCAGGCGAACTGTGTGCTCGTTTGTCAACCCTTACTCTAACACTGAAATAATCAGGTGTAGTATGTTTGATGACCGATTACATGCTTGATTGTCTCGGAAAGCGAGCGGACTAGGCAGGGGCGCCTTTGTGGCTGCCGTATCAATAGTTACGTAGTAATTTAGGCCGCTCAGGTTAAATCAAACCCAATTAACAAATAATTGAGTTAGTATTCCCTTACACTTCTATTTTGCATTGTGCTATAGTCAGACGCTCGGCTAGTCGATGTTGACTTACCACGCATTGTAACCAAACGGATTGCTTCGTCGTTCGTGTTGTGCACAGTAGTTACACAGTTACAAAAGTTAGTAGTACATAATAATACGTAATCCTCGAGGAGGTTAGCAGAGTCTAAAAAGGAAGTTCGGATTAAATAAGCGTAAAATTTGAGTTTAGAAAGAAAATTGTGTAAGCAGTGATAGATGGCTAGCATCGCCTACAAAATCCAAAACCCTATTTTCCGTTAGTCGCCTTTTGCTATATCTTAGGTAAGTAACACAGTCAGCACATTCTTTAATTACATTTCATTGTTTCTTTCTTAATCCCTGATCCCACCCCAATGTTATTAATCAATGAAGATAATTTTGAAGATAGCCTTGTGATAGCCTAGTGATAAAGTAAAATAATATGATATCACCTAATTTCCTATAAGTTAATAGTGGAATTTATTTGAAAGAAGAAAAAGACAAGGAGGTATATAATTACGTAAATGTTACAACCTATAGACGTCCCACTGCTGGGGCACAGGCCTCCTCTCACTTCTGAGAGGGTTTCACCTTATGGGAGAGGTTGTCACGTAAATGTCATATAAATTACTACATCCAGGCATGAGGATCAGAGTCATGATTTCCAGACCGAAACTTTGGTCAAAGTGGCCAACCTTAACGATAACTAGCCATCTGCGCAGGACAAGATTATAGTACCCAAGCGTATGCGAAAGAAAACTTCAGTAGATAGCAGCCCAGGTTCAGTAAGTTGGCGGTGTTTTATTCGCGTGCCTCGGTAAGAACATAATTCCTTAATCCATAAATCATTTGTTCTCCGATCTCTTTCTGATAGTGTTGGATTGCTGTTCCTATGAGAGAGAGGGAATAATGTGTGCGTCTGTGTTCGCGCACACACTCCAGTACTGCGCCGATAGCTAGTCACCGTTCAGACTGGCCGCCGTTAATAAAATTCAGTCTATTTATATATTTCTCTCATGTATATTACGATAAGGTATATCCGTCCGTGAAGTTTGTTGGATTATATGTTAAACTCTATTACGCTATATTTAAAACAGTAATGTCGTCATTTAGTAGAGCAGTAGTTAGCTAAAATACGGATCTTATTTGACTTCACACAAACACTATTGTAATAAATTTTTATAAAATCTTTTCTTTTTTCTTTATGTCTTTCTTTCTTTCATTATTACGTGTAGTTATCGTACAGATATCAAAAATATTTAGATGGGTGGCAGCATCCTCCTGATTTCCAAACCCTTTTGCCGAGCGTGGCAACAAAGGCATATACCTATTCCCCACTATATGGCCCTTACTTTATTGTTTTTTTTTATCTATGGAAGAGGCCTACGTTCGGCAGTGGACTAGTCATAGCATGTAAAGAGTGAACGAGGAAAGGGTTTGTCCGACAAGACATGTATGACAAATTATTGAAAACTACATGTATTGTCCTCTG
>JAVANC010000024.1:33999446-34191766 GCA_033319125.1 Parnassius glacialis | reverse complement strand
TATACTATATCATGGTTATTCCCTACTATGTAAGGTAAGTAATTGATCTACACAAGAAACAGAAAGAGGCCGAGAATTGAGCCTTGAGGCACGCCGATTTGTAACATCGACCCGGAAGAGCTCATACTGTTAATGAGAACTTTTTGCGTTCTCTTACTTAAATATGAAATAATTAATTTAAGAGCATCACTTCTTACACCGTAGTGTTAAAGTTTCCTTAAAAATGTTTCATGGTGAACACAATCAAAGGCCTTGGATAGGTCACTAAATATACCCAAAGCATCCTGTGAATTCTCCCATGCATTAAAGATATATTTAATCAGCTCAACACCGGCATCAGTTGTCGAGCGACCCCTTGTAAAACCCAATTGATTTTATGAAGTAAGTTATTTATATTAAAGAAATTTAACATTTGATTTGATTTATAGTACAGAAACAGGTCTAAAATTGGTGGGGTCTAATGTACTAACAGATTTAAATAAAGGTATTACTTTACTATGCTTCATTAAATCAGGAAACACATTAGATTCGGTGCTTGTATTAAATATAGTGACTAGATAAGGTAAAATTGTATCTATTATAGGTGAAATAACTTTTTCGGAAATCCCCCACAAGTTTTAAAATGTTTTGCAATATTTTGATGATACTTTATGAAATGTAAATTCTGTGTACACGCATTTACATTTTGTTTAAGTAATTATTCGGCGACAGCAGGAGAAGAATTCAGTTACTTAGGATTAATTTCGGAATACCAGTAAAATATTTTTAAAAAACCACTGCAACGTCCTGATCTGATTCAGTTAATTTGTTGTTAACACTTAACTGGTAGTCTGAATTGCGAGAGTTGATCTTACCAGTTTCGCTATTAATTATACTCCATGTCATTTTAATTTTATTAGAAGCTGTCTAAATTTTGTTGCACAAATGCAAAGACTTGGCTGTGGAGCACACTCTTTTAAATATTTCTGAATATTTTTTTACATATTCCCTAAATTCGACACTATGATTATATGACCTTTCATGGTAATGGTCATTTAACCTATGTCTGCTCTTATAGACTCCTACCATCGCCTATTCATTGAATGACTTCCAATTGTTCAAGGAGAATGTTTTAGAAGTAAACGTACTGTTAAATTCATTGCAAATAAACTTAATAATGTTTCATATAGTTCAATATAGTTTGTCGCCAGTATTAATGTGCGCGCAAGCTATTAGTTCCTCATTCTTCCCGCGCTTTAAAAATTCGATGTTTCGCAAATACAGTCACACACACAGTTTTCTTTGCACGATGAGCGACGATGGTTTTTAAAAAGAAAGGAAAGAAAAATTATTTATATCTATTCTTTAATGATTGAACTAGTGAACGAAAAGGTAAATATGATGGGAGAAGGTGATTGGGAAAAATTGTGCAGTTAAGTTAAAAGTATTGAGGAAAAATACCGAAAAAATTACTGTGTGGTCGACCTGATGACTGAAACATTTATCATTCGCATTGATGATAATGATCCTGATGATGGAAGCTCAAGCGAAGATAAAAGGGATGATGAAGTAGCATCCAGTAACACAACACGCCATCGACATCTGGCTTCCATGTGACCTAAGATGGACGGCGTGTCACCCTTAGCTTAAGTTTTCTTATTACAAACTACTTTATATTTTACCATAGAAATAAAAATAATGTTCAAGTAAACATTATCCATTTCAATTTTATCCTCTTCCAAAGTTCTAAGTAGCTAGTAAATTATCTATTATGATTCTATAATAAAACCATTAATTACTATTATAATATAATAAAACAATAACCTAGTACCATATGGTACTTTAGAATGCGACTGTACCCATGTGCACCCCCTCCACTGTCGCTCAGCGTGCTTTTTATGTAACGGGACGCGTACCGAGCTAAATAAAAGAGTTTGGATTCGACGCAGATATTGACCCTATAGTCCGTTCGCGTTAAGATAATAGTGAGTCATCAGAGCAACTGCAGGGTAAAGGTGTATTCACAGTGGAGTAAAAATTCTTTTTTTCCCAACATTTAATTAAGTTTAATGGAAACAAATTTTCTTGAAATTACTTAAATCACTAACCAGTATCGCTAGATTCTCCAGTTATATTAATTATGAAAGAATTTTGTTTCGCAAGTTCCATGATGTCATCCAAATCCACATGGTATTTTATTCGCGTATTACGTAGTCGCAGCACTTCTTACAACGATTAGCGTCTATTAATGCTATTGCGTCATCTAATCATTTTTTATGTCACTCATTTTGAACGTGGAGTTATTGGCACCGACATAATTTTTTATTTGGGCCCAAACCACTTGAATTGGATTAAGTTTCCAATGGTAAGGCGGTAGGCGAAGAATTGTAATGCCATTACTTTTGGCAGTCTCATCTATTAAATATTTATTATATTGTGGGGCGATTTCGGCAACTTTCATTAATAATTCTTTTTTTCAATAAGTCATGTCCATGGATTTGCCATTGTTTTGCAGCCAATCTATTATTTGCTGCTTGTTCCAGCTGGTTGTTGGTATTTTTTCGACTCTTACCGAATGATAGGGAGCGTTATAAATGACATCCACACTTCCTAGTTCTAGCTTAGGCATTATATTAATGAACCAATTAAGGAATCTTTCACCATCCATCTCTTCATGATAGTCTTTTGTAGACTTAGATTCAAATACTAGTAGACCATCTTCCACGAATCCTTTGTCGCTGCCATGTGCAATACAATTAACCTTTTACCTTTTCCTGTCGGAGCTTTTGGACCGGATGATTTGCCATCTAGAAAGGCTTGTCTTTTATTTTTTACCGTTGTATCGAACCATGCGTTTGTCTTTACGTGTCCGGCGTTTACCCACGTTTCGTCAAGATAGTAAATGGTTTTATTAGCGGCTCGGTATTCTTTTATTTGCCTCAGATATTTACGCCTCCATAAAACAATATCTTCTCTTTCGACTAACAATGTTCTGCTACCCTGTTTAGTAAAATCGAAACCAAGCTCGTGCATTATTTTATGAAGTGTGGTACGTTTGAAAACAGGAATATCTTCGTCAGCTTCGCAAAGTGTCATAATTTTGTCCAATGTCGGGAAGTCGTTATTTAAATATATTGAGTGAACTTTTCTCCTTATTGCACATTTGTCTAGTTCATCTAATTTATCGACCGTCGATAGTCGAGCTCTTCTTATCACGGGTGATTTTAATGTGTTAGTATCCTTTTGTTCTTAAATAATTTTATAAACAGTATTTTCAGACACACCACATGCACTTGCTGTTTTTATTACTGTGCTCTCCACAGTCGCATTTAAATCACACAGTTTAAAGTACTTGTAAACATTGTAAATTACGCGTCTCTCTCTGCTATGGATTATTGATCCACTTTTATTCTTTCGAATAGGTGAGGTATTCATTTTCAAAATTTAATTTTGAACGAGTAACACGCAAAATACACAACCGTTTTGTTCGGAGGCCTGACTTTCAACTGGTCACTGTGAACTCGACTTTCTAATTTCTTGCATTTTAATTGGCTGCGGAGCGTGGCCAGGCCGGCGGACAACGATGACTGACTATAGTCAGCAGATTTTATGATTTACTTATTTTAAATTTCACTGCTGGTTTAATGTTTAAGTATTTTCATGATTTTTTAATGAAATCATCGTTTTATTTCTCTGTACTAACACCATGGAGCGCGAATAAAGCTATAAAAACGTTGTGAAAAGATGATTTTTTTTATCAGGATCGATTTTATATCTCACCCATTATCAAAGGTATAGTTAGTACTGTCGTCTGTCTTCGTTTTCGGGAACGTTTTATAAACACTCGATATGGATGCTGCGGTCTATAGACATTTACATCTATCGTCGATTAATAATCAAGAAGATTAAGACGGAATGTCTCGTTTTCTGTAAAAACGGTCTCCGGTTCTCTACACTTACCATAAGAAACAAAGCGTTGTTTTTAAACGCTGGTATTCTGTAAGAGCATGATCCCACAGAAGTAGAGGCACTTTATTCGTGCTGCAGCTATTATATATCGATAACATAGGTTCAGCCATGGCTCTAACACGTAAGACATAGTGAGGATTATAAAAGTAAGCCAGCATAAAATAGGCAATAACATATAAAGTAAAAATTGTTATTGTTATTAGCCCGCAGAAGTCCACGGCTGGACATTTTTTTATAGGATAGGGTGACAAACGAGCACACAGTCCACCTGACGGTAAGTGGTTGCTGTGACCCATAGACATCTACATCTACCCTCAATAAAGAATCCATGTAGAGTCCAGGTAGAATGCCTCTTTTCCAAAAAATAAGTCTCCAATTTTCTACACTCACCATATGAAACACAGCAGCGTTAAGCTGCTATTTTACGCTGGTATTCAAACATAGGCGTCTCTTGGCCTTAGTCGTCGTGCTTTGCTTTGCAGATGCTTCTCAGGTAAGACATGCAGAAAGTCAGTGGATGCAGGTATCTCGGAGTTGTTTTGTGGCATTCCTTGGTGGTCGATAATGATCAGTGGACTTCTGGAGGGCATGAACTCAGTGAATAAATTAATGAATAATTGATATTGATATCGAATCCTTTACTAAGGTTTATATTTAAAGACGAAGGCTTCGGATACATCAATGAAAATTTTATAATCTTTTTTAAACGAGCACACAGTCCACCTGACGGTAAGTAGTTCCTGTGGCCCATAGACATCTACATCTATCTTTGTTTGCGAATCAAAACGCAGATGCGTTGTCACCCGTGAGAACTTAGATAGAATGCCTCATTTCCAGTAAAAAGGGACTCCGGTTCTCTACACTCACCATACGAAGCACAGCAGCATTAAGCTGCTATTTTACGCTGGTATTCTGTGATAGTGTAGTCCTTCCCCGGTCGAGCCGACCCATTCGTGCTACAACTATACAATTAATATAGCTGCAGTATGTCTCTACCACTTTATAAAACCTTAAGGCACCTAAGGCATTCTATCACATGTCATATTTTCCCATTGAAATTGGTTTAAAAGGAAACAAGTTATTATTATGCCCGACTCGGGATTCAAACCCTCGCTTTTACGACCACTAGACCAACGAGGTAGTCATTAAACCCGTAAATGAGACCTAAAAATCAAAAATTTGTGTATTGACCCAAAATAACACCTCCGACATGCATTCGAAACTGAATGTACGTGGTTGAGTAGATAGATACCTTATCTTGTATGATAATAAAAAAACCTCAACAAACAAAGATGTATATTTATGGTAGTAAGAAAAAAACAATATTAAATTTACGCCCCGACGTTGACGTCAGTCTCATGATTTATGAAGGTTTAAACAAACTGGGAAAGAATTTGCACCAAGTTTATATAAGAAACAATCATTGAGTTTCTTTTTATTTCAACCGCCATCTAGTTGACAGGTAAACATTTATTTTATCAACTGTTTAATTGGATAATTGAAAGAAAAAACATGGATGTTAGTTATTTTTTCTTTTTAAATACGTTACCTGCATACCAGGATTTTCTTCTGTATCATGGAGGCAGTTTACACTCATAAATTTCACAAGGACAGACATCCAGATCCGGAACGATTATTCGTAGGTGACACAAATACTTACGTAGGTCACTCAATAAGTTTTGAGATACACAAAAAGTATTTTATTCTAGATACTATTAATATTTATTTTACATCTTTTCAAAATATTCTCCTTCATGCGCCTATACAAAGTTCCATTCGCCTAAAACAACTCTGAAAATACTTTTGCCAGTCTTGATCTGACAGGTCGGAAATCGCTTCTTTGTAGGCTTCTTCAGCGCTTGAAAAAAAACTTGCCTTTTATTTTTTCTTTGACTCTTAGGAACAAAAAGAAATCACAAGGAGCTAAGTCAGGGCTGGAGGGAGAGTTACAATACCAGATTCCTCAATAAATGCTTTTGTTCTAAGGGAAGTTTGTGAAGAGGCGTTATCGTGAGGCAGCATGATACCCCGAAACCCGATCTTCGGTTTTCTCTTTCGCACAGCTTGAAAAGCTTTGGGTAATGGAATTGTAGTATACCATTCAGAGTTCTGTTTAATTTGATAGTTGAAAGAAAAAACATGGATGTTAGTTTTTTTCTTTTTAAATACGTTACCTGCACACTAGGATTTTCTCCTATACCATGGGGGCGGTTTGTACTCATAAGTTTCACAAGGACACACATCTAGATCCAAAACGATTATTCGTAGGCGATACAATTTACCAACGCACATCGTGACAAAGCTCAGGGTGATATCCACACAATCAGGATACTTGCCGGTCCACCATCATACGATTTACTCAAAGTTTTCTTTCTTCGCACGACATCTTTGTAGATTCGAATCATACAAACAATTTTTGCGGACCAATATGACTTAGACACCTTAAATAAAAGAGTTCTAAATATTTTTTTTAAAAGGCTAGCAATGCACCTGTGATTCTCGTGGTGTTATTATTGTTTATGAGTGTCGTTTCTCACTTACCATCAGATGAGCCGCATGCTCGTTGCTCTCTCTTCTATAAAAAAGTAAAAGAGACCATACACACAGTCCACCTAATAGTAACACTACGACTCTTGGACACTGAGAAACTTAAACTTAGTTAAGACCTCTGTTACATTGAAGAAATGCCATTTTATCTTATTCCGTTGTATAATTAGTTTTAAATATAACTTTCGTCGTAAGAAAAACTTTTACTGTTTCTTGGCTGTTCTCTTTGCAGCCGACGTAACTGGATTGTACAAATTACGATACAAAAACTTTAAAATGCCGAGAAACTTAATGTGATTCCCAACGTTTCTGACAACGTTGTACGAAATTTAATGAGCTTTATACGTGACAGAGCCATGCTGCAGTTATATCAATAGTTGTAGCATGAATGGATCGGTTTCGGCTGGGGAAGTACCACGTTATCATAGAATATCCGCGTAAAATAGCAGCTTAATGCTGCTGTAATTCGTATGGTGAGTGTAAAGAACTGTAGACTCTTTTTAATGGAAAAGAGACATTCCATCTTAGTCCTTACGGCTGACAACGCGTCTGCATTTTGATTCGCAAACGAGGATGGATGTAGATATTTATGGGCCACATCAATCAGGTGGACTGTAGCCCATTTGTCACCCTTATACTATAAATAAAGCTTGTATTATTTTCTAATTGTTTAACTGGAAAAACCATTGGACTTTGCTCTACAATTTCACTACAATTTCTTTATCTACTAGTTACTAATTTTTAGGAGAGTATAATATGTCACATTCATTCTGTCCTTACAGCCCTTTAAAACTACGCCACTGAACATAGACCTTCCCATAGATTGACTCATATGGGCGATATTGGCAGACAGGTTAGCAATAACATCTCATTATTATTGAATTATTATCAGAATGATGCTTGATAATACAACCGTTTTCTGCCAAGGAGTCTGTCTGGGTAGATACCACCCACCTATCTAATAGTGCCGCCAAATTGGTGCTTGCACCACTGTTTCCATCTAGAAGATAAAGGGAGTCTGTACAATTACAGATAGTTAGGCATACCATCTTATTCCTTAGAGATGACAACGCATCTGTAGCATTCTTTGCTAGCCCACTAACCATCATGTGGACTGTAGGTTCGTTTATCACATCAATGATATAAAACACTTCTTTAGGCTGAAGCCTTAATCGGAATCATTTCGCATACCTTGTGGCATAGCGGCGTGTTCGCCATACATTTTTATTGATAATAGTGTCCTTCAGACCTAATTTCAGACACGGCGGAGACTAGCTATCTGGCGCAGGACAGGATTCACGTGCTTTCTGAAACTCCTTTTCACGGTTCCGTGATGCAATGACTTAACATTAAGTTGCAGTGCTGTGCTTAATGTTCGAATCCCTCATGAAAAAAGTATTTTGTATGACCCACAAATAATTGTTAAAAACGAAAAGAAGCACGGGGGTGATACGCCGGAACTTTACTACTAATACCTAACTAATTATTTTAGTTTAAGAATCCGGCTTAAGATTCATCGATCATGATAAATCTTAAGCCGACGATGGCATTCCCCTGCAATTCCCACGGTGTTGCAGTTGTTCATGGGCCGCGGTCGATAGTTATCATCAGGTGAGCCGTATGCTTGTTTCTCCCCTGTTATTTAAAAAAAATATACCAATAATTAAATGTTATATTAATTACACAACCCTCTCAAAAATTAGAGGAGTCCACTGTCCAGCAATGGAACGTATGATTTCACAATTGATAATATAAGAAATATGAAATATACAATCCACTTTAATATGGAGTTGACGAATGTAGGTGGCAAGGGATCAGTGCGAGTATATATATATATATATATATACTAGCTGACCAGGCAGACGTTGTTCTGCCCTTTCCGAATAACCATTTGCTTTCCTAAAAATTTCCTGAAATTAGCAATAAAAAAATTGAGGGTCACTTATCGGGATAAAAACAATCCTATATCTCAAGTTGGACCAAACTGCACAGGTCTGCAAATTTTTTTTGAAATCGGTTCTATCTGATAAATACTTACAGCAACATGTGGTGGTTATACTACTAAATTGTAGCATCTATTAAACGTTTGTATTTTTAACACAGCGCCATCTATTAAATATTTACTCAATCCAGTCAACAGATATCGCCATCTGACAGAATCGCTTGGAGCTAACAGATAATTGTGACTGTCAAATAATAGACAAATAGTTTTCAATAAAATAATATTGTATTGCGACTATAAATTGAGATGTAAGCTATCCTATCTTTTAAGTTGGACCAAACTGCACATTGACCAAAAATTTCATTGAAATCAGTTCAGTAGTTTAGGAGTCCATCGCGGACAAACAACGTGACACGTACTTTTTATATTATATATATATATATATATATATATATATATATATATATATATATATATATATAAACACATATTTACTGCTTTATCATTATCATTTATTTAAAACTAAATACAATGATATGAAATGTTCATTGAATAAATCTTGAAGACAGAGAAGTTGTAAAGAAATATACTTTTTCTGCTAAAATGTTTGAAATGTACGAAAATAACATATTATGATAAATATTTTCCGCTGCCTTATAATTAAAACACAAAATTTCGTTTGAAGACCCTCAAATATTTGTTCAGCGCATTTGGATATATAGAATTTGTTAATTAAAGAAATTTTGTGTTTTCATTATAAGGCAGCGGAAAATATTTATCATAATATGTTATTTTCGTACATTTCAAACATTTTAGCAGAAAAAGAATATTTCTTTACAACTTCTCTGTCTTCAAGATTTATTCAATGAACATTTCATATCATTGTATTTAGTTTTAAATAAATGATAATGATAAAGCAGTAAATATGTGTAATATATATATATATATATATATATATATATATATATATATATATATAGGTATATGTATATACAATGTTGTCAGCTAAACGTCAAATCCAAATGCGTTGTACAAATATTTGAAGAAGTTATGCTTGCCCATCACTGAGAATTATGTCGCGGTTACGCATCTTGAAATACATTGCACGGTGTGGTGCTGTTGTTTTGTTCGGTATGCATCACGAGCTATCAAGTGTTCAAGTTTCAAGTACGTAAGAGTTTTTATTATATATTACACCGTATTTATTTGTGTCGTATTAGTAGATCTGGGTCAAAGCGTTCGCTGTAAATATTTCCCGGGGTTTGACCCCGGCAGCACGAATGAAATTTGTAATTGCAATTTTCGTCAACACGCATTGGGGCAGCGCGGCGGGCATATCCTTGCCCTAAAACCCTCTCAAAAATAAAAAGAGTCCTGTGCCCATTAGAGGGACTTGTATAGCCTATTACTTTACTTACTTACTTATCTTCACGCACAATCCCTGACGGGGTAGCCAGAGAGAACAGATCGCCAAGTGTCACGATCCTTACATACCTCTTTCGCTTCTTTTAGATTCATTATGTTATTCATACATGCACGTCTAGGTATCCGAGTACTCTTGACCCTCCCCTCTTCGAGCAATTTGCTCACATGGTCTTCGAAAGCTAGTCTCGGTCTACCTCGACACCTTTTAATATTAACTTTCGCCATATATATTTTCTTCACAACTCGGTCTTCACACATTCGTTAAACGTGCCCAAACCATCGAAGCACGCCCTTATCAATTTTTGTGATAAGGTCAACTTTCAAACCTGCCATATTGCGAATCTATTCGTTTCGCTTTCGGTCTGCCATGGTAACGCCGCACATTTTGCAAAGAGATCGCATGTCCACTGCATTCAACTTGCTTTTATGCTTCTTCTGGCATACCCAGGTTTCGCTGCCATATAATAATGTCGGTACCAACACTGCGTTATGTATTGCAAGGCGTGCACTCTTCACTACGCCTTTCCTTTTGACTAACGCAATCAGGGCACCATTGACTTTTTCCCGGCAGCGACACGCCTGTCCACATCTAAATCACATCTTCCATCCCGACTAAAAGCACTCCCCAAGTATACAATTTCATTTACCTGTTCTAGACATTCCTTATTTACCCATATTTCACACTTCGTTCTCTCTTCGTCCCTTTCAAATACCAGAACCTTAGTTTTATTAGCATTCAAACGGAGACCTTTAATTTCACATTCCTCTTTCATAAACGTGACTAATGCCTGCAGTTTTGCCTCTGATGGTGCAATAAGCACTGCATCATCTTCATACAGCAGACAATTTACTTATATGTCACCCAGTTTCACACCCAAACAGCTATCTTTCAGCTTCTGTAAACAGCTGTCGAGATACAGTATAAACAGTCAGGAAGACATGACGCAACCCTGTTTTACGCCCGTTTGGATGCTAAACATGGGTGACAGGTCATGCCCTACCCGTACACAGGCTTTACAGTCACAGTAAAGTGACTGCACAGCCCTTAGCAATCGACCAACCACACCATACTCCGGCAACAGTTCTCACATTATCTTCCTTACAACCTTATCAAATGCTTTCTCAAGATCCACAAAAGCACAGAAATTCCTCTGGTTAGCAGCCAGAAGATTTTCCGTGATCATGCGGAGAGAAAACATTTGATCCGTGCATCCTCTTCCTGGTTTAAATCCGCATTGTGCCTCCCATAGAAATCTTTCCGATTTCTCTTGCATCCTACGTGTCAAAACCTTCGAGTAAACTTTACTTGCTAAACTGGTCAAGCTGATCGCCCGATAGCACCCGCAGCCAAAATGTGAACCTTTACCTTTATATAAAGGCACAATGACTGCGGATCGCCGATCATCCGGGACATCCCCCGTCTGCCAGCACAAATTGCACAGCTGATGAAAGCTGTCCCAGACGCGAGGCCCACCATACTTGACCATTTCAGCAGTAACTCTGTCTAGTCCCGCAGCCCTACCACATTTCAAAATTCGAATCGCACGTTCAATCTCTTTCATACTGATGACCTCTGTGTCATCGAGGTCCGGGTCTGGCGTACCAGTCACGGCGTCATCCTCGGATCCCTCACTAAGATCATCACACGCATACATTTCTCTGTAAAATTCGCTCCATCGCTGCATGACGTCCGATTTTTCTGAGAGGACGTCATTGGTTCTCCAAAGCACTTTGTTCATTCTTAAGGCCGTCGCACCACTTCGGGTCCTTCCAACCTCTTTCCAGAAGAGTTTGGAGTTTTCCTTAAAGTTGTGCGACAACCTTTCGTCCGCTTCCATTCTACACCTTTCACGCACTTCCTCAATCAATGCTTTCGTGTGAACTTTCTGCAGCTTATATCTTTCTTTCATCTTCTCTTTCATATCTTTATCATTACTAGAGGCCAAGTAGTCTAACCATGCTTTCTTCTTCTTCTTTACAGTTTCTTTTACTTCATCATTCCACCATACATCTCTTCTTTTACTACTGCCTCTTTTTATTGTTCCACACACTTCTTCCGCTGCACTTACCATTCCATCCCTAAGGTTCTGCCATGTTCTTTCTACACAATCTTTTCTGCTATCGATGGTGTCAAGCTTTTCGGCTACCCTCGCATTTTATTTGTCCCTAGTATCCGCTTCCTGAAGCTTTCAGCTTCGGATGCGACAGACCGACTGTGGTTCTGTTACTGCCGTCCGGTAGCGCCAACCCGCGAACAGACCCCTCAATCTAGTAATCACTAGATAGTAATCCGTTCTCAGGTCAGCACCCCTGAACACTCGCGTATCCATCACCTGTTTTCGCAGTCGGTCATCCACCAGGAACAAATCGATCATACTTCTCTCATTCTTTCTTTCTCTAGTATACAAATGGATTTTCTTGTGATTAAACATAGTGTTTGTCACAAGAAGACCCTTTTCCTTGCATACCGCCAGTATAAGCTTGCCAGCATCATTAACTGTTTTATCGCCAAACTTTCCAAGTACCGACTCGTACCCTGGTCGAGCGGTACAAACCCATCCATTCAAATCACCACATACAACAATTCTTTCGTTTGCCCTAGCCAAACCTAGAACTTCTCTTAAATTCTCCCAAAACTCCTCCATTACAATTTCTTTACTTTGCAGCAATATTCATATTTGTTTCAGATACAGAATACCTTATGCTGACAAAGATATCATGTGGAGGCGACGAAACCGTAAAACATCTTTGTACCTAGATAAAATGTTCGAGAGATTGTCAGTCATGTCATACCCCACATTCGATGGAGCGTAGAACGTTGCAGATAGGGCAAAATAAAACATAAAACAAAATATTATGGGGATTATTTATTAATAATATATACATTTATAGTTATTTATAATAAAAATAATGAACAATCTGCAAGGTTATATAAAGAAAAAATATTTTTTCCTTCTCAAATGTTTGAATTGTACGAAAATTGGCGAATGATAAATATTTGCCGCTGTTTAAGCCTTATATAAAATTTCTTTGGAAGACTTCTTCAAATATTTGTACAACGCATTTGGATTTTACCTTTAGCTGACAACATTGTATACACATATACCTTTGTGTGTGTATATATATAGCCCTGATGTAATTATACTATCTCTAGTACTTCCATCATCATCATTACATCACAACTCCACATCTGAAAATAACCCTCTGATCTAAAATACTCAGTTCAACAAAGGGCACCAGCATCATAGGTACGAGATTTCTGGTAATAATAGCATTCTCAGGCCATGTTTCGAACAAGGCAGTCGTCTCAACGGACTCCGTGGCGCAGAGGCTTAGAAATGTGTTGTTGCGCTGGGTCCGCGGGTTCGAATCCCGCACAGAACAAGTATTTGTAAAGCCTAAAAGTAATTGCAGGTCTGGATATTTGTCCTTGAACAATTTTATGTCCGTAAACTACCTCCGCAATACAGGAGAAAATCCTAAATGGTGGTAACGTTTTAAAAAAAAATATTCGCTATCTGCGCAAGACAGTGTTATTTTATACGTAGTAGAGCTGTATTAGTTATTCCATTCTGCAGCTATATTAGTAATATAGTTGTAGCACGAATGGGTTGGCTTGACCGGGGTAGGAACACGCTCTCACAGAATACCAGCGTATAATAGCAGCTTGGCACTACTGTGTTTCGTATGGTGAGTGTAGAGAACCGGAGACCCTTTTTACTGGAAAAGAGTGATTCCATCTTAGTCCTCACGGGTGACAACGCATCTGCAACATCAGGGGACTTCACTCTAACCTAAACGCCGTCCACTACCATCTCGAGACGGCGAAGCTGGCCTTGCTCTTCCTGACCGAGACGCAGGTTTCCTCTCCGGCTGATATTTCGTATCTCTCCTACCCGGGGTACAAATTGGAGCACTCCTTTGTGCCTCGGGCTGGAGTTTGCGTGTATGTCAGAGAGGACATCTGTTCTCGACGCCTCGGCAGTCTTGAAGGTTCGGACATGTCCATCCTTTGGCTACGCGTAGACAGCGACGACCATCCGCGCGTCTACGGGTGCCTCTATAGGTCCCATAGCGGTATTGCCGAAACAGACCGACTCATCGACCACGTCCAAATGGCTACAGATTCCTTGCTACAACAGGTCCCATCCGCAGAGATCGTGATCCTTGGCAATTTCAACGCCCACCATGCCGAATGGCTCGGTTCACGTTTAACCGATCATGCGGGGAGATCTGTTTATGACTTTGCCTTGGCATATGGTCTGACACAACTGGTTACTTCGCCTACGCGGATTCCAGATGTGGAGGATCATACACCTTCCCTGTTGGACCTTCTGCTGACCTCTCATCCGGACGGATATCAGGTTTCCGTCGATGCCCCTCTCGGCTCTTCGGAACACTGTCTGATACGGAGTATAGTGCCACTCACCCTCTCTTCGCGGTTGCGTTCTGCAGTTTGCCGCCGTGTTTGGCATTACAGGTCGGCGGATTGGGACGGAATGCGGTCTTTCTTTGCATCCTACCCATGGAGGCGGGTTTGCTTCTCGCCGGATGATCCCAGCGCTGTTGCTGACTCTGTCACTGATGTGGTGCTACAGGGAATGGAACTATTTATTCCATCATCTGTGGTACCCATCGGAGGCAGATCTCAGCCTTGGTTTGGTCGCTCCTGTAAAACTGTATTACGCAGTAAGCAGGAGTGTTATCAAGCCTGGGCTGCGGCTTCGGCGACTCGGGATGTAAACACCAGCATACTTAAAAAGAAGTATAACTTCGCCTCTAGGTCCTTCAAAAGAGTTATTGCCAAGGCAAAGTCAGAGCACATAGGCAGAATTGGCGAGAAAATAGTTCACCTTCCTTCGGAACCCGTGCATTCTGGTCTCTCGCCAAGGCTGTCCAAGGGAATTTCTGCAAGCCATCACTACCATCTCTGCACAGGGAGGACGACTCACTGGCCCATGACGCAAAAGACAATGCCGACCTTTAAGGCTCCCTTTTTGCGTCCAACTCGACTCTTGATGATGGGGGGAAAACACCGCCGACCATCCCGCGGTGTGAGTGCTCCATGCCGGATGTGCTGTTCTCACAGCGCTCGGTTTGCAAAGCACTTCTCTCCCTGGACATCCAGAAGTCGAGTGGGCCTGACGGAATCCCCCCAATTGTGCTGAGTACGTGTGCTCCGGAGTTGGCACAGGTCCTAACGCGTCTTTTCCGGTACTCCTACTCCCAAGGCGTAGTTCCAAATTCATGGAAGACAGCTTTTGTCCACCCGATCCCTAAAAAAGGCGACCGCTCAGACCCGTCCAACTATATGCCTATCGCCATCACCTCCTTGTTCTCCAAAATAATGGAATCCATTGCCATCAACTGCCAGCTCATTCGGTACCTTGAGGATCACCAGCTGATTAGTGGCCGCCAATACGGTTTTCGTCGTGGTCGATCAGCTGGTGATCTTCTGGTCTACCTGACCCATAGATGGGCGGAGGCAGTAGAGTCCAAGGGGGAGGCGTTGGCCGTTAGTTTGGACATTGCGAAGGCCTACGATCGGGTTTGGCGCAAAGCGCTTCTTTCGAAGCTCCCTTCCTATGGGCTTCCCGAGAAATTGTGCAATTGGATCACCAGCTTCCTTGCAGATCGGAGCATCAAGGTCGTTGTAGACGGTGCATGTTCTGACTACAAGCCTTTTAACGCTGGTGTTCCACAAGGCTGTGTGCTATCACCAACGCTGTTTCTTCTGCATATCAATGATATGTTGCTAACTGGTAACATTCATTGTTATGCGGATGAGAGCACTGGTGATGCTCTATACACCGCCCGTGCTAATATTTCTCGGGAAAACGTCTCCGAGTACCGGAACAAACTTGTGTTTGAAGTTGAGTCTTTGCTGGACAAAGTCTCGAACTGGGGGCGACTAAATCTAGTCCAGATTAATCCTTAGAAGACACAAGTTTGCGCGTTTACCGCTAAAAAGAACCCCTTTGTCGTATCTCCTCAGTTTCAAGGCACTCCCCTGGTTGCCTCAGCCAGTATCGGAATCCTCGGCGTCGACATATCGAGTTACGTGCAGTTTCGTGGTCACTTAGAAGAGAAGGCCAAACTGGCCTCTTAAAAGTTTGGCGTGCTCAGCAGAGCGGGACATTATTTCATGCCGGCACACCGCCTGCAATTTTACAAGGCGCAGGTTCGGCCTCACATGGAATACTGTTCCCATCTCTGGGCAGGGGCTCCCCAGTGCCAGCTCCTTCCACTTTACCGCATCCAGCGCAGAGCGGTTCGAATCGTTGACGACCGAGTCCTTTCCGATCAGCTCGACTCATTGGCGCTGCGAAAAGATGTTGCATCTCTTTGCATTTTCTTTCGCATCTATCATGGGGATTGCTCTTAGGAATTGTTCGGATTAATCCCAGCCGCAAAATTTCACGAACGCACATCGCGGCAGAACTCCCGATACCATCCACACCATTTGGATGATTGGCGGTCCACCACTGTGCGATTTAGAAGATGTTTTCTTCCTCGTTCGACTTCCTTGTGGAATCGATTACCATCAGCGATTTTTCCGGACCGATACGACTTAGGGACCTTCAAGAAAAGAGCGTACTCCTTTTTAAAAGGCCGGCAACGCATCTGCAATTCCCTCCTTTGTGTTGCAGTTGTACATGGGCAGCGGTAGTCACTTACCATCAGATGAGCCGCATGCTCGTTTGCCC
Organism: Parnassius glacialis; assembly: GCA_033319125.1. Lineage (NCBI taxonomy): Eukaryota > Metazoa > Arthropoda > Insecta > Lepidoptera > Papilionidae > Parnassius > Parnassius glacialis. Next base: position 34,175,197 of record JAVANC010000024.1, on the reverse strand, counting down.
CCTCTACTATAAAAAAAAATCTGCATTTTGATTCGCAAACGAGGATAGGTGTAGATGTCTATGGGCCACAGCAACCACTTACCATCAGGTGTACTGTGTGCTCATTTGTCACTCCTATCGTACGTGCAATTTTTGTTTATATATCCTATAACAAAAATTGCACGATTTGCATGAGTGTGTAAGTAGACATAGGTGCACTATCTATTTTGTCACTCTCATAGCCCAATAGGGCCGTAGTCCGACACGAGAAACAATTAGACGCCGGAACAACGGCTTTACGTGATTAAAACACACACAGGCAGAGGTTAAAACACCGCCGTCTTGGTGACTCCGGTCTGCTACTGAGAGTTTCTTGACATAAAAACTCAATAACTGATTTTGGTCAGATCTACAATTCGAACCCGGGACCGCTTCGCTTCATCGCACCTACGGCCACTAGCACTACAAGACAGTCATCAAAGTTAAAGAGATTTCTGGTATTGCGATAGTCAATCCGTCTATCAAGCGTCACATTTAAGGCAAACCTTCCGAACAAGAGGGCAGATCCAGCAGCAGTAGATTTTTACGGATCGATGAAAAAAATAAAAACCACACTATTAAAAATAAAAATTTAGAAAACAATAAATAAAATTTAATTTCTTATACAAATATTTTTTTAAAATGAATAATTTTAAACTAAATAATTTTAAAGGAGATTTTTAACGATCATTTTTAGAGGTTATTTTCAGTCATATATTTTCATGTATTTTTATTTTATTCATTTTTAAATTTGTTGTAAACTTTATACCTAATGAATGAATTGTTAACTCTGTGGAGGCGAGAAGCTATTATAACTGTTCATGTGAACACAGGAATAAACCCAGACAGCGACGCAATAAACAAAGTAAGATATATTATTATGTAGAGACGATAATGATCCAAGAGGTACTAAAGCTAAAGTGTATACGAAACTATTAAATTTATTGTCCGTGATAAATTTGGGAATAACAACTATTATTTGTATATTCATTTAGGTACATAAACTACTTTCTTCTCAAGAGAGTCAGTATAATAGTGGACTTTTTGCTTCGAATTGACTCGTCCATCGTTCCGAAATGAAAACATATTTGCTGGCCAATTCTTACCTGGCGTAAATGTTTTTTTTTTATCTTTTAAGTGCCACTTTTTGGCTACTTTTCCATTTAATTGTTAGTGGCGATGAAGACCTAGATGGCAAATCGCACCATCTTAATGTAACAAAAGCCTGTTCATTCCTATTTTGAAGACACCCAGATAGTATTGTTAAGTCATATCCCATCATACTATGTCAGCACTCTACTTATCTTGCAATTTTCGATAGAATCTGTATGTTCGGTATGATTAGAAGAAAAATCGGATGCACACGAAGTAGAAGGAGGTTTTTAGACGTTTGAAATCGGCTTTTATGTTTTATAAAAAAAAAACTTCTCTTTTGAGTGAACTAAATAGTATTATCACAATGTCAGTGTCATTCAAACAGTTCCATTAAAAACTTCAGCCTCTATTTTGCCACCCATGGGGGTGGTAATTTTTCTTTAAATTAATATCCAATATATGGGATCCTCTTGAAGTAACCTATATAATAAAAAAAGAATCCTCAAATTCGGTTCACAACGAGGGAATCCATGATTTTTATGATTTTTTTCCAAAATGAGTTATAATAGTTGATAGATTTCATAGCGGGAAGTTAATTGGTTCGAAAAATGTAAAAGTTAATGTCTCTTTCTGTACTATTAGTTATATTTTATATTAATTACTAGCTGACCAGGCAGACGTTGTTCTGCCCTTTTCGACGACCCTTCGTATAAAAAATTCTTAAATTCGTAATAAAAAAATATTGAGTGTCACTTATCAGGATAAAAACTATCCTATCTCTCAAGTTGGACCAAAATGCACAGAGTGTGCAAATTTCATTGAAATTAGTTCAGTAGTTTAGGAGTTCATCGCGGACAAAATACGTTACAGGTAATTTTTATATAGAAAGATAAGTCAAAATAAATATACCAAACCACAGATATTCATGAAAGTAGAAAAATTAAAAAAGATTTAAAAATGCGCAAAAATTAAAGAGCAAACCACTGAGGCATTATTTTGTGTATTTCTTTGTGTATATATTTTTATATATTGCATACTCTAGAAACTGATAAACTTTTATTTGAAACTTACTTCTCAATTGTATAACACAAAACTTGACCTCTGTGTCAACTAGCGGAAACTCGTGAGCGGAAGGTCGCCCTCTCTATTAGCCCTCATTGTCAAAGTTCATACATAAATTTACATAGGTACAAAAAAGAAAGAAAAACATACAGTCGAGTTAACCTTCTATTTTTTTTTTAAATCGGATAAAAGTTACAGACGATTACCAACAATAACTTATTGTTACTTTCTAGTTCCCCTTTGTCTTAGTTTAAATTCCTACTGTGTTTGTACTTGTGGGGAAACAAATATGACTGAATTGGAACGTACACAGAGCAGTTTGGTCATTATGCGTTTGCCCTATTAGCATCTCATCAGTATATGAAAATATTAATGACGGTAGTTTATGTAGGACTTACGTTTTTCACAGCAGAATTTGATATCAATCAATGGAAAAATTCCGCCTATGAGGCAATCTATGGCGCAGGCTTGTGTCCTTCAGCGGACTTTCATAGGCTGTAGTAGATGAAATGGATTAAATGCGATATCGTAGACATCACGTATATATATCATAACTATCCCTTTCCCTTTTTAGAACATTTTATGCTAAAAATAATATGATTTCAGGCATATTATAAAAGATTTAACAAAAAAATTAAACTTTATTATGGCGCCTAAATGAACATGGTTATGATATAATAGCTTCGAATATCAATTGAAGTTTATACCTAACTTTTAACTCTCACAATCACTTTGTTGCACTCACTAATGTACTTCATATATGTTTTCAGACACAAAAAATATACACGTACACAGGAATTCATCATATTACTTTCATTTAAACGGTCATTGTACATATTAATACGAGACTGAAAGTTTCGGGAATCAAGGAAGTGACAAAACATTACAATTGAAAAATGTATTTATTGCTTTTTGAAGTATTCTCCACGAATTTTGACACATTTTTGCATACGATGGAACCAATCATTGAAGCAACCATTCCATTCGGAAGTTGGGGTCTCCAAAATGGCAGTTTTGTAGGCGTCCACAGCTTCTTCAGGTGATGAAAATCTCTGTCCATGCAATTTATTCTTTATTTTAGGGAAAGTATAGAAATCATTAGGGCTTAGGTCGGGGCTGTACGGCGGATGGTCTAATAATTCTATGTTTTCTTGCTCTAAAAACTCTTTTGTTCTCTGTGCGGTGTGAGAACTTGCATTGTCGTGATGGAGGATGATGCGGCGGTTGCAGTTTTCTTTACGGAGTTCAGAAACGACCTGTGGCAAACAAATGCTAGCGTACCATTCTGCATTAACCGTTCCTTGTCCCTCAAGAGGAATAGTCGTAACATGGCCGGTTTTGGAGACAAACGTGGCCACCATTTTTTTTGCAACACTCCGTGAACGAACAATTTTTGATGGCCTTAACTCATTTTCGAACACCCAAACTCGTGACTGATTTTTTGTTTCGGGTTCGTACGCATATATCCAGGATTCGTCACCTGATACGATGTCGTATACAGCATTTGAGGATCCTGCGTGGAATCTTTCGAGAGTTCTGACGCACCAAGTAACGTGTTTACATCTCGAGTCGCCGAAGCCGCAGCCCAGGCTTGATAACACTCCTGCTTACTGCGTAATGCAGTCTTACAGGAGCGACCAAACCAAGGCTGAGATCTTTTTCCGATGGGTACCATAGATGATGGAATAAATAGTTCCATTCCTTGTAGCACCACATCAGTGACAGAGTCAGCAACAGTGCTGGGATCATCCGGCGAGAAGCAAACCCACCACCATGGGTAGGATGCAAAGAAAGACCGCATTCCGTCCCAATCCACCGACCTGTAATGCCAAACACGGCGGCAACCTGCAGAACGCAACCGCGAAGGGAGCGTGAGTGGCACCATACTCCGGATCAGACAATGGTCCGAAGAGCCGAGAGGGGCATCGACGGAAACCTGATATCCGTCCGGATGAGAGGTCAGCAGAAGGTTCAATAGGGAAGGTGTATGATCCTCCACATCTGGAATCCGCGTAGGCGAAGTAACCAGTTGTGTCAGACCATATGCCAAGGCAAAGTCATAAACAGATCTCCCCGCATGATCGGTTAAACGTGATCCGAGCCATTCAGCATGGTGGGCGTTAAAATCGCCAAGGATCACGATCTCTGCGGATGGGACCTGTTGTAGCAAGAAATCTGTAGCCATTTGGACGTGGTCGATGAGTCGGTCTGTTTCAGCATTACCGCTATGGGACCTATATAGGCACCCGTAGACGCGCGGATGGTCATCGCTATCTACGCGTAGCCAATGGTTGGACAGGTCCGAACCTTCAAGACTACCGAGGCGTCGAGAACAGATATCCTCTCTGACATACACGCACACACCAGCCCGAGGCACAAAGAAGTGCTCCAATTTGTACCCCGGGCAGAAGAGATACGAAGTATCAGCCGGAGAGGACACCTGCGTCTCGGTCAGAAAGAGCAAGGCCGGTTTCGCCGTCTCGAGATGGTAGTGGACGGCGTTTAGGTTCGAGTGAAGTCCCCTGATGTTGCAGAAATTTACGGATCGCGTGGCAGGGGTCGCCTTGGTATTGTTGCTAAGTTTGCTCCGAGCAGTTATGTTTTTGAGGAATTTTGGAATTTCCCCCCCCCCCCCCCTGAATACGCGGGGCAGCTTGAGCACCCACGCTCAGGAGTGGAGTAACATGGTCGTGGATGCTCAGCGAGAGATTCTCCAGGGTTGCTGGTACCCTCCTGGGGTAGTCTTTCGTGTAATTCCGCTACCATGTTGATGGGAGGGGGGGGGGGGGGAATTGGGCCTCCGGCCACCTGCGCTCACCAGACAAAACGCAGAAGCAGAGCTTCTACTTCACGCCGGTATTCTGTGAGGTCGCGGTACCAACTCGGCTCGAGCCGGCCCATACGTGCAACAGCAAAAAATGCCGCGTGGCTCTATCACCGTTAAATATAAATTTAGAATTTTTCTATAGCCATTTTAAAATTAATGTGATTTCTTTTACAGATCAGAACCTTTTCAGACTGAACTCGAGCGGAGTAAGCATGTTATTATAGTCACAACAAGAGAATATTTATAAATAGTAAGATCAATGTGGGAGCTTAAGATACATAATTTATGACTTATGAATAGTACTTCTAGTTAAAGAAGTCACAGCCACAGTCTTCGCGAAATTAGACATCTGCTGTTACATTCCATAATTTACATTACAGTTCGTTAATCGTAGTTTCATAATTCCTTGAGAATTTTTTCGTGAAACAGATCTCAGTTTAAACCTCAGACCAAATATAAAATACTTTTTTGTTTTAAGACCTTAAATATAAACCTAAATATAAATTCATATACACGCAAAATACCCGAAATTTGTATAACGTAAGCAAAACTATCAAAATATTATATATTGCCCGAGGGAAGTTTGAATATTAGCCCATAAGCGTGAGAAACGACATCGTTTTAATGTTAACAAAGTAGAACGACTTTCTGTTTGATAGTTTCTCTTTCAAAATAGCTTTACTCATATTTTATAGTATAATTGTGACAAACAAAACATAGTCCACCCATATACGTTTCTATTTGATACTGTGGCCCATAGATTTCTCTACATCTATCCTTAGTTAAGAATCAAAAGTCAAGGGGGACACCCAAGGACTAATTTGGTATACCTCATTTCCAGTAAAAAGGAGTCTCCAGTTCTCTACACTCACCGTACGAAACACAGCAGCAGCATTAAGCTGCTATTTTTCTTCCCCGGTCGTGCCGACCCATTCGTGCTACAACCATAACTTAGCTGCTTTAACACGTTATCTTGATTGAATAAGTTATTGGAGGTTTTTTTTTATAGAAGGGGTAAACGAAAATGCGGCTCACCTGATGGTAAGTGACTACCACCGCCTATGAATAATTGCGACACCAGGGGTATTGCAGGTATTTAAAATTAACTTTTACTAATATAAGAAAATCTACTTAATTTCAACATAAAACACAAATATAATGTAAAAGGTGTAATTATAATCGGAAAATCAAAAAGTACCAAAATATTTAGTTCAGTATAAATCATAATAATAATTATTATTACATTCCGTAATAATTTCACTACTTAATAAAGGCCCCTCCCAAGGATTTACTGAGCCACCTGCATTCTCGTATGTCTTACTAGATCACTCCGTTTAGTGGGAAAGCTGCATACCGGTACGAAGCGGCTATTCGAGAATATTTATATCTCATCCGTTATCGGTTTGTACACCTGTACCAATGTGGTATTGTAATATCTCACGCATGCACACACGTACTCGTGCACACGCACATACACAAGTATGCTTACTTTTATATATGCATATTATGACATCAAAGATTTCTACCCTTTATTTGATGACTAAGAAGGTCCCACAAATTGGCTTACGCCAGGGTCCCAGGTATTTTTACTTTGTATGTTAGCGAATTTTACTTAGCTAATTTTCCCCGCGACTACGCCCGCGTTAAATTTAGGGTTTTAATTTTTTTTACGCAGAACCCTAATTATTTTTCTAAAATACCTAAGTTACTCTTTATAGCACTAGCTATCTGCCATTGAAAGTCCCGTCAAAATCGATCCAGCCATTTCGGAGATAAGCCGGAATAAACAGACAGACAGACAAAATTTTTAAAAATTGTGTTTTTGTTATGAGTACCATATACTCTTTGATATTTATTTAGTAAAAAGCTGTTATTTTGGTATTACAAACAGACACTTCAATTTTATTTATTTGTATAAATTTTTCAAAAACTTTTAAAATTTCAAACATATAGCTCTTCTCGCGATGTTTTCTTTCGTTGTAAAATTACTAACAAACACTTTGTATATCACTGGATGCAGACGACCTGGTAAGAGATGCAAGAAGTCAGCCTTTGTTCAGCAGATAGTTGTGATGGGTTGTAATGATGATGATGATGATGATGATTGTATTTGCTGGCCTCAGTTTCTGGTGTCTCTTATACGTGTTAAAAATTTTAAGCACGAGAAAATTTTTATTAACATCACTTTTATATAGAGATTGAATAAGAAACACGTTGCAGCCGATTGTGAGTGCATCATAGATGGGTTAGTTGCACCGGGGAATTACCAAAATCTCACAGATTTGCATAAAATGGTAGCATAATGCAGATGTGTTTCATATACAAGAAGTAAAGGTAAAGAGCTATTACATGTAAGTCTACAGCAGGAAGCTAATGCTCATATTATAATCGAGGGTAGATGTAGAACTGTCTATAGGCCTTAGCATTCCTTTACTCTCAGGTGCACACATAGGCATCCTCCTTAGATAGTCACTTACCATCAGGTGAGCCGCGTGTTCGTTTGCCCCATCTTCTATAAAAAAAAATATTTCCACATAGAGGGGATATTTGAATTTTTTTACCACACTTCGCAGGCGGCTTGGAAACCGATTTTTTGTCATTAATTTGGGTTGACTTATTCCCTTCATCGCCTCTTACGATACCAACAGGATGATATGAGATAGTTAGTAGTTATAGTAGGATCCTCTCACTCCAACACAACACGGCCACTGTAAAAATATGTTACGTTGTAAATACATTTACAAGCCATTTCTATAAATAATGAATTTCGCTATAATAATCAACCACTAAAATTAAACAATTTTAATATTCCATGCAGTTTTACGATTAAAAAATGTTATGTAGGTAAGACAAAAGGCCGCAACCTGCAGAACGCAACCGCGAAGGGAGCGTGAGTGGCACCATACTCCGGATCAGACAGTGGTCTGATCCTATATGATTATAGAATATTAAAACAATTGTTTTATGAATTGTGAAAGATAAAAGTATTTCTTTCTAAGACCTATTAGAATAAAGAATTTAGAAATTATAAGATACTACGAAGATACTTAAAGTGGAATAGTACTTAACTTAATATTTAATAAAATAATAGTCATTGAAAATCATTTTTCTTTATTTACCACTGTTTCGGAAAAAAACCTCTGTTTTGGGAAGAACCAGCAAGAAACCCATAGGGATTATTTATTTATAAATAAACTTATAATTATAATTTATAATAATTATAACAAAACCAGCATGGTAGCGATCACCTTATTCCCCAGGAAATGTTTTCGTTTATGCATTCCATATTATGAAAACTCTTTTTATATGGATTTGTTAAATAAAAAATTTTGACAAACATTTAATTTTTTGGCTATTTGTTTTATTTTTATACGTGGTAGAGCCAAGCTGCAGCTATATTGGTAGTAAAGTTGTAGCACCAATGGTTTGGCTCGACCGGGGTAGGACCAAGCTTTCACAGATCACCAGCGAAAAATGGCAGCTTAACGCTGCTGTGTTCCGTATGGTGACTGTAGAGAACCGGAGACCCCTTTTACTGGAAACGAGGCATTCCATCTTAGTCCTCGCGAGTGACAACGCCATCGACTTACCATCAATGGACTGTGTGCTTGTATGTCACCCTAATCCTATAAAAAATATGTATTTATACATTTCTCTTATCTTATAAAAAAATTTAAGAGAGGAGAAATGTTATAAAAAATATATGTCAGAGCGTCTATAAAATACCCGGTTGGATCGAGGTGCAATGGAGGGTATATCGAGAAACCCCCGCATGTTTGTGCAGTATAAAGTTCGCTGTAGGTGCCGTGCGCGGGAGATTCCGCTTAAGTCATTCAACGAGTGTGGTCATTCTACTAGTGCTAAGATAGTGTCGTGGTTCTGTTTGTTGTTGTAATTCTTCTAGTGCAGGCAAGGAGGATTGGTGTTGCTGAGAGGCTGCCCTGTGTTACATTGAGATAAGTAATGTTGCTGTTGGTTTACATATTTTGGTGTTATCATGTAATTACGTACCTCACGTTACACTGGTGAATGATTGTGGCGGAGACGTGTTACGGTGTGGTCGAACTGCAATTTCACTATACTGAATGTATAGTGCGTTACGTTGTCTTATTACCGATAATGATTAATTGCGTAAGCACGAGAGCAAGTTGAACATCCGCTCTCACACTTTTATTATTTTTAACAGTTAACGCTATCCTGATGTATTTTCGAGATCAAAATTGCGATCCTCTATTGTACATCTCTGAAATCAGAAATGAGATCTCCTGTTGTCATTTCCGACATATATAATATATATACATTGCCCCATAAATTAATTACTAATTTTGTGGAGTGTAGTAACTGGAATTACAAGCTTGTGCTTGTTCCTTGTGTTTAAAGTATAAGTATATTATTTGTTCTTATCAAAACTATTCATGTTAAACATTTAAGTATATTCAGACCAGAATGTTCAAAAAGCGTATTTAATTAAGTATGCTAGAGTGTGGTAAAATACATACCAGCTCTGTGCAGTGAACTGTAAAGTCAAATTCAATTTAGAAATCGTATCGTCGAAAGCATCGTATACGATTTCCAAGTATTAATATATGTACAGCTTCACATGGATCTTAGGTTACCGTTAATATTGGATTCTTATTGCAAATTAGTTGAAATACTTTGGTCCTCTTTTAATTATAAATTATAACTTTGAATTTTATTATTTATATATAAAGACACTTTAAAAATATTTTGAACATATTGACAATCATATTTAAATTTACATGTTGAACTTATGTCGTTGGATACTTATTTTTTTTAAACTTATAAATTACAAATTTACAAATGCATACGTTTCGATTGAAAACCAAATTTGGGGTTGGCAATTTCGGAGACCTAAACCTAATATAAATTAAATAAAAAACTACATACAAAAAGATTAATCATCACCATCATTACAGCCAAAGCAAGCAAGTCATCCAATACTGTTCGATAGGATAGGAGACAAGTCAACGTACATCGGTTTAGTGTAGTGAGTAGTTGACCGACAAGAAGGTAGCGAATGAATTCAACCAGATAGCTCCATAGTTCACTAGCTTCTTGATCAGGTTCCGTTAATATTCTCGTAAGGAATTTAGTAGCCATGGTAGACAATGCTGATAACATCGATCGCTTTTTGCTCTAGTCATCGCAGACCGATATCCCTAAATGTTGTACCTACGAGTATATATGAAACCAAGAGCCGTGGTAGCTTTAGGACACGAGGTGTTTCGTTCGTTGCAAGGAGTGAGAGGGGAAAAGTGGTAACAGCCGCACTGATGGGGCAGCGAATGTTTGGAAATATTTCTTTTTTCTTTCATATAAAAGGTGACAAACGAGCGCACAGTCTAACCTGTTGTAAATTAAAGCTGAAGCGCACAGACACCCATATTTATCCTCGCTTAAGTATCAAAATACAGATGCGTTGCCACCCAAAGGACTGTGGCGGTGCTGTCGTCGCGCCACAAGCGAAACACATCGAAGCTTAAATCGCGCTAACAAAGTTCCGAAATTAAAGCAGTATACATAGAATAGCTCCGAACGGTTAAAATTTCCAATATGGACCATCGATTTAAATGCCCGTATTTTTTTTGTAGATAGTACTCACTAAAAGAAAGCATTTTGCAAAGTTTTAATATGCGGAAATGCGTACTTTTTGAGAAAAAATTATTGAAAATCAATTATTTTTGCAAATTTATGTCAATTCCCACGGTAAAACTGACGCTATTTTATATTGTTATTGTCATCGTCGGTAGGGATGTCGATTCTTTCCGAAAAAGATCTATTTTATAAATCGATTCGAACCGTAAGTTGATTCACAAAAAATCGATTTCTAAAATTTCGATATTTTTTCATGTTTGCATTTATAATGGAATTATAAATCCAATTTATGAGAACAAAATCCCCTTCATCAGACATAAAATAGGGGGACTGATTAAAATGGGTTTCTGTATCTATTTTGAGACTGCAACATCTCCGGCGCTGCGGGAAGAGCAGCCTCTACGCCTTTGCGTAACAAATCCCTCCCAATCCCTCCTCGCCTCCGCAGCTTCGGCTTGTTGGTAGCCTTCGGCGATCAGCCTCAGCCGCTCCGGCTCGTCCGATGCCTACGACTTGTTACAGCAGGCGGAGGCTGCTCCCCCTACGCGCCTCCGGCTCTTTATAACCACTCTAGGGGTAGGACAAACTCGTACCAGGTGGAGTCGGGGTCAATCAATTCGATTCTTTGACATAAGTCGAACCTAACCTATTTTATTTGTTATCTGCCCTAATAAAAATAAATAAATAAAAATAAAACAAATTTCAATAAGAGATTATTTACTATGGTATCTTTCTGGTTTTTCATAAAATGGATTTATATTTACATTATAAATGCAAACATGAAAAAATATGGATATTTTAGAAATAGATTTTTTTGTGAATCGATACAGCTTACGATTCGAATCGATCTTTTTCGGAAAGAATCGACATCCCTACCGACGATGACAAAGACAATACTTTCTGATGAATTACTTTTCTCTATGGACAATACAAAATAGTGTCAGTTGAGTGTCAGTTTTACATAAAATTGACATAAATATTGCAAAAATAATTGATTTTCAATAATTTTTTTCTCAAAAAGTACCCATTTCCGCATATTGAAACTTTGCAAAACGCTTTTTTTTAGTGAGTAATATCTACAAAAAAATATGGGCATTTAAATCGATGGTCCATATTGGAAATTTTATCCCTCCGAACTACCACTTGGAGCTTTGGAAGCTCCCCGGGCAGAACACCTTGCCCGGCGGGATATCTCAACTTTTCCTTCACCGGCCACAGTGGAGATATTGACGACGCCGATGATATTTGCGGCTACTTCTTGTTTCTATATTAGAACGTTAAATATATACGTCAAATTATCTCGCATCGATATGCAGCCCGCAGTATCTCAGTAGCCGGGGGTAGTTAGGAAATAAATGTTTTCCTCAGACCTTCGCCTTCTGCGTTATGGTAGTAGCAGTGTTTATTTATTACCGTTTAGGGTTGATTATCCTGGCTGCTACAGGACTAACATGGAATGCTTCGTTATCAGTAAAAATATTCTCCGATTTTCGTCACACACGAACAAAATACAGCGACAATATGATGCTTTTTCACGGTGGTAGTATGTGCGAGAATGTTTCTCCACAGGGCGAGCCCACCCAATCATGCTGCAGACATAATACTCTGCAACGTCGCTTTACCAATTAATTTTTCGAAAAAATATCTATGTAAACCCTGGTTCCCACTGTGTCTTCAAATCTCACCTTATAAGAGAAATATTTGCCGTAGTGTCCACAATTACACAGAATACACATCCGGTGTATTGTATAATATAAATATCGTATAAATTATAATTGTTTTAATATTAAATAAACAAGTCACGTTACCGTTACAGCTTATTAAAGTCCACTGCTGAACGTAAACTTCCCCTATAGATTGCCTGATATGCTGGATTTGTCATTGTTGCATCGCTTGGCAAGGGGGTTGGTAACCGCAGTTTTTTTATTTTTGTCGTTATTAAGTCGACGCTGCTCTCCATCTCCTGATTTTTTCCCTCTGTTACGACACCCACGTGATGATATTTGGCTTACGGGGTAGTGGATATTCTTACACCGCCACGACACGGTAATAATAAACAGTTAAAATAATAAAATTGCGGTAGAATAGTAGTAGCGTGTAACTTAGGGGATCGGACGGGATCGGAAACGATTCCTGTAAATTGAAGAAAACATCGTGACGAAACCGGCATAACTTTTATTTAATAAAACTAAAGTGTCAAAACGGACAAACGGTTCATCTGATGGTATGTGGCGCTACTGCAGTTTATAGACAACTGTAGCTAAAATACAAATAAAGGAAGGTACAATTGCATTGTCGCCTCTGAGGACTAAGATGGAAAGTTCCATAGCCTGTAATTATACTGACACTTTATTTATTTATTTATTTTTACTTTAATTAAAGTGGTTAAACCATGAAGCAAATACAAAGAGGAGACGTTGTAATTAAATTTCACTATGTAACAACGCGTGATAATTTGCGGGGTGAGGGGATGCAAAGTCCCGCCCACTTTACATTATCTACATCTACCGATAAATAGTAAAACTACTCGAATCATTCCATATCGATGTTGCAATGTAGCTTAGCTACCTTGACGTTAGATGGCGGCATGTCCACAAAATGTTATAAAGTATAGAAATAATATTTTGGCGATTAAAATTTCTTTATGTCTGAATGCAAAACAAATTTCAGCACCTTCGTATGATTATTTTATCATTACTGAGCTCTACGTACCTTTATATTTTTAGTTCACATTACACAAAGTGTCGCCATCTAGTGTGGAATATATTTAATTATATTTGAAAGCCGACGCAAAGAGATTTTTCTAGAACTATTTTAATAAATTAGGTGTAAAATTACTTACAAATGAAATGTGATGCTATCCATAGCATCGGAGCGTCTATCTCATGAAGCAAATACATTCAGACAAAGAAATTTTAATCGCCAAAGTAATTTTTTTATAGTTTTCATAATAATTTTGGGAACAAGCCGCCATCTATCGTCAAGTAAACCTCATAAAAATAATAAACAGACAGGGCCGCAATTAGAATTCAATTATTTTACCCAGTAACCCAGCATTCAATATTAAAATGAAGGAAATTGTACTTGGCTGGTTTTTACGAAATGTTTAAGTTATATTTAAGTGACATTCTATATGCAAAGAATCACTTAAATACAATTTAAATATGTTTATCATTTCGTGAAAGTCAACCTTCAAGAAATATTTATTTTATCCATAAAATAGTCTCTTTGAAACTAAATATTCTATGTTCAATATTAAGTAGGATATTTAATTTGGAACTAAATATCCTACTTATCTCACTAATATTGTAAAGGCGACGTTTTGTGTGTTCTTTCTGTCTCCTTGAGCTTATTCCACACTAAGTATGTACTGTGTATGTGTAATTTTTTCACGCAGTAACGGCTGGACTATTATTTATGTGTGGGCTCTGAGGGAGAACAAATAATAGACAAATTATTATAATTAATATAATTTTATTTACAAATCAATTAAAATATAAATATTTGATTCCAAATTAGGCATCCGAATGCACTTTTTGAATGCCAATATAAGAACATTAAATTGTATTTAAGTGATTCTTTGTATATAGAATGTCACTTAAATATAACTTAAACATTTCGTAAAAATCAGCCTAAGTACAATTTCCTGCATTTTAATATTAAAAGTTGTGGATTACTGGGAAAAATAATTGAATTCTAATTAGGGCCCTGTCTTTTTGTTATTTTTATGAGGTTTACTAGACGAGAATACGACCTGTTCTCAAAATGATTATAAACTATAAAAATAATATTTTGTGATTAAAATTTCTTTATGTCTGAATGCAAAACAAATTTCAGCACCTTCGTATGATTATTTTAGCAATACTGAGCTCTACGGACCTTTATATTTTTAGTTCACATGCCACAAAGTGTCGCCATCTAGTGTCGAATATATTTAATTATATTTGAAAGCCGACGCAGAGATTTTTCTAGAACTATTTTAATAAATTAGGTGTAAAATTATTTACAAATGAAATGTAATGCCATCCATAACGTCAGAGCGTCTATCTGAGTAGTTTTTACACAATAAACACAATACTTCATCCTTTTCTTCTTAATACTACGAAAATACACCGATTTGCGATTTTTTCAACACATAAGCGCACAGGACGAATGCTGACAGTATACTAATTAAAGCCACGCCCACTATGATGACGTCAGGACCTACTTAGAATCACAGTGCACAGTTGATTATGCCGTCTCCCCTTTGTATTAGCTTCATGGGTTAAACCAATTATATCAATTAAAGACTACACATTCATTCTTCTTGCTCATTATAACGTCAACAATTTAGACAATATTAAACGTTTACCCGCAAACAGGTTGCACTCAAGATTTGTGCCCAGGAGAGCATTAAGTGCGATAAGAGCACGGGGAACAGGCGAGTTGGCGTGCGCAACAAGGCGTGCCCATAGTACGGCAAAAAAATTTTATTCCAATTCCATTAATTGCGTTGACGAGCTGTTTGTGTGGCATTTTCATATCGTACGAAGACATTTTTCCTTTGTCGGTAAAACGCAAAAAATTTGTGAAAATTTAACAGTGGTAGAGACACGCGGCAGCTTTTGCTGTCGCACGGATGGGCCGGCTCGAACCGGGGTGGTACCACGACCTCACAGAATACCAGCATGAAGTGGAGGTTTACCTCTGCGTTTCGCTTAGTGAGTGCAGGTGGCCGGAGGCCCTTTTTACTGGAAATGAGGCATTCCATCTTAGTCCTCACGGGTAACAATGCATCTGCATTTTGATTCGCAAACGATGATAGATGTAGATGTCTATGGGCCGCAGCAACCACTTACCATCAGGTGGAATGTGTGCTCGTTTGTCCCCCTTATCCTATAAAAAAAACCCGAGAGGAGGTCGCGTTATAATTTCTGTGATTATAATTTTGTGCTAAGTGACGTTAGACTTGAGTTTACATAAAGGCGAACGCCCTACCAAGTGATCGCACATCTTTGGGAGCAGAGAAGCGCATGTGGGTCTGCTGTCCGATTACATCGGTGACGTCAGGTTACATTCACACACTTTCGCACACCACTTACATACCACCAACTTAACCCCTGACTGCACCTTGTGGTCGACCCTACCTCCAGAACTCGGTAAGTTTGTGTTTGCTTATCAGCCATTACATAATAATTATCCATAGGCCATTTGGCCCGACGAACAACCCTGTGATTGCTCGTCGGGCGGGCTTCTCATGGACCCTAGTCCAGTCGCCGTCTGTCGGGGCAACTGAGGGCCGTAACATTTTTGGTAGCAGAGCGTGGTTACGGCCGGCCGTAATATATAATTTTTTTTTGTTTGATCGGTGGTTAGAACCACGCCCGGTAAGCTGCGCAAGCAGGAGTGTAGTTTAGGGTTAGGTACCTACGCGTCAGGTATTTCGAATAGGTAGATTAATTATCGTTATCATATAATCGTATAATTATCGTTATCGTATAATTATAGTAGATATTAATTGCCGAACGGTCGGTCGCCTGAGCGAGGCATCTTTGTTGACCGACTGTAGTGTGTACTTGCCGTGTAGTGTAATTTGTATTTAATTTAATAAATAGTAATTTATATTTGTAGTGTAATTTGTATTTAATTTAATTTAATTTAATAGTAATTTGTATTTAGTAGTGATGCCATCGCAAAAGCCCCCAGCGCTTCGCCTGCAGGCGGAGCTGCGCTGGGCCGCGAATGCCCATACTTTGATAGGGCGACCCGATCGGGTCTATAGTTTGAAGTAGTGGCTCGAGCAGGTCGCGGCCCGAAAGGCTATAGTGGAGGAGGCTTACACTGAGCTCGTGAACAGGAAGTCCTAGACTCCTGCCTCGCGGACTACGAGAAATTATTTTCGCTCACGGACGACTTGATCGAGGCGGAGGCCAAGTATGCTAATGAAGCGCGTGAAGCTCGGCTGAGGGGCCTGCCCGAGTCTCCTCGGAAGCAGCCTACTCAACCGGAGCTGTTGGGACGACTCCCTACTCTAGACTGCCAAGGTTCTCCTGGGTCCTCTCCGACTGGCTGACCTTTGTTGGTCATTTTGATAGCCTAGTGGACGCCCGGAGGGACTTGACACCAAGCCAAAAGATGGCGTACCTCCTGGCCTCACTGGAAGGGAAGGCCCTGGGCGTCGTCGGCCATTTGAGATTGTCAAACGACGCCTTCCAGAATGCTCGGGACCTCCTCGCTGGAAGGTACGCCAAAGTCCGGCGGATTGCGGACGAATACGTTAGGCAGCTTCTAAACCTCCCGCTGCTTAGGGACCGGGCCAGACTACGTCCGGACATCGTAAATCCAGTCATGGTGGCCTGTAATTCGTTGAGGCGGCTGGATTTACTGGTGGACGAATGGTCCTTCTTGTTGCTCCACATAGTGCTGTCCCGCCTACCTCTCGATCTTCGGATCCATTATGAGGAGAGGTACGGCGGTGACGGCGCCTCCTATATTCCGCCCTTCAGGGACCTGCTGCGAATCTTGGAGGAGCAGTGCCGGCAAATTGAGAACGCAGCGGGCACCGTCGACGACCTATGGGTTGCCAACCGAGCCGTGCCCAGGGAGAGGCGGAATCCGCCGGGCAAGTCATCGTAAACCCCCCTAAGGCCGAGCGGAGTTTCCGCGGGAGGGCGCCGCTCCCTACCATCTTATAGTGGCCAAGCTTCCAGGGAGGCGCCCTTCTACTGCTATTGCCGAGCATCCAGTCACCGGGTGACGTCGTGCCCGAAGTTATTGGGTAAGCCGGTCCCGGCGAGGCGAACCATCGCCAAGAAGCGCCGCTGGTGCTACTCGTGCTTGGAAAGGCACCTCCAACGAGACTGCCCGCATCAGCGGCCCTGCGGACTGCAAGGGCATCCACCATGCCGTTTTGTGCCTGGGTGCGAACGGCGCTTCCTCTCGGGGCTCTGCTGGGCCCTCAACTCCCACGGGCGGGGGTGCTCAGCCTTGCCCTCTGTCGGGCGACGCTCGGCGCTCGCCTGCCGCCCACCGTGCCCCTGGTTTTGAAGGGGGTCCCTCCGCCGACCAGTCGGGGGCTCATTTCCCCAGGGGCGGGGGGGTCGTCGCCCCCCTTAGCGTGTTGAGAGGAACTTCACGGCTACTCAGCGGTCAGCTAGTCCCTTCTCACCCCCGTTAGCTGAGTGGCCGCGACTGAAGTACCACCCTCCCCCCTTTGGTCGGTACCGGTACTACGGGGTTCCTGCGACCTCGAATCAGTCCCAGACCTCAAGGCCGAGGTTCCCCGAAGCTCCCCAGGTCGGCCCGTTCGGTGATTTCCAACCACGGGTCATTGAGATGCCGCCGAAATGCCACTTTCGGGGCCCCCGGTTCGAGTGCCGGTCCGATGGAGGCAGCTCCAGCTAGGTAGCTGCCACCCTAGCTTCCACCACAGCCACTTCCACTGATCCTTTGAGCCGTCAACAGTCCACTTGTCAAAGTGTTCTATTGCCGACGGCCTCAGTGAAGGTGTACAACCCGAGTGGCGACTGTTTAACGGTTCGCGCTCTATTAGATTCGGGTTCACAACGCAGTGTGGCCTCCACTTGGTTGGTGGGAAGACTAGGGCTCCCCTGGAGCTCTGAATCACTTCCAATGTTAGGTATCGGAGGTGCCGAGCCTCCTGCTCCTAGGGGACAAGCGGAGTTGGTGTTTGGTCCTGCCAGCGAACACCTTCACATTCTAGTTAAAGTAAATGTCCTCGATGACATTGTAGGTTTTCTCCCTAACTTCCGTATAAATGACAGCGCGGTTCGTTGTGCGTCGGGTTTGAGACCGGCAGACCCTCAGTGGTCCCAACCTGGGCCTATAGATTTGTTGCTGGGGGCCGAAGCGCTGGGGTTCATCTTGTTAGGCGAGATACGAGCCCTACAGCCCGATGGCTTGTCAGCCATATCTACTGTATTTGGCCACAGCTTCTTTGGACCGGTTCTGTGGTCTCCACCTCCTCAGACGGCCGACCCGCTCTCTGTTATGGGCGTGTCCCTTTCCGATGTCGTCCAGCGGTTCTGGGAAATTGAGGCGCCACCACACGCGGCTTGAGTCAACCCTCTGGACCGTGAGCGCGAGTTGTTCTACCAGAACAATACCGGCCGTCGCGTCAACGGTCGTTTTGTCACTCGCTTATCCTTTCTTGACTCACGGCCCCCTTTAAGCCAATCTCGTACCCTGGCCGAAAATAGGTTGCTTTCCATGGAGCGCCCTATGCGGCGCGACCCAGCCTTTCGCGACAAATATGTCCAGTTCATGCGCGAGTATCAAGAGCTGGGTCACATGTCACCGTCCAACTTCGACTGGCAGTCACAGGAGCTTTACTTCATCCCTCACCGTGCGTTCTTGAGGACCCCTGGGAGTAAGTTTCGGGTAGTTTTTGACGGCTCCGCCCCCTCGTGAAATGGTGTGTCCCTGAACCAGTGTCTCCACTCTGGTCCTATTTTTTTATAGGATAAGGGTGACAAACGAGCACACAGACCACCTGATGGTAAGTGGTTGCTGCGGCCCATAGTCATCTACATCTATCCTCGTTTGCGAATCAAAATGCAGATGCGTTATCATCCGTGAGGACTAAGATGGAATGCCTTATTTTCAGTAAAAAGGGCCTCCGGCCACCTGCACTCACCATGCGAAACGTAGAGGTAAACCGCTTTTCACGCTGGTATTCTGTAAGATAGTGGTACAACCCCGGTTCGTGCCGGCCCATCCGTGCGACAGCTAAAGCTGCCGCGTGGCTCTACCACTGTTGGAATCCTAGTCCTAAATTAATCAAGGACATATCCGACAGTTTGACCCACTTCCGTCGGCACCAAGTGGTTTTTGTTGCCGACATTCGGATGATGTTTCGACAATCAGTGGTTCATCGTGATGACCGTCGATATCAGCTAATATTGTGGCGCGAGAAGCCTAGCGATCCGATACAGGTGTTTGAGTTGAACACCACGCCATGCGAAGCCTCCTTGAACTCGCTGAGAGAGAGCATCTAAAATATGCTCAGGGGGCTATTTTGGAGACTTCGGTCTACATGGTCGACATTTGCACGGGCGCCTCCACCATCGATGAGGCTCTTGTATTGCGAGACGAATTGATTGCCATCCTTAAGTCCGGGGGTTATGAGATGCGCAAATGGTTGTCGAACTCCCCTCATATTTTGAAGGACCTCCCAGGAGAGGTTCAACAAGACCCTCATCTATTCGAGCACCCTGAAAATCCTAATTTGTTTACTGTGCTGGGCATTCAATATCACCCTGTTCAGGATACTTTCACGTATCGAGTCAAACTCGATCCCCCTCCCAAAGCATGGACCAAGCGCTCCGTGCTGTCTACAGTAGCCCGCACCTTCGATCCTAATGAATGGATCACTCCGATCATTTTTTTGGCTAAGTGCTTTCTTTTTCTTCAAAATCTCTGGATATCCGGGTTGGGTTGGGTCGAGCCCACGCTGAGTGTAACGCTCTTTCGGCTATTTTGCAGCGGGAGTTTTGGATTTTGGCTGGCCGACGCACCATTCGGAGCGTCCTCTTTAAGTGCATACCTTGTTATAAACTAAAGACCACCATATCGCAGCCTATGATGGGTGACTTACCACCCAACCGCGTCAGGGCCATCCGACCATTTGCAGGAGTCGGAACAGTGCTGGCCCCTTCCTCGTCAAGTCCTCCAACCTTCGTAACGCGCGTTCACATAAGGCCTATCTGTGCGTTTTCGTGTGCCTCGCCACTAAGTCCGTTCACTTAGAACTTGTAAGTGCCCTCAGCACTGAAGCTTTTGTGGTCACGCTGGGCCGCTTCGTATCGCGTCGCGGTTCGCCGGACCTGAGCCGGTCTGATTGCGGAACGAATTATAAGGGCAGGCATAGATATTTGAAAGAGGTCGTCGAATTTCTGTCCAGCAACAGGACTTATTTAGGACTGCGATGTCCAAGAAAGGCATTCAGTGGAAATTCGACCCCCCGGCTTGCCCTCACTGGGGCGGTATTTTTGAGGCGGTGGTTAAGGTTGCAAAAACGCATCTCCGTCGCGTTATTGGTGAAACTATTTTGACATTTGAGGAGCTTGCCGCTGTATTCTGTAAAATTGAGGCGGTACTCAACACTCGGTCTCTCTGTCCCCTCTCGTCCGATCCGAATGATTTGGAGGTTCTAACCTCGGGCCACTTCCTGATTGGTCAGCCGCTTAAAGCCCTGCCCAAGTAACCCTTCAGGGAAATAAACTCTTCGCGGTTGAGCAGATTTGACCTGCTGCAACAGAAGACTCAGAGTTTTTGGCACCTATGGTCTCTGGAGTACCTACATCTTTTGCAGCAGCGCGTTAAATGGTCTGACAAGGCGGATCCTCTTCGGGTTGGAGACTTCGTGTTAGTTAAAGAACCCAACGCTTTTCCTTTGTATGGATTGGATGGGGTGCCTAGGGTGGCCGAGGTTTTGGTTGGAGTTTCGGTCTTGCAACGTGCCGTGGCGATCCTATCCCGTTTGCCAATTTACTCGTGGACGTAAGTCCTTATGCCCGGGACGGGGGTTTGTTTAAGCCAAATCTTAACATTTAAAACTTGCATTCAAAACGCTGGGCTCGGTCGCCTGACATGTGGGCTAGCAACAGTATTTGACAGCGTGGGTCGGCAGGCAGTGTCTTGCCCGCCGCGGCCGTGTCGACTAGTCTGCAAATCACACTCGAATTGTTAGGCCGCGTGACGACCGCCTCTTACTGCGTTGTCTTTTTTGTGCGTTTACGTGAGAACGAGGCTCTTCTTGAGTGTTTGATTGATTAACTTAACTTCGATTACCATTAATTGCGTCGACGAGTTGTTTGTGTGGCATTTTAATATCGTACGAAGACATTTTGCCTTTGTCGATAGAACGCTAAAAATTTGTGACCCGAGAGGAGATCGCGTTATAATTTCTGTGATTATAATTTTGTGCTAAGTGACGTTAGAATTGAGTTTACATAAAGGTGAACGGCCTACCAAGTGATCGCACATCTTTGGGAGCAGAGAAGCGCATGTGGGTCTGCTGTCCGATTACATCGGTGACGTCAGGTTACATTCACACACTTTCGCACACCACTTACATACCACCAACTTAACCCCTGACTGCACCTTGTGGTCGACCCTACCTCCGGAACTCTGTAAGTTTGTGTTTGCTTATCAGCCATTACATAATAATTATTCATAGGCCATTTGTGCCCGAACTCTCTGGTTGCTCGTCGGGCGGGCTACTCACGGGCCCTTGTCCAGTCAACTTCTGTCGGGGCATCTGAGGGCCGTAACATTTTTGGTAGCAGAGCGTGGTTACGGCCGGCCGTAATAAAAAAAAATCCTTTTTTTGTTTGTTAACGGATCGGTGGTTAGAACCACGCCCGTTAGGCTGCGCAAGCAGGAGTGACAGCAGCGTTGTAGACTTATTGACCCATAACCTTCCCAGATATGAGAGTACGCCTGAGCACAGCAATGGGACGTATATGGACTGTAACATTTTTTTTAATATAAAAAAAACTTTGAAAACCAATTAAATATTTTTCTATAGAACTGTTATACACCTACCAGTAGACATAATTTATATTATTAAGAATATCATTAATTTATTAATTTCAGCTTATCAAACGCCCACTGCTGAATTTAGGTCTTTTCATAGACTTTCTCAATGGAGTACTTCTCATAATTGGCAAGCATGGCGGTCGGATTTGCAACCATAGTTTTTTTGCATGCCGTAAGCGCAACGCGCATAGGTATATTCTACTAGCGCCTAAAAATCAAAACTCCAAAGTTTTGTCGCATGAAATAGTATGTAGCAATCATATTACACATGTTAATGATATAAAAAGCACATTGACAGAAAGATTGTCGGACTTATTAATTTTTTTTAATCGATTTATTGCTATTTTTACATAAGGGTTTTAGTGGCTTATGTTGTGAATTTATCAAGTCCGTATGGCTCGTACAGACGATAACTTTTGAAAATATCAATTGCTTAACTCAATCTATTTTCAAAACTCTTCATCTATCATGTAGGAAGCTATTGAATGTAAATGGCAGTTTAATTTTGTTTTGTTTAGTTATGATTAATTTTTTTCGGCTGCTAAATGTCGAAATTTTCGGTGTTTGAGTAGCTTAGTATGAAATCATTTTAGTAACCAGACTGCCTCACTCGGTTAGTACAGCGTCAACCGCCGTTATGAGTGGATACTGTATTGGTTGTTTACAGCGGCTCAAAAAGATCGCTGTACAAATAAATACAAAATATTCGAAAAAAAGTTTTTTACTATTTTATATTACTTGATTATTATAATAATCAGAGATTTTTATTACAATGAATGAATGAATAAATAATAGTAGTACGTACTAAAAGTAAGTAGGATGTAACATTAATTATACTTAAATATGTCTTGTACTTTATGGAGTGACATGAATGATGATCATATGAGCATTATGAGTCGTGCTCTTTTGGATTTTCGTTACTTTTTTCAAATTGAAGTTTGACATAAAATTTTCGGAAAATTGGGAGTATTATAAGGTTATTAGTGAAATCTTGTGTGTATTTATTATATTATTATATATGTTATCCAGAAGATGTTGCCATATCCTGTTTTAGTTTTCCTCTGTCGCCTCTTATGACACTAACGGCATAATTAGGGCTAGTGGGTCCTCTTTCGTCGCCACTACACGGTGTGATAATATCTTCAAAAGATAAGAGATTATAATGACCGGGACATCTATTTAATATTAAGCGCGTAATGATTTCATATAATATATACAACACATTAAAATACTTATTTTACGTTTTTTTTTTCATTTAATTTTAACTTTCTTGATTCCTATACCCATGGTTACGTTTAACGCATGTTACCTTTAATTCATTCATTCATTCATTACAGCCTTCGACAAGTCCACTGCTGAACATAGGCCTTCCCCAAGGAATGCCACTAAGCACGGTCCAAACCCACCTGCATCCATCGACTCTCTGTATCGTTTACCGGGTCATTCTTCACTTCCCTTACCGATACTAGGCTGCCAGTCGAGAATCTTTCTTCCCCACGGTTGTCGGTTACTCGAGCTATGGGCTGCCTTCATTTTTGAATAATAATTTTAGTCAAATTAGTCAAACGCAAAACAAGCTTATTACATATATATACTAGCTGTTCTTCGCGACTTTGCCCGCGTGTAATTTAAGGTTTTAATTATATTGCGCGGAACCCTAATTATTTTTCTAAAATATAAGTAGCCTAAGTTACACCTTATAACATCGGCTATCTGCCAGTGAAAGTTTCGTCGAAATCGGTCCAGCCGTTTCGGAGATTAGCCGGAACAAACAGACAGACAGACAGACAAAAAATTTTAAAATTGTGTTCTTGGTAAATGTACCGTATATACTTTCATATGCATTTAGTAAAAATCTGGTATTTTGACAGTACAAACAGACACTTCAACTTTATTTATTTGTATATATTTTTATATATATATAGCTTAATACATTCCTACGAGTAGTTCCTCAGTGAGAAATGATAAAGAAGCTTCAAATTTCGTTTAATATTTAAGTAAGAGAGCGGTCGCTATTATCTTATCTTATCTTATATCGCAGTGAACTGAAAATACAAAGAGAACGCGAAGTTAGAACTTCACTACAATGCTCTCACATCTTTTATAAGTCTGGAATATTGCTATATTATAAACTGTATGACGTTTTAATTAAAAATTAAAATCGTTCAATCAGCAATAGATACCATTTCTTTCTCCTTTTTAGCCTGGTAGTAAATAACTTATCTATTTTTGATATCAAATAATAGTGCTTGAACTGCTAGTCCCAGTTTGAAGGGTATAAGGAACTAGTAAAGTTGTAGTCCTTTTTTGACGTGACAACGTCTTATAATTCGATGAAGATAGCTGCACGCACGAAAAAATCAGTTGTCTGTAAAGTCGGTTTACTGACGATAGTTGAACGTGACAACGTCATAAGAAATATTTAATATCGAAAGAATCATTACCTTTATCGCCGCAATTATGGTTGCTATAAATAATTGACACCACATTCGCTCGCACAGTCGCTCGTTCTACGCTCTCCCTTGCACTTTAAATGGAACGCCTAGGTAACGCCGCATGAGTCATGTTTTTTCGTTCGTGCAGCGAGCTTCGTCGATTTATAAGACGTTGTCTCGTCAAAAACATGACTCATGCGGCGTTACCTCGCTCTGAGGCGGTCCATTTAAGGCTTGAAGTGCAAGCGAGAGCGCGAAATAAGCGACAAAGAGGCACAATCAGCCTCCGCGTTCGGCAGCGTTCGACATCTGTCTCTCTCCTACTTGAGTGAGCGATGCGTCCGCATGGACAGCTGCTATACAATAATACGTTTACATGTTTTCGTCAAGTATGAAGTGCAGTGAAAAGTGAATGTGGTGTCAATTGTTTATAGCAACATTTTCTTATGACGTTGTCACGTTCAACTATCGTCAGTAAACCGACTTTACAGACAACCGATTTTTTTATAGGATTAAGATGACAAACGAGCACACAGTCCACCTGATGGTAAGTAGTTGTTGTGGTCCATAGACGTCTACATCCATCCTCAACTTCGAATCAAAATGCAGATGCGTTGACACCCGTGAGGACTAAGAAAGAATGTCGTTTCCAGTAAAAGGGGTTTCCCGTTCTCTACACTCACCATACGAAACACAGCAGCGTTAAGCTATTATTTTACGCTGGTATTGTGTGAGAGCGTGGTCCTTCTCCAGTCGAGCCGCCCTATTTGTGCTACAACTATAATACTGATATAGCTGCAGCACGGCTCTACCACGTATAAAATTGTAGTCTGTGAGGCTTTGCTTAGTCCTTAGAGGTGACAACGCACTACACGCACGCGTAGCATTCTTTGTTAGAAGTTGGCAGCAGGTGTCCTTGGACTATAGTAGCAACTTACCATTGGCGCATGCTACACACTCGATAATTATCACGATATTCGGATCATAATCTAGGATTACTATATTTATCGAGTGTGTAGTATAGCATTCACGAATCGTGATACGGATCACAGGATTTCTAAAAATCCAGAAATCCAACAATCTGTATCAAGTATCGTCGATAAATATCGAGTGTCTAGTCTACGGTCGATATTTTATCGTGTAAGTATTCATTGTCAGCAATGTAGGAGGCCGCGCTTCTTGATGCGGTGGCGGCGCCAGTCGTACCTCAAACGAATGACCAAAAACACTTGTAAGAATTCACGTGGGAGAGACGTGTAAAGAGCAAAAATTGATGTAGCCAATGCTTCATCCATTTTTTCTCTTAAAACGTTTTTTTAATGCTATCGCTTATATAATAGCAACGCAAGCTTTACTTTTATAGTCACTCATTACGTTACTGGTTTTGAATTATGGATCGTACACGTCTTTAGTGAATGAAATCTACCGTTGTACTGACGCGATTAGTATCGAGTGTGCAGTATGTAGATTCGATCCAAAATATTGCAAAATAAAAATCACGTTAAATATCATGATAAATATCGAGTGTGTAGCATGCGCCATTAGGTGGACTGTAAGTTTGTTGGTTACATCAGTTTTATAAAAAAAAACAACTCTAAATTATTTCTGCCGCGGCAATTTTTTTGTTGAGTCTTGTGGATACCACTGTTTTTCTTGGTATTACTATCGACGTAAAGGTTCATTGGGGCCCCCATATATTTAAATTAGCAAGCAGACTTAGTCCTGCAGCTTAGCTGTAAGAAAGATTAGAAGTCTTACCAATGTATAGCCAGTTAGATTTGTTTACTTTAGTTATTTTCATGGTGTAATGTCTTATGGAAATTTGCTAAGTGTAATGCGGCTGATATCAAAGCCATATTTGTTTTGCAAAAGAGAGCCTTACGGGTGATTTATAACTTAAATTTTAAAGAGACCCTCAGAGAAAAATTTAAAGAGATAAAAAATATTTTTTAACTTTGGCATTGCAATATCTTTATGAAAATGTAATGTATGTAGATAAAAACATAAAAAAAAACTTTGAGAATAAAATTTTATATTATTATATATAATAAAT
This sequence comes from Parnassius glacialis, assembly GCA_033319125.1. Classification (NCBI taxonomy): domain Eukaryota; kingdom Metazoa; phylum Arthropoda; class Insecta; order Lepidoptera; family Papilionidae; genus Parnassius; species Parnassius glacialis. The sequence continues at coordinate 34,148,550 of JAVANC010000024.1, read as the reverse complement.
TTTTAAATTTAAGAATAAAGATGTTCATACTTTAAACACTAGGAAAAAACATAAGCTTGTAATACCTGTTACTAAAATTCACATAATTAATAATTTATTTATGGAGCAATGTACAAGGTTTTACAACAAATTCCCAAAAAATGTACAAAACTTGTCAATAAACTAATATAAATATTTTATTATAGAAGAATTGTACAAAAAGGGTTATAATAGTATGAAAGAATACATAATTGCAAATAACCCCTGGGAATAAGGTGATCGCCACCATGCTGGTTCTGTTAAAATTCATTTAGAAAATTGTAAAAAAATTATGTAAATTGAAATATATTTAAAAAATCTCGGTGGGTTACTTACAAGTTCTTACCAGGACAGAGGTATTTTCCGAACCAGTGCTAAATAAAAAAAAAATACTTTCGATAAGTAGTATGTAATAATCTATATTGAATAAAAATTATTCTATTCTATTCTATTTTGATTACTATCTATAAAGCGAGCCGTGTTAGCTCAGTAAATAAACAGTTATCCTTAAAATACGTATACACGCTCAAGAGCTTAGCGCACGCTGTCAATTTCAGAACCAATAACATTGTTAATTAGAATTTTCGTGCTGTATCCCAAGTGGTGTATACAACCTGCATATGTGAGAAGTTAAATATATCATTTCGAAGACACGTGAATCGGCGGTATTGCCGATAGTAGCCGTATAATAATAAATAACTATCGTCAGTAAACCGACTTTACAGACAACCGATTTTTTTTTAAATATGATAAGGGTGACAAACGAGCACACAGTCCACCAGATGGTAAGTGGTTACTGTGACCCATAGACATCTACATCTATTCTCGATTACGATTCAAAATGCAGATGAGTTGTCACCCCTGAGGACTAAGATGTAATGCCTCTTTTCCAGTAAAAAGGGTCTCCGGTTCTCTACACTCACCATACGAAACACAGCAGTGATAAGCTGTTATTTTACGCTGGTATTTTGTAAGAGCGTGGTCCTTCCCGGTCGAGCCGATCTATTCGTGCTACAACTATACCACTAATCTAGCTGCAGCATGACTCTAATACGTAAAAAAGGTAAAGTGTAAATCGGCCCTGCACTAGATGGAATGACAGCTCGGTTGTATGCATATACAGGAATCGATGGAGGTGGATGCAGGTGGCTCATTACCGTGCTTTGTGATATTCTTAAGCTTATCTACAGAGTGGACTTATGAAAGGCTGTAATGATGATAAAGATGATGAAATTATATTGAACTTCAAATTACGGCAAAGTTCTAGAAACATTTAATTTTAAAATTTAATTGTAAGACAATCGAATTTCAACTATAATCTTACTTCGAGGAAATTGAGTCATATCTCATTAAGGATTTTAATTTTTTCGCTACGCTCGTTGTAATTGCATTAAACTAACGAGAAGGAGAATAAGGAAAGTTTTTCAATCTGTAGGAGCCCGCCGTGATCTGAATCATTAGATCTTATTGCGGTTGAGCATTTTTAAACAAAATACATAATTGTATTTAAGCCGATTTCAAAAAAGAAGGTTTTGAATTCGATTTTCTACCGACTTCAAAAAGGAGCCGGTACTCAATTCGACTGTATGTTTTTTTTTATGTGTGTAAATTCATAACTTCTTACTGGGTAAAACGATTTCGATGATATTTTCTTTATTTGAAAGCTGGTGCTTCCCATGTGGTACAACATCAATTTGATCAAGGTCTGACCAATAGTTTTTGAGTTATTCTTAATAATTTATATGGAAGTCGATTGTACAAAATTTTTATTTTAAATTATTATTTTGTATGTATGCTGCGCGATATTTTGCGCTGTGTAATGACGGCGTAAGAGAATTCAATATCACATATCGTCCCATGGATGTCGTGAAAGGGAACAGAGGAAAACAAAACATGATATGGGCAGTAGCGTCTTCCTAATAAAAAACAAAGAAAATTGCGTTTGCTAACCCACTCGCCAAGCATAGTAACTATGGCATATATCACTCTATGGGGCCATCTACGGTGTAGGCCTATGTTCAGCAGTAGACTTGTGAACATATAATAATGTACATTTAACAGTGGTAGAGCCACGCGGCAGCATTTGTTGTCGCACGGATGGGCCGGCTCGAACCGGGGTGGTACCACGACCTCACAGAATACCAGCGTGAAGTAGAGGTTTACCTCTGCGTTTCGCTTGGTGAGTGCAGGTGGCCGGAGGCCCTTTTTACTGGAAATGAGGCATTCCATCTTAGTCCTCACGGGTGACAACGCATCTGCATTTTGATTCGCATACGATGATAGATGTAGATGTCTATGGGCCGCAGCAACCACTTACCATCAGGTGGACTGAGTGCTCGTTTGTCACCCTTATCCTATAAATAAAATGTCCTTCAGACCTTCCTGTCACAGCGGCCATTATTAACGCAGACGAAGAAGATTATAATAGTGCACAGGTAAGTGCGCAAGCACAGATGCACGCTCTATTCCTTCACTCTCATAGTCCGATGGCGGTGAAACCCAAACACAACTTCCTGATTTCGGGCTGCTGCTAAAAATTTATTGACGGAACCCAATAACTGATTTTAGCCCGAACCGGGTTTTGACTCAAGACCTCATGATTAGTAGATGCGCGAAGCATTTACCAGTGATATTCCACTGTGTGTGCAGAAAAGTGCAGCCACTACTACTTCTCCGCTCTCGCGTCTTGCTTCCAGCTAACACAGTTCATGATTTCATATATATGAAATCATTTACATATACATATGATGAAAAATTTACTGATATCAATCAACAAAAATAAGAACTACGAACAATCAGTTCTGTTTACCTGTCCTGGTCACTTTTTTCCTTCCGGGAATATAAACGGAGCCAGGTCAAGAACCTTAGAAACTTTGTAGATGTCCGGTTGAGTTCATTCGCTAACTTTATTGCTTTTTCTGGCGACTTCCAAAAAGGAGACGGTACTCAAATCGACTGTATGTTTTTTTATGTGTGTTACCTCATAACTTTTACTGGGTGAACCGATTTCGATGATTCTTTTTTTATATGAAAGCTTGTACTATTCGTGTGGTTCCATATGAATTTGATCAAGGTCAGGCCAATAGTTTTTGAGTTTTTCTTAATAACTTATATTGAAGTCGGCTGTACAAAATTTTTAATTTTAAATTATTTAAAAAATGTTACCCCCGCAATAGAAATCTGTTGTGTCGTAGAGGCAGTTTACATACATAGATTTCAGAAACGGTACAATTATTTGTAGGCTATACGAATACTTGTTCCGTGCGGGATTTGAACTGGCAACTCATTGCTAAGCCGCGACACATAATAAATTATAGTACTAACGTACAGAAGTTGCACTCTTTTAATGTTGACTGCTTGCCGACGTTTTAATAGCCTACATAGTCATTATTAATCCTCTTCCCCTCGGACCTCGGTAATGAGTAGTCGCATTTAAACCTCTTGTAAAATTTTTAAATAATAGAATAGCATAAATCTAAATTAAATTCAATGATAATATTGGGAGCGACGAAACCGCAAGGAGCTTATTCATCCAGCCAAACAACAAGCGCGGTTGCGGAGTCACTGTGGGTGAGACCAGCATGTATTTCTATCGTGCTTACCCCTGTCTAATGTCACATCGTGCTGTGCCACTTTCGACTGCTTGTAGCCGTATGCGCGCCTAGTACTCTGATCCCTGCGCTGTATGTACATGACCTGCATACGTATAAAGCGACAACATATTTCGTCTCGCTCTGTTTCCGTAGTGTATTTGCTACGGCGATCGCGTAGCGGCGACTGCACTACGGCAGAACTACGACCGGTTTGTTACTTACTACGAACAAAAAGGGCCGCATAACTATTAAATATGGATTCACAACTATTAGACAAGACACAGTCGGAACCTAATTTAAACACAGCAGATGAGGAATCCACAAGTAGCTATATCACCACCCGTATGAAGAGAAAACGAAGTAATGACTTTTCAGAATTTCGCGAGGAAATGATAGAACTCTTTAATTCCTGGTCAGAAAGACAAAACGAACAGTTGCGAAAGTTGTTTCCAATATTAAACAATATTCAAACAGCTAACAAGAGTATAGAAAACTCCATATCTTTTCTAGCAGAGCAAAATGCCGAATTCAAAAATAAAATAGAACAACTGGAGTTGGAAATAAAAAAGAAGAATGAACATATAGCGATTTTAGAGGACCGGCTTGAGAATGTAATGAGAAACTCTCGAAAATGTTCCGTTGAAATAAAAAATGTACCTATTGATTCGCATACAACAAAAGAAGAGCTAATTGGCTTAGTGAATAACTTCACTAAACTTCTGGACTTAAACCTATCAAAAAGCGATATCAAAGACATCTACAAGTCCAAAGGATCAACGGAACGAAAAACAATAATTGTCGAACTCAATTCAACTATTTCTAAAGATCAAATCCTAAGGAGTGCCAAGGAATACAACGTGCGCAACAAATCTAATAAATTAGCTGCTAAACACTTGGGCATTAACAAATATGCAGATACCCCAATCTTCATTAGTGAAAATCTCACTCCGATTGCATCTAGATTGTTCTTTCTTGCAAGAGACCTCAAAAAATCTAAAGGATATAAATTTTGTTGGACCTCATACGGACGTGTATATCTGAGAAAAGACGAAAAATCTCCTATAATACAAGTTCACAGTGAATCTCAAATCCAAAATCTGATGAATGAGTGACTAGCCAACTACGTAACTTTACTTTTACTTTTAACTTCTTATTCTTGCATTTGTATTTCTCCATTTAATAGGACTTTCCACAAAATAAATAAAGTTAGGTACTTTTATCTCATACAGTCAAGCAAAAAACAATTCTTGAACGTCATCCAATTCATTACTCTGTAAAAAAAACTAATTCCATGTATAATTATATAAAACATAGTATTCTACTGAAATTGTGGTACAATGCCAATACAGTTAATTGTTATTATTACTCTAAAATTTATCTTGCATTCAGTTTGAGTGTTTATAGAACAATGTATGTGACTGTTCTAACCAGTAGAACAATTGCAAAATACCATAATATTTTTCAAAACACTAAATGTTTCAGGTATAACCTTTCAACTACACCGTTTACTTGTATTATTTTCAATAATGGATAAAAACAATCAGGAAATTATGCATGAATTAGACAACTTAACAAACATTAAGAGTTTCTCGTGTTCCATAAATAGTTTGCATGACTACTTACCACCTCTGAAGCCGTCATACTCTATAGCAAACCAAAATATCAGAAGCATTTATAAGAATTCCGATGATTTAAGTGCCAACCTAACTCTACTTTCACAAAACATTGACATTATTGTACTTACTGAATGTAGGTTAAACACCAATATACCGATACCCTTCAGGTCTGGTTACTTAGCCTATTGCACCACATTCAAAGTCACGAAAAGTGACGGTGTTGCTGTTTATGTAAACAATACCCTGGAACATAAAGTAAAAGAAATATCAATATCAGAGGCATCTTGTCTTGAAGTTACCTTACCGGAGTGCATTTTTTTGTGTATATATAGATCTCCGTCAAATAAAAACATAGATAATTTCCTGAGCTCTCTAGATGCTCTTCTAAACGATGATAAATATGATAAAAATATACTTATCATAGGTGATATAAATATAAACATTATGGAAGAAACGATGGATTATCGTGGTACCAACTACCTAGAAATGCTCTCAAACCATGGACTATTGCCTGGACATAGATATAACACAAGAGTTAATAGTTGTATAGACCACGTTATTGCTAACATAGACCCTACTAAACTCTCAGCCACAATAGCCGTATTAGAATTGACCATAACAGACCATCTAATGACACTAATTTATATTCATTCTAATACCAAACTGGTATCGCGTAACAATGCGAAAACCATTATTGACTATCCGGGAGCACTTGCTACTTTGCGTGAAAATAAAGCCTCTGAACTGTTGTCAATTGATCAGCCGGATGATTTAGCTCGGGAAATTGTAAATGTTATATCCACATCTCTGACACAAAATACCAAAACCATCAATGTACCTCGCAATAAAAGACTATTAAAACCTTGGATTACACCCGGTATGCTAAAATGCATTAACAACAGAAACAAACTTCAAAAACAACTAAAACAGGACTCAACAAACACAATTTTACAAATAACCTACAGAAGATATCGCAACTATTGCAACAACCTGCTCAAAAAATTAAGACGACAATACGAAAGGGAACAACTACTTAAAACTAAAAATAATAACAAACTTTTATGGAACACCATAAAAACTATAACAAACTTAAACTCGATAAAATCAAAAAATGAAGATTTAATTAATATTGCAGGTTCGGCTATAGAGTCGGCGAACTTAATTAACAGCCATTTTATTAATGTAGGCAAAACACTTGCTGAGGAAATATCACCGGCCCCGACCACAAATCACTACAAAGAATCATTCAACTCTTTTCCCGCTGTTACAAACTCGATTGGTATTGTTGAACCAGATCTGTCCGAGATTGAAATGATTATTATGAATCTTAAGTCTGATTCCGCCTGTGGTTGGGATAAAATACTCACAAGATTTATAAAAATGGCGAAATTAGAACTCATCCCTATCTTACATCATTTGTTATCCCTCTGCTTCGCCAAAGGAGTCTTTCCCCAGGTTTTCAAACGTGCCATAATCCATCCTATCTAAAAGAGTGGGGAAAGAGACGACTTAAATAATTATAGGCCTATTTCAGTACTTAGTGCCCTTTCCAACATTTTTGAAAAAGTAATAAACAAACGTCTCTTAAATTTTCTGAATAAATATGACATTATCTCTGCTTCTCAGTTTGGCTTTCGGGAGAAGAAAAACACAGAAGATGCTGTTCTTTCTCTGACCAGCAAAATCGTCGACTTAATTAATAACAAATTGAAAACCCTTTGTGTATTTTTAGACTTAAAAAAAGCTTTTGACACTGTCTCTATCCCCATTCTTATAGAGAAGTTGTTTCGACTTGGAATACGTGGTCCTTTTCACACCCTTCTCACTGACTACCTTAATAACAGAGCCCAACAGGTAAAACTTAATGATCTCGCTTACAGTTCAGTTGAGCCTACATCTCTATATGGTGTCCCACAGGGTAGCGTACTTGGCCCTACCTTGTTTCTTATCTATATTAATGACCTTAGTCTTATAAAAATTGAAAAGGGCACAATTATCTCCTACGCTGATGATACGGCCCTTCTCTTCCATGGGGAAAGCTGGCAAGATGTATATAGCAAAGCAGAGAGAGGCCTTCAAATAGTAACTAAATGGTTAAAAAACAATCTGTTATCTTTAAATATTAATAAAACTTGCTACATTACTTTCTCAATTCTTAACTCTCTACAACCTCCTTCTAATCTGCAGCTAACGGCCCATACTTGTAGCAAAAACTATCTCATTTGCGAGTGTAGCGCTTTAGAAAAGGTTTCTTCCGTTAAATATCTTGGTATGTACATAGATCAGCAATTAAATTGGCACAGACAAATTGAAAATTGTACATCAAGACTTAGAAAATTGATATGGTTATTTAAATATCTTAGATATGTTGCGGACAGACAACTTCTGATTCATATATATAAAACTTTAGTGCAGTCGATCATCAGTTACTGTTTGCCTATTTGGGGTGGAACGCACAAAACGAAATTAATTCAGCTTGAACGTGCTCAAAGATCGATCTTGAAAGTTATACTAATGAAAAAAATTACATACAGCACCGTGAAAGTATATGATGATTGTAATGTTCTTACCGTTAGACAACTTTATATCTTACTGTGTGTTCTAAAAACTCATAAAACCAATATTCCTGATGATAAAATCAATGCTAAACGAAATCCATACTGTGTTATTCGAAAAAAAATATCAAAAACCATTTTTGCACAAAGTCAATACTGCTCAAAATCAATAATTTTATATAACAAAATAAATAGAGTACTACACATTTATAACATGTCATTTCTGGAATGCAAAAGAACGTTAATTGCTTGGCTGAAGAAATTGGATTACCTTAAGACTGAAAATTTGTTATGACATCTTGATGACCAAATTTAAATTAGATAAGATTTTTTTTTTGTTTTTTTAGGTTACAGATGATTTAGTAGAATTTACTTTTGTATGTTACTCCGTTGCCGAGTTCTAGGAATTAAAAAAAATTTGTTAACATACATGTATGAATATTACAAACTTGAAGAGCGCTTTATCCTAGGACAAGTTTATTTAAAACTTAAATGGATAAGGCCCACACACTCTGTAAAACATGTACATTTACCAATAAAATATTATTATTATTATTATTATTATTAATCAGTTAAATCGCGCACGCAAGCTAAATAAAACTTTATCGCTGCGCGCGAGGGTCCGTATTACTTTGCATCTTTTCACCTTACTACGTCACAACGGACTTTCCGTGGTTGCTAAGGGCTGTTAATAAAGAGTAAAAAAAAATATTGTGAAATGGTAAGTTACTTAGGTGAAGTACCTATGCTGACTATAATCGACCATATTATCTACTATGTGAGTTCTGTGACGCCCAACGCCTGCAACTTGCATGGCCATTCGTCGGGAATCGCAATGTTTGGTTCGTATAAGTAGATAGCGTAAACAACAAAAAAAAACCCGAAATACGATTCCAAAGAGAAATATGATCGTAATCTACTTGGTTGAAAATCATGTCAATTAATTTGAGTATTTTATGCTAGACGAGTATAGGTATGTAAGTAGGTCAACAACCTCAATTAAGTTTTGTAATAAAGTACTTAGGTATTACTTCTGTAGTTAAATTATAACTTAATTATTTTTTCGCTATAAGTACCTATCTAACAAAAAAATGAAATAAATTTACCTTTCATTATCCTTCGGTAACTCAAAAAATATATCTGAATACTTTTAATTCCTCATTAATCATCCATCGCCGCAACAATTATAGTAAAAACGACGTTTTGCCATTATATTTTTATGAAATATATATGTAATATACCTACACAATTTATATTATTCTTAAATTACATTAAAACTTTTTCAACTATTTTATCCCACAATTAAATATATTAAACACTAAACAAAAACTATTTCGACGAGTATTTCAACAAGTATTTACAAAATAATATTTACGTAAACAGCGTTAAAAAAAACTTTAACATTTAATCGTATAGAGCGTGCTAGCCCCGACTGCGATCTGCGCGTGGGGCAGCTCGCGATTGTAGGTAATTATTTCACGCAGGTAGCAAGAGTGACAGAGCCCTGGCCATTGGACCGTCAACTGGCTTTTCCGCCAACCACTCGCTACACTAAGCCCATGTAGCTTGACTTATCAGTTAGCAGTGTATTCATGATGATGATGAATTGATTCCAGTATTAGAACTTATAACTAGGTGTACTAATAGGTCATAACAGAAACAGAAACAGAAACTTTTTTATTTAATATAGATTATAAATAATACTTATTGAAAATCACTCTTTTGTATAATTACCATAAACATAACATAAACACTCACGCCTGTCACCCAGAGGGGTAGGCAGAGACTATGGAATTCCATTTAGACCCCTTGTGAAACCAAATTGATTTTTATGAAGTAAATTATTTATATTAAGAAATTTAACATTTGATCAAGAATAATTTTGTCAAAAATTTTACTAAGTGTTGGTAGTACAGAAATAGGTCTAAAATTGTCGGGGTCTAATGTACTACCAGATTTAAATAAAGGTATTACTTTACTATAGTTCATTAAATCAGGAAACACACCAGATTCGATACTAGTATTAAAAATAATAGCTAAATGAGGCGCGATTGTATCTATTATAGACGCAATAACTTTAACGGAAATCCCCCACAGATCCGCAGTTTTCTTAACATTAATAGTTTTAAAATATTTTACATTATCTTTTGATGACACTTTATGAAATGTAAAATTCTTTGTACACGCATTTACATTTTGTTTAAGTAATGATTCGGCGACCGCAGGAGAATAATTCAGTGACTTAGTGGTTAATATCGGAATATCATTAAAATATTTCTCAAGAACCATTGCAACGTCCTGATCTGATTCGGTTAATTTGTTATTAACACTTAACTGGTAGTTTGAATTGCGAGAGTTGATCTTACCAGTTTCGCTATTAATTATACTCCATGTCATTTTAATTTTATTAGAAGCCGTCTTAATTTTGTTACTCAAATGCAAAGACTTGGCTGTGGAGCATACTCTTTTAAATGTTTTTTAATATTTTTTTACATATTCCCTAAATTCGACGCTATGATTAGATGACATTTCATGGTAAAGATCATATAACCTATGTCTGCTCATAAACTCCTACTGTCGCCCATTCATTAAATGACTTTCGACTGTTCAAGGAGAATGTTTTAGAAGTAAATGTATTATTAAATTCATTGCAAATAAGCTTAAATAATGTTCCATACAAAAAATTTGGATCATTTTGGTATGAAAGTGATGGAAGTTTTTTCACTATGTTACTTCTAAATTTCTCCAAGCGACGTGCATTTACTGGAACAAATACAACTTTCTTATCTACTTGCTTTTTGTGATCATATGGTAACGAAACTACTTGTCCACAGTGATCAGAACTTAATTTTTGAATTTTACATTTATGCAACGGCTTCACATATATATTAAATAACACGTGGTTACGAGGAGACTAAGGTATTTAACGTCTTGATGTAAGACTTAACCCGGAATAACTTCAACTTATAATTATTAATCTCAACCAAAATTAAAAGCTTAACATAGTTTTATTCAATGTTTATATTTAAGCAAACACTACGTTTGCTTAAATATAAACAATCTTTAGGTCATATATATTTATTATATTTCATTTACTTATACATAATTTTGCTTACACAACAAATCACTATAAGAAGTAAAGTAAAATATAATGGAAACCGAGATAAACTACCAAAGGTTTTCTCAAATTTCTAAACTCCAAACGTCGCACTTAGTGTTTAAAGTAAAGTAAACTTTGAAGCTTTTTCCCAAAAACACATAACAGTAAGTAACTTCGTGGGGTCCTTTAAACTTTGCAAACTGTTAAACTTCCCTTTTTAAGCTGCAAGATCACCTTGAATTTTGAGAGACTTACAAGTAGGTTAGGAGTTAGGAGGTACATTATTAATGGAAACAGAAACAGAAACTTTTATATTCAATATAGATTATAAATAATACTTATTGAAAGTCACTCTTTTGTTTAATTACCACTGGTTCGAAAAAAACTCTATCCTGGGAAGAACCAGCAGGAAACCCAGCGGAACTTTTCTTTAATAACAGCGTACAATCATGTTTGTTTCAGAATTAATAACACAACAAATTAGAAATATCTTGGGAGCGATCACCTCATTTCCAGCAATTATTATCATACATAATAAAATTTTAATTAAACCCTATAGTTGAAACGACGACCTAATGAAGACAGGTGCAGGTGGTTCAGAATCGTCTAGTTATGTAATCCCTTTGAGGAGGCTTATAATCAGCAGTCATGCCTCTACATATCTACTACAATGCCCTATTAGTTTCACGGTCGTAATCACGGTTATCCATCATTCGTTCCGTTCGATTCAAATCCCGAGTCAAATATTGGGATTTTCCATCACAAAATTCTCAGTAACAACCCACCGTCGGGAAGTTAAAAGTGTCTCACCCCCGTGCCTCGGAAAGCACGTAAAACCGTTGGTCCTGCTCCTGATCTATCTTCGGACGTGTCGGATATCCCTCCCATCGGACAACGGGAGTGAGGGAATAAAGAGTGCACCTACTGTGCTTGCGCATATACTCGAACACTAAAAAGCTGTTCTGCTCAGATCCTGCGCGGTGCACCATGACCGAAGGTCAGTCTGGAGGAAATTATGATCAGCACTCAAGTCAGACTTATGAGGGGGTTGATCGATGATGATAATAATGTTAATAATTTAAAATTAAAAATTTTGTACAACCGACTTCAATAAAAATGATTAAGAATAACTCAAAAACTAATAGTCAGATCTTGAATAAGTTTTTACAAAACTACATGAGAAGCACCAACTTTCAAATAAAAAAATAATCATTGAAATCGGTTCACCCACAAAAAAGTAACGAGGTAAAATACATAAAAAAACATGTAGTAGAATTGAGTACATCCTACTTTTTGAAGTCGGTAGAAAACATACTCTGAAACATACTGGAAATTGACTTTTACTTTTCATTGTTTAGAATTTTATCACAGACAGGCTAACTGTGTCTTGAAAGTCACCGTATCATGGCATGCTATAAGAAACTTTTATTCGTTATTTCTTTCGTGTTCATACTGCCAAAAATCTTAATCCTGACCACAGCAACGTCTTACAAACTATAATTTCCTCATAACACAATTTCTTTCCCTATCATCACTAGGGATGATTCCTTGTCTGCATAGGCATCAGGTTTAGTAGACACCACACTCTTATTTCTGCCACCAAGTAGATGTGACTGCACTGCTGTGTTTCGATCTGAATAGTTCAGAGAGCAAGTATAATTACTATTTGTACATATATAGGCACTCTATTTATTTCTCAGAGGTACAACGCATATCTATCCTTATTAATTTGAAGTGGTTTAGAGAGCGAATATATTTACTATTTGTACATATATTGGCACTCTATCTTATTTCTCAGAGGTAAAACGCATATCTATCCTTATTAATTTAAAGTGGTTTAGAGAGCGAATATATTTACTATTTGTACATATATAAGCACTCTATCTTATTTCTCAGAGGTAAAACGCATATCTATCCTTATTCATTTGAAGTTATTAACCTTTATTTATATAATACTTATTTTTATCTACAATACTAAAAACTATAATAATAATTAAAAAAAAACTAAAACTAGAAACTTAAATATCATATAGTCCTACTCCCCGCGGTATCGTGCCAAGAACGCTGGCTGCGTTTCTCCACTGAATGGCTATACTTAGCCTTTGAGCGAGGAAAGAACCAGCCCTCTTATCACCAGCAGCAACGACCAGCCGCGGATGGAGTTCTTTTAGGAACTTCACCACACGTGGACGCCACGGACCGATAGTCTCTACAGCAAATGGCACAAATATGTAGTCATCTCTCAGAGACTCATATTTGCGCCACTTACTCAGCTCAGCTGCCTCTGATGCCGCCCCGGCTCTAAAGAGGTACCCCTGAGATGAGAGACCGCCAGAGTGTCTACGCAAGTAACATCCCACACTAGGGCTTTACCTCTCTCCCAAGGGACCAATGTCATACCGTCGGGTCTCTTTCCATCGTCTCAAAATATTTCACAAGGCTCTAAAACCGAGGGAGTATTTATAGAGACAAGAGCCCTTCGGATGACATCGTTCAAAGAACTGTGTCGTGAAAATCTACCAGCGCTTTTCTTATATGAAAGTCCGTGGAGCCCAAGCTTGTCGACGCAGCTACCACAGGGACACTGATGGGGTTGACAAATCGCCGCTCCTAGTCGGATTCCTACGGCAATGCCTAAGCTTTCCGCATCAAGTAATGTGCCGAGATTACTTGATGGTAAAGCGTGTAACCAGTGACTAGATTCCTTAGTCGAAACAGCTAGAAGGCGTGCCTTATCTTGGTCACTGTGAAAATTATGAAACAAATCCTTCTGCACGCCCTGTACCAACGGAATATCCCACGGTTTTTGTTGGTTAACTTCCAGTGGAACATTTTCACCAGGACAGAGCGTTTGCCATTTCTGCCCTGCCTCCGTAGCAAAGCATAGGTCTACTTTATTATTTAAAATTATATTACATAAGTCACTGACACTATGTACGGAAGCAAGGAAAGCAGGCAATGCAACGCTAGAAAGATTTCTCACACCAATGCCACCAAATTTTATAGGTAAAGTAGCTTGAGTCCAGGCTGTTGTATTTAAAGTTAAATTTAGAATTTTTTCTATAGCTATTTTAAGATTATTATCAAGATCTTGTAAAATATCCGAACATTTCCAGACTGGACTCGAGCGGAGTAAGTATGTAAATCTAGGTACAAGAAGACAATATTTTAAAATAGTAAGAGCTATATGGGGCTTTAATTTATACAATTTATCAACGGCGTTTAAAAACTGATCAAATTTTGTTATTAAAACAGGTTTAATACTATCTAAAAACAACAGGGCACCTAGCAGGTATAGTGATTCCGTACTGACAGTTTTTATTCCTAGACAAATATGATTAAAATTTTGAATTAAAGTGTCTCTATGTAGATAAATTATTTGAAAAAAATATTTCACATTTATTGCTATTTGGTTCAAGAACAATATTTTTAAAATTTTGAAAAATATGAGTAAGATCACTGAGGACGTCATCTGCTCTACCTCCCAGTTTACCGTCGTCTAGTTACCAGACATTCAGCTTGGATTTCAAATTTGAAATAATTGGTTGAATTCCCAAACTAAAAAGTGCTGGACCCAGTGGGTCACCCAGCTGAACACCGACAGCAGAATCGATAACATGGTTTTCGTAAAACAAGTTAGTATTTTGACTATAACATTGCCAAACGTAATGATAAATTTCGGGGGTATTATTAGCCACTTCTTTCAGCAATGTTACCCTATCGATAGAGTTAAAAGCATTCCTTAGGTCAACCTTCACAAGAACATCTGCATCAGAGTTTGTTAAAAATGTACGCACTGAATGTACCTCCGCCTCACAGTCACCTCTAGTGCCAAAACCTAGTTGAGTAGGCTGAAATTTGGTCTTAAGGTTAGAGATTATGTGCCTGCAAGCTAATTTTGAAGTTAAGCGTCGAAATGTGGAACCAATGGCAATAGGACGGATACCCCATATAAGAATGGAATGAAATTTGGATTAACATTACCAAAAAGCATAAAGTTACATAATTTTGTAATATTTTTAAGAAGTACTCCGCCGGCGTCACCGGCAGAAGCGCTTACAAGATCTTTAAGATGTTGAGGCGTAATTCCGTCAATGCCGCCAGCAGAGCCATTCGAAAATGACATAATTGCTTCTAGTGTCTTTTTCCGAAATTTGTAAAGGTTTAGAGAAGTGGTTTAGAGAGCGAGTATAATTACTATTTGTACATATATAGGCACTCTATCTTATTTCTTAGAGGTAAAACGCATATCTATCCTTATTAATTTGAATAAATAATGAAGATCAAGTCATACTTGCGTCTTCGGCAGCCGAGTTGCAAATGATGGTTAAATTAATGAACAGGACATTAAAAGAAAAGGGAATGAAAGTGAACGCAAGTAAGACGAAAGTTATGGTTTTTGAAAGAGAAGAAAGTAAAACGATATGTGAAATAAGAATAGAAGGGGAGTTGGTAGAGCAAGTAGACGAGTTTGTGTATTTGGGATGTGTGTTTAGCAGGGATGGTAGATATGATAAGGATGTAGAACGACGAGTGAATGCAGGAAATAGAGTGAATGGGGCTCTACACTCTATTTTGAAAAGTCAGAATGTGTCCAAAAAGGCACGTATGGCAATTCACAATGCTGTGTTAGTGCCTACTTTAATGTATGGTAGTGAAAGTTGGGTGTGGCAGAAGAAGCACGAGAGTAGAATAAATGCTGTAGAAATGCGATCATTAAGGAGTATGTTAGGGAAGAATCTGAATGACAGAGAGTTAATTATTATATTAATTTAAAGATAGTTTCAAATATTCATGGGCTGCAGAAGCTTTATACTATCAGGTGGTCTGTGGGTTCGTTTGTCACATTTATTTAAGGAAAAAAAATAATTCACTCGAATGCTATTTTGACAATTCTGTATATCTTTAAAACTAAGGGATTAGTAAAATCAATTCTGTAACGCTATAAACATTAAAAATGTACTTCTTGTTAGTTTTGGCTGAAAGGTTTTCATCTATATATTAATACGAGTACGTGAAGGGAAAACTATATACCCCTTTATAAACAATAGGCGCGCACGGAGAAGTGTAGGATTTGACAAGGAGTTCACAAAGCTTAAATTTATATACAATATGTGTACAAATGCATTAAAGAAATAAAAAAAATATTGTTTACATTCATAATTGATATCGAAATTGAAATGTCAAACACGTACATAATCACAGAACCAAGCACAGAACATTATTGCTATTTACCGAGAGCAGATAATTTGTTTACGTTCATACTGCCAATGTCAAAGACAGCCTGTAGTCAAACAGTCGTCGAGTAGAAATCGTCGCTATAGGTACTGTAGAGAAAAAAGAAAAGAAAAAGTAGAAATACAAATTGATTAATATAAATATATACTTAGATAAATAGTTACAAAGCAAATTTATGTCGCAAAAGTGAACGGAAGATTAAAGAAGGGACGCCCTAATTTATCGACCAAATTGGCGATAGATCGAAGATAGGCCAGATTAAAACCCTTACCTACCTACCCTTAACCGACGAGAACTTATGCGTATATGCGTAAATAGGTATATGGATACGTAACGTAAATGAGGCGAGAGAGGTGTCTCAGGATCATGCCAAATGGAATTCCGCAGTATCTGCCTACCCCTCTGTGTTACAGGTGTAAGTTTTTATGTTATGTATGTATGTTATGGTTGATTTTCAACCATTGAGCGACCACTAAGTATTAATTAAGTAAAAATTTTCACATTTAAATTTAATGGTAGCAAGCGAGCCGAATTCGATCCCCATCGAAACAAAAGACGAGGTATTAATTAAGATTGAAAATGCCGATTTATCACGTGAAAAAAAACGTTCTGAGTAAATCTACCTTTTCCGGACTTCAAAAAGGAGACGGTACTCAATTCGGCTGTATTTTTTTTTTATTTTTTATGTTTTTTATTTGAAAGCTGATGCTTCTTTTGTAGTAATATAAATTTGTACAAGGTGTGACTAAAATAGTTTTTAAGTTATTCTTAATAATTTATATTGAAGTCGGTTGTACAATATTGTTAATTTGAAATTATTTATAGGTTAAAATGCCAATGTGCATTAAGACACCGCGGCGGACTTTTTCATGCTTCAAAAAGACCTTTTGGAAATGAGAGGAACTTATGCCCGGCCACGGGATGTATGAAGATGACATACGATGATGATATGACAGATGCGTTTTTATCTGTATTTAGATTATCTTGATCGATGACTGATGTAGGTTTCTACAGGCCAGCATCCACTTACCTTTAGGTGTCTCCTTGTTTGTCACTCTTACTTTTTTAAAATAATTTTTAATGAAATTAAAAGCTTTAGGTGTCTCCTTGTTTGTCACTCTTACTTTTTTTAAATAATTTTTAATGAAATTAAAAGTTGTAAAATACGTAATTTTAGTATTATATATTGAAAAAGACATCTCTATAATACACATTACATTATAATATACATTTCCATAACTGAAGATCCCTCTTTATTACCTTCTTGAACTCTTTACTAATTTCTTCGAGAATTATTAGATAGAAATCCCAAGCGTAAACGAGATACAGTTTGGCGCGGTGGATGCAGCGCCAGTGTAATAAATAATGTATGCTCTGTAAGTCAGGTAAACTGTAGAGAGCAGAATCTATCGGCCGAAATCTAGAGCGAAAATTGCCTTCTTAGATCTTCTTTTTTACAGTTGAGGCCATAATAACATAAAGTTGTTGTTTTGATGTTTTAGCAAGATTTTAATCAAATCAAGCGGTGCAGCTAGTATTTCTTTTACAAAAAAAAATAACTAGTTTAGTTTAACCTTTGTTTCCCACATAGAGATATCAGAGGACAATACATGTAGTTTTCTATAATTTGTCATTGTCATTCACATGTTTTTTCGGACAAACCCTTTCCTTATTCACTCTTTACATGCTATGACAAGTCCACTGCCGAACGTAGGCCTCTTCCATAGATAAAAAAACAATAAAGTAAGGGCCATATAGTGGGAATAGGTATATGCCATTGTTGCCACGCTCGGCAAAATGGTTTGGAAATCAGGAAGATGCTGCCACCCATCTAAATATTTTTGCTATCTGTACGATAACTACACGTGATAATGAAAGAAAGAAAGACATAAAGAAAAAAGAAAAGATTTTATAAAAATTTATTACAATAGTGATTGTGTGAAGTCAAATTAGATCCGTATTTTAGCTAACTACTGCTCTACTAAATGACGACATTACTGTTTTAAATATAACGTAATAGAGTCGTAACATATAGTCAAACAAACTTCACGGACGGATATACATGAGAGAAATATATAAATAGACTGAATTTCAGTAACGGCGGCCAGTCTGAACGGTGACTAGCTATCGGCGCAGTACTGGAGTGTGTGCGCGAACACAGACGCACTCTCTATTCCCTCTCTCTCATAGGAACAGCAATCCAACACTATCAGAAAGAGATCGGAGAAAAAATGATTTATGGATTAAGGATTTATGTTCTTACCGAGGCACACGAATAAAACACCGCCAACTTACTGAACCTGGGCTGCTATCTACTGAAGTTTTCTTTCGCACTACACTTGGGTACTATAATCTTCTCCTGCGCAGATGGCTAGTTATCGTTATGGTTGGCCACTTTAACCAAAGTTTCGGTCTGGAAGACATAACTCTGATCCCCATGCCTGGATGTTTTAATTTAAATGACATTTACGTGACGATCTCTCCCACAAGGTGAAGCCCTCTCAGAAGTGAGAGGAGGCCTGTGCCCCAGCAGTAGGACGTCTATAGGTTGTTACATTTACGTAATGATATACCTCCGCCTATCAGAAGCCTTGTCTTTCTCTTCTTTCAAATAAATTCCACTATTAACTTGTAAAAGCTTGTAAGCAGGTGAGATATTTACATGTATATTAAATATAAATAAACTGCGCATAAATATCATATCAATGTTGTAATCAGTACCCAACACAGGGATCAATAATGCCAAGTTTTATATATATAAAAAAGCGCGTTGCTTTCCCTTAAAAGTCGTTTTACAGTTCATAAAGTGCATAAATAACCCCTTTTTAAAACAAAATACTGATACAACAAATCACAAATAGACTAAAATTTAAAAAAAAATCATTTTATGTCATTTTAGGTAAGCGGAGACCATGTACCGTTAGACCGGGTAGTGATGGTGTCAGAATATCAACTACTCTATATTGTTCGGTGGATTCCGTAAAAGGCGACAGAAGGAAACGGTAAAAAATAGGTAGCAGTATCTTCCTGACAACAGCTTAACTTTATAAAAACAAAGGTTGACAACCCGCTTGCCAAACGTGGCAACTATGGCAAAATCCCCCTATGAGATAATCTAGAGGGAGGCCTGTATTAAACAGTAGAGTTTTATAGAATGTACTGGATGGATGAAGTTGCCGAATTCTCGGTTTGTAATAAAACCTGGGTTATACACACCACTTATATAATGAAACGGATCGTTACAAAAAGCGAAATGTTTTTTGAAAATAAGAATCGGGCTTAAGTGACTGCTACAACCTGTGGTCACTCGCAACCAATATCTTAAGACAGATACGTTGTCAGCACTGAGTCCAGTCAGTTTCATTTTTTAACTCATGCGGTTTATTAGATAAAGATAGAGCCATAGATACAATCACAAATTGTTACTTTTATGTAACAAAACCCATCTCACGTTAGAGAGTAACGAGTATAGTACGAGCATACGCCTATTTATTGTTTTTTCTTTATTGTGAATTGCTTTTATTTCATTTGAGATACAAATGAAAACTGTAAATAATATGAAAAGGATGTAATAAAATCTCGGTTCTATATGAATAAATGCCCATCGATTATAATATGTATAAAAAACATCCAAGCAAGGGCTTGGAAACCTTTTCAGAAATAAAAGAAAGTCAGTGCAGTGCCCAGTAGTTGGAAGTTTTAAGTAAGAACACTTTTTTTTAATTTTTCAATAAATCTTTTGTTGTAAACAATTAATTCAACAAGTTTCTATTGTGAATTTTAAGTTACTGAGTCTTACGTTAGCGTAATAAACTACTCTATTATTCATTAAATTATTATCATCTTTTTATATGGAATCAAGGTAACAAGCGAACACACTATTCATCTTTTTTCTTTTTTTTTAAACTAATAGTAGTATATTTAGATGCTGTGACCCACATACACCTATACATCTGTTCTGGATTAAGAATTAGGAATCGAGACGCCTCGTTACCATATAGTTGTGTTTAAGTAAACACCGAACCGTTTTCCGCCATATTAAAAAATATCCCACAACTGTAGCGTAGACAAATTCAATATCGAAATTGTACATCCGAAATAATCTCGTTTTACTCCACGTCCACGATTTCCGCGTGTTGATACGGCTCCGCATAGGACTAAGTTTACCCTGGAAATTGGATTACTGTGAAATTTGCTTGAATAAAAACAAATAGTACGGTTTAGAATTAATTTCAATATTTATATAATAATATGAAATGTTTTTATCAGTGCATAGGTGTCTTCTAAAAAGTTTTCTGATCAATATATTCAATCAAAATCCATTTCTTTATGCGCATATACACATCTAACTTCAGGCTTTCAGCCACAAACTTATTTTTTTATTTGAGCGTTTTTATTTAATTAAATAAATAATAAATTTAATTTATTTTAATTTTTCTATCTTTTTCTCTTTATGTTTTCTGTTAAAGAATGCCTCAGCTAGCATCAGAATCCTATGCGTCGACATATCTAATGACGTTCAGTGCCGCGGTCCCTTGGAAGGGAATGCCAAATTGGCCTCAAAAAAGCTAGGCGTGCTTTGCAGAGCGAGACAATTTTACAAGGCACAAGATCGGTTATGAATGAAATTGATATTTGAAAGGAAAACAAAATGTAAAAGAACTTAATAACCAGACCTGACGACGTTAATGACACTGATGTCTATATTATTTTAAGTGCTATATTATATTATGTTAATGTAGTCCAAGCAATCTCATCCATTAAGTCTATAAAGTCCATTGCTGAACATAAAACTCCCCCATAGATTCCTTCATAGCGGAAGAATTTGCTATAGTTGCCACGACTGGCTGGCGGGTTCACAACCGCAGTTTTTATTATCTAGAGTTGTTATCACAAAGATGCTGTTGCTTGTTCCCTGTTTCAGTTTCCTTTTGTCGACTTTTACGACACCCATGGGACGATAGGGGTTAGTGGATATTCATACACTAACTACACGGTACTCAAAAGCAATTCGTTTATAATAATAAAATATATTTGTCTGGTTGGTACTCGGTAGCGCACTTAGCGCAGTGCCTGTGGAGCTGCAAGTCGCGGGTTCGAATTCCTTAGGAAGAAGTATGGCTTACATATAATTTATCTAGTTTTGGAGATTTGTATATGTAGAATTTGTGAAACTTTTGTAAATAAAACACTTCCACTACGTGAGAAATGCTGAGATCGTATTTTACAATAACCGTTACCCCTTAAGAAAGAAATTTGCCATAGTTGCCACGCTTGGCAAGCGGTTTGACAACCGGAGTTTTCATTTTTATACGCATATTAGAAAAATGCTACTCCCCATCTCCTGCTTTGTTTCCTACTGTCACTCCTTACGAAACCCACGGGACAACATGCGGTTGTAGATATTATTTCACCACCATTAAATAATACGGTTACTTTACAAGTATTGTGTAATTTATAATAATATGACATTTAAGTTATAAACAAGTTTCTTAAATATTAATTTCGACAATCTGTAAAAAGTCTTAGAAAATAAATTTTATACACCGGATTGCGGGTAATTCCCATTGCGGTGAGATCAATTATTCACTGAAAGGGATCTGCAAACACCACACTCGCCGCTAGAGATATCTGTAAACACTTCTTTATTACGTACTCGTTTTCCCGAAGTACTTTTATATGTTCTTAGTACGATGTACTTTTGCGTAACGGAAATTAAGTCTGTAATGAAAGTGTATATATAATAATTTGTAATTTTTTTATAGAATAAGGGTGACAAATAGGCACACATTCCACCAGAAAAATAGATGCAGTAATCCATAGACATCTACATCTATCCTCGAATAAAAAAGAAAATGTAAATTTATTTTCATCCCTGAAGACTAATAGAATGCCTCGTTTCCAGTAAAAAGGGTCTCCGGTTCTCTTTACGAAACACAGCAGCATATAGCTGCTATTTCACGCTGGTACTTTGTGAGTGCTTGTACTTTCCCGGTCGAATCGACCCATTCTACAACCGTAATACAGCTGCAACGTTGCTCTACCACGTATAATTTCCATATAGCAGCTGCATGATTTTTTTAAGAAGATGGGGGCAAACAATGCCCATGAAGAACGGCAACAACAAGGAAATTGCAGGTGTTTTGCAGGCATTCTAAAAAGGAGTAAGCACTTTTCTCATTTGTTTTCGCCAAGGATCCTGTATGATGGACAAAGTTTTCAGTGTTGTGTTGCTTACATCAAAAATGTTAGATCCAGGCCCAATCATCTGTAGGTCATACAAGCTCTCGTTCCGTGTGGGGTTTGAACACGTCTCCCCGTGGTGCCACATCTCGGAAGAGAATCGGTAGTGGAAGGTAAAACGATAATTTTTACGCAGCTTAAGTAATAAAAGGTCGTAAGTATCAGTGCGCAACATCTACAAGAATATGTTGGTGTTTTATACACTTTTAAATAAAAGAATCTTCTTTTTTATCAGCCCGTAAAAGCCCACAGCTGTACATGGACTTTTGTTAGGGTTGCCAACCCTACTACATAATATAGTATCCTACTACATTAGGGGTGCGAAAATTGTTATTTTTATAAGGAGAAACTGTTATATTTAATAAAGGCTTCTTATAATGTAAAATCGTTATTTAAAAACACTTGAAATGTTTATAACAAAAGTTCTTGTTGTTTGCTTGATTTCAATTCAATTAAGTTGCCAACATATTATCATCAAGTATAGTTACGGTTTGTGATGTTAACTGAAGTAGATAATAATATATTAATTTAAATAAATATTACGCCATTTACTTTATTTTTATTACAGTAATATTATATGTGTGGTATATTATGTAGTGTTATGCTACTTACTTATCATTTTACATTAATTTAAATCCATTTTTCCATTCTGTTTCAATTCTCTGCATTCACTTCAAATCGGGATATTTTACATCACCTTTATTTCCATAGGATCCTGTAACGATTTCAAACCATAAGAACACAATCACAAATCATTTCTACTTCGTATTTCCACATTATCAGCACTTTTAAATTGGTGTCAATGAAGTCTACCTTTTTTCGATCTTTTAGTTAGTTTTCCGTAACTCTACAATTTCGGGCTTTGTGTGGGTAGTTGCGCTACCTTTTTTCCTATTTCAATAATATCTCCTTTTCCACTTAAATCTTTCCATTTTCTTATAACAAGCCTAAAACTAAAATTTGACATGTTCTGTTACTGATGTTTATTTGGTCTCCATGGAAATTATATTCAAATTTGTTACCGGTCTGTAGTTTCTATTTCGATAATTCCACATAAATACTTTTTCCTCTTGACCATTTACAAAAAATTTGCGTTTAATTTAAATAATTTTTCCGTTCTCTCTAGAAAGATATAAAAGCCGAACAATCGGTGAAGAAATTCAGTCTTGCTTCAGTTCTCGTATCGGAAGCATCTTCTAAAGGCCTTATCCCGGGGCCGCTCAGCCCCGGGATCCTGCAAGCCTCTATCCTGCCTGAAGCCACTGGACTCTACGATCCGTTGCTCTGCCTGAAGTCGCCGGATCCTACAAAACGTTGCTCTGCCTGAAGTCGCCGAGATCCCACAAGTCTCTACTCTACCTGGAGTCGTCGGAACCTACAAACCTCTGTTCCGCCCGAAATCACCGGAACCTACGAACCTCTGTCCCGCCTGCAGTCACCGGATCCTGCAGGCCACTGCGCTGTCTGAAGTCGCTGAGGATCCTGCAAGCTCCTGTCTGGGCTGAAGTCGCCGATACTGCAATCGCCGCATTCACCTGAGGTCGTCGCCTAGAGACGCCCTCGCCTTCTCACCTACGCCGTGCGTGCTCGTACCAGGCGCTGAGAGCACACTTGGGATCTTCGGACTCAGCTTCGACACAAATCTCTTTTTTTTATTACCTTTTTTTTTTAAAAAATAATTTGTAAATCACATCATCCATCCTCATATTCATACTCCATTTTTTTTTTGTTATATAAAATTGTAAATATTTTCGAATCTTAAATATATTTTTTGTCTTGGTCTATTTGGTTGTTTTGCTGATCGTAGGTTAGGTTCTTTCTTCTTTTAATTGTCGCTTTACGACAATTATTAATCTTTAGCATTTTGAAATGAAAGCTTTTCACTTTTAATAATGTAAAGTACACGACAAAGAAGTCTGCTCATACATTACTAATGCAGCGGCCCGTAGACACCTACACCTTTAAGAATTCCATCTTAGTCTTTAAGACTTACTTACTAAGTAGTAAACACTGATCCTAAAAAATTAAAAAAAAATTAAAAATCCATTTATTTCTTTCTCAAGGCATACTAAATAATAAAGTAATTGGAGCCTCCTAGTAAGTATAAAAGAATACCTGTGTCAGGAGGCACCGCTCTTCCTAATAATATTAATTTAATTATTAATAGTAGGTGTGTGTTTGTGTGTGAGTGTGTGTTTGTATGGGTATGAGTGCATGTGTGTGAGTGTGCGCGTGTGAATGGATGTGTCATCACACGTACGATTGTAGGTGCTTAAAAGTGTAAGCATTTTTATTATTATTATTTTATGTAATTTTATTTAATTCTATTTTATTCTGATAAACAAATATATTATTTAATTCCGTGACGTAGAATGTTTTCTGTAGTGTGATAAGATAATTTTTTAAGATGATCGGTAAGTATTTTTTTTTATCCGCGATAATTAAGCCGGTGAAAGTTTAACTTTTTATTTAAGTAATTATACATATATTATCTTGATTGGGCACAGTACTGTCTCTCAGCAAATTTAGATTTTACATAAATTTGTTTAATGACGTAATGATTCCCCCGTGTAGATGTTTTTTTTTTTTGGATCATATGGCGAGTTAGTATGTGTTTTTAAAATTGACTTTAAGATATATAGTTGCCTAACCGTAAGAACATCACTAATATTATACAGTTGTTCGGTATAAAATCTAATAGGCTTAAAATACATAACTTTAAGAAGGTATCGTTGTCCTCTTTCTATGTTCAGTAAGTTAGTTTTTGCCGCTCCTCCCCATACCGAATCTGTAACATTACTTGTTAGAACTTGTCTGCACGGTCCTGGGTTATAGTATCACGTTAACTGTAAGTTCGTATATCACTTCAGTTTTATAAAAAAAATATGAAGTACATTTTATTATACATTTTATAATACAGCTCAGTAGATTATCTACCGCTGCACCACGTTACCGCTAACAGACGATGTAATTTAGCGGTTGACAGAATACTGCAACTCATTCCGCCTTCTGGCTTTTAAGGACGAGCTGTGTTAATGAGTATAAAATAAAGTAAATGTTTGTAAAAAGTAAAGACTGAGTTCAGAATATTAAAAATCAATAATTTCTGTTTTTATAACCCCAAGAATTTTTACTTAAAATTGAAGGGTGATCCCTTAAGGTTTAATTTTTTTTATTAAGTAGTTATATATTTAATTTAAAATACTCATTAAAATCACAACGCACGGAGAGATCACGTAACAAGGTAATTAAAAAAAAACAGTTTAAAACTTTCGCTGTCCCGTGCACTACATATAGTTCATTGCTATTGTTTTACTATTGTCTGAAAATCGGACAGTGAAAGCGTTAATTAAGGACCTAAAGTAGGAGGATATTTAGTAGTTACCATTCTGTTTAAACAATCAATGAATACCTTTTGTTAATGTTTATTACTGCTTATTCAAAAAAAATCGTTCAAATGATTGCTATGGAGGACCATAAAATATTTGTGATTGTACCCATAATCGCCCACGGTCGCCCTCGGATCAATACCTTTATTGATCCGTGGGCTGGGATTATGTTACATCACCACAATTTTTTGTATTAGCCGTGCTTCAGTTTAATTATTACGTTTGGCAACACTGATCCTCTGCGTATGCAATATTTCCTTAGTTTTCGTTTTTAAACACAGATTAGTAGTATGTAGTACCCCAAGGTTTTTACTTTTTCTTTCAATCCCTGCCGGTCGTGTTCGCATCGTGTGCACTTTATTCTGTTTGTTATAAGTCATCTCAATCAACTTCTTTAACGGTAACTAGATTCTGTCACAACAGATAGAGTCAAAGGAAGGGACAAAGACGGCCTCCATCATAAAGTCAATAGAAAAATATTACTAGAATAAAAATTGACTACTTCTTCGAGTAGGAGAAGAGAAGGAGTTGTCCTCTACCGAGGAAGAGCTCGCAACCGGTAGCTGGCGCTTGTGAGGCCGTGGATGCGCAGTTTTCCATTCACCGTCACGGCTGCCGGGGAAGCAAAAATGTATGAAGTATATGGCATGTTTTTTCACTAACCGGCGCCGGCGACATCACGACGATGATTCCTACCGGTGCCGTCGCCAAGCCGTGCCGTTATCGCTAGTTTCCCACTCGTACGTATTGCAGCCGTGTGCGTGTGTGCGTGTGCGCGGGCCGAAGTAGAAGGGACGCGTTGAAATTGAGACTCGAAATTGATTCATGCAAAAGTAGTTGAAATATTTTTAGAGTCCATTTCTAACTTTTCAATAGGGTATGTTTCTTCTAAGTATTTTATTTTTTGGATTGGATGACTTCAACATTTGTCTTCGAAGGGGACGGACGGAACGAAAGACGTTCATTATATTTTCGTCTTGATTGGAAGAGATATAACAAATACATACGACGACTTGAAGAGACCATTTTTACGTTCTGTAGGACTGAAATCTGTGTTAGTGCTGCCCAAAAACCGAGCATAAAACGGCACTGGCATAGTGTAAAAAAGAAGCCACGGCGCCGTCGCTGTGCCGTCACCGTGCCGGTGCCGTGCCGGTAAAAGGAAAACCACCCGATGTGTGCGATAGCGTTTCCGTGGCCCCCTGTCAATATGCGGCGAAGGTGAACTTTTAGCAATGTGGGTCCTATATAACCCGTCCTAGTACCCGCTAGGTAGGTATGCGTAGTAAAAAAGGGCTGCAGTAGCCATTGACCATTAATATTATAAAAAAGAAGTTTATTGTAGACTGAGGGAAAATATAAGTGGTTTGAATTAATAATATATGAATGATTTAGACTTGAAGACTGTATGGAAAAACGTAAAGAAAGTGTTGTGGTGTAAGTAAAAGAACAAATGAAAGGAAAAATATTACGTTGTGGTGGGATGACGAAATACGGATGGAAGTTGAAACAAAGAAGAGAGCATGACTAGATTTACTAGCTGATAATTCTGGCGGTATGAATGATGAGATTGAAAGAAAAAAGTCAGACTGTAGACGTATAAATAAGAGAGTAAAAGAAGTTGTTGAAAGAAAAAAGCAAGAAAGAACGAATAAGAATGATAGAAGGATATCTGATAACTTCCAGGCAAATATTAAATGTTTTGGAAACTGGTAAAAAACTGCCAAGGACCAAAACAGCCTAGAGTTAATGCTATACGAGACGAGAATGGCTGCATGCTGAAATACGAAGTTTCGAGTTTAAAGAGATGAAAGGAATACTTTAAAAGCGTGTTTACGAGTGAAGAGTCGTCTAAAATAAGAGAAATAGAAATTTCTAAAGAAGTGGAGAGAGAAAGTGAGATAAGTATAGATGAAATAATGAAAGCAATGAAAAGCATGAAAGCAGATAAGGCAGCCAGATATGATAGAGTATCTCACGAAATGCTTAGGACTGAAGAAGGAGTGGAGACAGGCCGGCTTTACACCTTGTTTAATGTATGTTGGGAACTGAAAACTAGGGCAAAGCCGTTATAGTCCCAATATATATGTAAAAAGGGTCACTGCAGGACTGTAAAAATTACAGTGGTATCAGCTTGCTTAGCATTGTGGGTAAACTGTATGCTAAGGTGTTAACTGAAAGATTAACAGAAGAAACTGATGGATAAAAGATTTGGAATGTGCAAACTCGATTTAGAAAGGTATTAGGATACACGGATTAAGTATTTTCCATGCTCATGATTGCGGATAAGTTTTTGGCCAAAAACCAGAAAGTTTTTTGTGCATTCATGAACTTAAAAAAGGCTTATGACAGAGTGTACAGAAATGTGTTATGGCAAACACTGAACTCATTTGGGATTGATACAGGCATTAAGGTATCTTTATACTCTAGTGCTTGGGTCAAGCAGAGTAAAAAAAAACGTGTTATGGCAAACACTGACCTCATTTGGGTTGAGCACTTGTTTGATACAGGCATTAAGGTCTCTTTATAGGTACTCTAGTGCTTGTGTCAGGATCAACGGGGTCTATTCAGACTGGTTTGGCATTCAAAAAGGTGTCAGACAGGGCTGTGTAGCATCCCCGTGACTGTTTAACCTATTTATGGATAGTTGTTTACAAACTTTGAAAGTTGAAGAATGTGGGTTGAGAATGGGTGAGTTAACCGTCAAATGCCTTTTGTACGCCGATGATCAAGTCAAATTTGCAAATGCAGAATTGCAAAATGATGGTTACTTTAATGAACTGGTCATTAAAAGAAAAGGGTATGAAACTGAACGCAAGTAAGACGTAAGTGATGGTTTTTGAAAGAGAAGGAAGTAAAATGTTATGTGAAATAAGAATAGAAGGAGAGTTGATTGAGCAAGTGGATGAGTTTGTATATTTGGGATGTTTATTTAGCAGGGATGGTAGATATGATAAGGATATAGAACGACGAGTGAACGCAGGAAATAGAGTGAATGGGGCTCTACACGCTATTATGAAGAGTCAGAATGTGTCAAAGAAGGCACGTATGGCAATTCATAATGCTGTGTTAGTGCCTACTGGCAAAAGAAACACAAGAGTAGAATAGATGCTGTTGAAATGCGGTCATTAAGGAGTATGCTAGGGCTGAATCTGAATGACAGGATGAGAACTTGTGTGATAAGATAAAACTGTGGTTTTCAAGATGACGTTGTGACCAGGATTAAGAAAAAATGCTTCAGTGGTTTGGTCATGTATAAAGAATGATCAAGGAAAGAGTGACAAAGTAAATTTATGTTGCAGAAGTGAACGGCAGAGCTAGAAAGGGACGCCCTACACAAAATTTTATCGATCAAATTGGCGATAGACCGAAGATAGACCAGATTAAAAGTACCCTTACCCGATGAAAATTTAAATGCGTAGGTGTATGGATACGTAACGTAAAGGAGGCGAGAGAGGTGTGTCAAGGTCATGCCAAATTGAAGTCCGTAGTCTCTGCCTACCAATCTGAGTGACAGGTGTGAGTGTTTATGTTATATTATATTTAGTTATAAATTTTAGCTTTCTGCATTCCTTTTTAATTTAAACTTTAACTATGACCAAATCTCACACTCTTTCGGGCGCGCAATTAAATGGGGGTACAAAGTTTTCTCTTCATAGATAATATATTAATTTTATTATCAATAGTAATCCCTTTTCGTTTATATCGCAGTTTTTAATATTGCAGTATGCTAAATGAATATTCACGCCAATTTAGTAGCGATGTAAGAGAATACACTATCCACTATCATCCCGTAAATGTATTACGAGGCGACAGTGAAAAACTGAAACAGGAGATCGGCAGCAGCATTTTCCTGATAACAAATGAAACTATAAGAAACTGCCTTTGCTGATGCGCCTGCCAAGCACAGCAAAAATGTCATATTTTGCATTATAGGGCAATCTTTGTGAAAGGTTTATATTCAGCAACAGATTTTTCAAAGAATGACTAAATGAATATTTTCTGTTTAATTTATTTATTCACTTATTTTATTAGCAAAAGTTAATCAAATTACACTAATTAAAATCACTAACAACTAATAGTACGAGTATTAGGCGTTACTTTTCGGTAATTAATTGATCGATTTATTTATTTTTTTAAACTTAACCTGCACACTAGAATTTTCTCCTGTATATCATGGGGGGCAGTCATAAATTTTACAAGAACAAATATCCAGACCCGAAGCAATTATTTGTAGGCCATACAAATACTTGTTCCGTGCGGGATTCGAACCCGCGTCTCTTAGTGCTGCAACTCATGCTAAGCCACTGCGCCACGGAGTCATTAGTTATTTATTTAGTCATTATTATTAAGTAATTTTATTATAATATATTCATTTATTATTTAGTCCATTTATTTGCTAAGATCCGCGTGATAAAATAAAATGATGAGTCTTACCTAGTTTAAGGAGCACCTCCCTCAATTACGTGCACTATCCCCGTCACCACTGATACCAGCACCACAACTCCCAACATCATCACCCTAGGAAAGACACACCACCGTCGATAATACGACATGTGTTTCGCCTCTACATAAGGCATTCTCTGGTGAAGATGACTCCGCGGTGGCTGACCGCTAAGTCCATACTTAAATTAATTTTTAACAACTTTAATTTACTAATAACTAGTTAGTATTAAATCACATGTCAACCAATGTGCTCTATTGAATTGAGTTGCACCAAAGAATTAGTGGTTTGTCCTTCACACGTAAGCTACTTGTTTTTGTTTTGTTTTGGATTGTTTGAGTTTCTCGTCGTGACTAATTGAAGGAGCTCTTGGTATCCCAAATTTGATTTAAGTGTACTACGAACTCTGTAATGGAGTTATCAAGAGAGCACAGTATGATGTTCATATAATACTACTAGCGCGTTACAAGTATGAATGTAATACGAAAGGCTCAACCTGACCGGGGCACGACTACGCTCCTACAGATTACCTGTGTTAAATAACAGCATATTGCTACTGTGCTTCGTATGGTAAGTGACTAAAATCTGACACCCTTTTTACTGATAACTTATTTATTTTATTAATTTATTTATTTCGACCAACAAAGGTCATAGGGGTAATGTTACATTGAATTAAATTCTAATACTAAAATTATAAATCATCACTAAAACTAATATATCAAATGCATAAGTATTCATAATAATATTGAAAATATAATAATTATTTAATGATAATAAAATAATATAAATCGATGTCAACGTAACTCACAACAATTCCGACTTAATAATATATTAACAAAACGAAAAACAAACCTTATACTGATATAATAATAATTTTTAATCTTTTATTGCATTTATCCACTTTTACTAACATACATAAAATGAATGTTAGTAAAAGTAGGTAATAAATTAAATAAACATTAGTTCATATACCCGGGTTGCTTATCCAAGGCAATGAGTACACATGGACATGAACCCATTGCCTCGAAAATGACAGTGCCTCAAAAAAGTACAGTCGGGTTTCTGGCTAATTACGTTAAGACTGCTGTTGGCGCTCCCACAAACCCTGTGCATCAGTGATGCAGTCCCTTTGTGAATAAGTGTTGAAAAATTGTCTATGTGGACATCAACAAACATACCTGATACATACAGTAACGTGGGAGCCCCAGCAACAATCTAAAAGCGTTATTATATTTAATACGTAGGGTGTTGTATGCCCGCCGTATCTATCTGACCCATAAGGCGCACATATAGAGGGATTGGCAATAAGCCTTAAATAAAATAAGTTTTACCTCGGCTGTACAACGTGACAACCGGCGGGCCAGCATATTGCAGGGTTGCAGATAGCCACTGCCCTCCTTTCTCTATAAATGTCCATCATCTTTTAAATCTTCGGTAACCACATGGCCCAGGTACTTAAATTCAGTTACTCGTTTAAGTGCAACACCCCCTAAAATTACAGATGGTACGAAATTAGGTTTCTTCGTGCCCACCTTAAACACGATGAATGAGCTCACTCTTCGCGACATTATATTTAAACTGTGGGCTTCTGCATAAACCTCACATAGGTACAAAAGCCTTCTGAGTACACGGACTGACGGGCTCAGAAACATCATGTCGTCTGCGTAACTGATGTTATTCATGCAGAGTCCATCAATAGAGCAGCTGACATGTGCACTTCCGAGTCTATGAATCAGTTCATTTATATTTTTTTTATATGATAAGGGTGACAAACGAGCACACAGTCCACCTGATGGTAAGTGGTTGCTGCGGCCCATAGACATCTACATCTATCCTCTATTACAAATCAAAATATAGATGCGTTGTCACCCGTGAGTGAGGACTAAGATGGAATGCCTCATTTCCAGTAAAAAGGGCCTCCGGCCACCTGCACTCACCAAGCGTAACGCAGAGGTAAATCTCTACTTCACGCTGGTTTTCTGTGAGGTCGTGGTAGCACCCCGGTTCGAGCCAGCCCATCCGTGTGACACAAAAGCTGCCGCGTGGCTCTACCACATATTGCCATTTTAACCTATAAATAATTTAAAATTAACAATTTTGTACAACCGAATTCAATATAAATTATTAAGAATAACTTAAAAACTATTAGTCACACCTTGTACAAATTTATATTACTACAAAAGAAGCATCAGCTTTCAAATAAAAAACACCACTGTTAAATTATATAAAGATTAAAGAGCGTAGGTGAGGTTAACCCCCCTTAACTCACACCGCATTCTAACCTATACTTGTCCGACAGTGCATAAGACCACCTGACCTAAATAATTTTGATGACCATGCCAATAGCTAAAAATGCTGATGTACGAGACGAGTAGATCAGCCTTTCACAATTTGTCCCACAGAATTTCATACCTGACAAGATCTAAAGCCTTTGAAAGATCCAGGGAGGCCGCGTACACTGGCGTTTTCCTTATAGTGTAATACCCTACAATGTGCTCCAGCGACAGTATTGCACACTCAGTGGATTGATTTGGTCTAAAAACAAATTGTGCATCGTTTCATTTAATATGTACTTTTAACTGTATCTCAAGTACACTGTCAAGAATCTTAGCCGCAGTTGTTGCTAATGAAACGGGCCGATAGTTGCACATATCCGAAATATCTCGGGTTTTTGTTTTCATAATCGAACGACGACCGTTCTCGTTAGCTCCTTCCGGCAAATAAGAGTGTGTCATGCAGAGGTTGATAACGAGCGCAAGCAATCTAGGTAAGTGCGGGACAGCGTGCTGAAAATGCTCGATGCATAGGGCAATCGTGACCAGGTGACTTTCCCTCCAGTCATAGCCATTTATCAAAACGGTGATGTTCCTAGCGGTGATGGCGATCGGGCACAGGAGTTGGTTGCACCAGTCTGGTTATGACCTCAGCATCGACTTCAACAGGTGACTGTAAAGAATACTGAACCCGGAACTCACTCTTAAAAGATTGGCTATCTTCGCCGGGTCATTCACACCCCCAACGCTCACTTTCTCTATGACTAAACTGCTTAGTATGCTTCCAAAAACCACGAAAATCTTTATTTCTATGTTGATACGCAGTTTTATTCATCTTGATTTGGTCCTGATTATTTTGACAAAACTTAAATTTTCGTTTAAATACTCTTGTAGATTCCATCATATCATTTATAAAATACCCACCACGCGGTTTGCCATGCCAGATCCAATTTAGGAATTTTTGTCAACCATCCCTGTGAGCATCACATACGTACCAGTTTCATCCCAGTATACGCATATAACGCTTTCCTGACTATCTCCCAGTTGCGATTACTGTTGTAATTGTACTTCAATGCTTCACACAAAGTATTATTAATAGACATATAATACGCGGGTAGAGCCATGCTGCAGCTATATTATGGTTGTAGCACGAATGGGTCGGCTCGACCGGGGAAGGACCACGCTCTCACAGAATACCAGCGTAAAATAGCAGCTTTAACGCTGCTATGTTTCGTATGGTGAGTGTAGAGAACCGGAGACCCTTTTTAATGGAAACAAAGCATTCCATCTTAGTCCTCACGGGTGACAACGCACCTGCATTTTGATTCGTAATACAAGATAGATGTAGATGTCCATGGGCCACAGCAACCACTTACCATCAGGTGAACTGTGTGCTCGTTTGTCACCCTTATCCTATAAAAAACATATAATTTATCTATCACAAGATCGACGTGCTATAATATTACACATAATAATCACAACACTGACTTATTTCATACGGGAAATCGTTTTTTATTAGTTTATCGTTATAGTATTTGCTATATATGTAAATTGTGTCAAATTACGCTCACTTCCATTTTACGTTATGGATTATATATTCCTGAACCGACAGTGGCCTACGCCTAATCAATTAAGATCACATTGTACCTCTGATGGAAAGTGGGTCTGACCAATAAACGTTATTATGAATTGTAATTGTGACTACAGACTTCCATGCAACCTGAGTTGTTAAATAGTGGTCAAGCCGTATAATTACCATGTACATCACTCATAAAGGTATAAGAACGTGAGTCAATTCCTAGCTTCATAATAGCGGCTGACAACCAATTTTGTTCTAGACAAAATTTTAACATTTCCTTATAAAACAACGCACCTTGGTGAGTATTAAAGTCTCCTAACACATACATAGTTTCAATATTCTCGATATCAACTATTGCAGTTATATCAATTAAACACTCAACAAATCCTACCAGATTGTTTGGCTCATCCGTAGGCATTTACACATAAAAACAACATACACATAAAAAATACACATAAAAAATAACATAAACCGATCCGAAAGACATACCTTAAAAGCAATAATATGCTCAATCATACACGGAACCACAGCTACGGAGTCAAACACGTTGTTTCTCCATAGTAAACCGACACCGCTATAAGGACATCCTTACAATATTTCTTTGCTTGTATCAACCGCAGACTTCCCGAAGAAAACAAAAATCTTTTTTTATTTGACCCATGTCAGGAAACTCATGAGGCAGCAGCCATGTCCCTTGGAATGCAATTATGTCCGCCCTTTAACTAAAAGACTTTACAAGGTCTGCTGATGTTATAAAAGATTTACAATTAAAGCTTACCGACTTGATTGTTGTGTTATCCCTAACGTTTTTCACCATGTTTTTTTTTAATAAAGGTTTAGGTTATCGATTTACTTTCATTTGAATTACTCGACTTATTGAACCTAATAAATATGCGGAAAGATAGTCCAGTGAGCCATAGATTTTCATCCATAAACACAGGTAATCTATCTTTTGGAATCATAAATTTGTTACCCCATAGTATTTTTTGAATTTCATGTTTACTTTATCTGGTGGCACT
Source organism: Parnassius glacialis (assembly GCA_033319125.1). Taxonomy (NCBI): domain Eukaryota; kingdom Metazoa; phylum Arthropoda; class Insecta; order Lepidoptera; family Papilionidae; genus Parnassius; species Parnassius glacialis. Next base: position 34,113,483 of record JAVANC010000024.1, on the reverse strand, counting down.
TCAGTGTTAGTTTTACATTAAATAAGACAAAATACAATATTTTATTATATACAATATTATATTAAAAAAAAAACTAAAACTAGTAACTTTATCATACAGTCCTACTCCCGCGGTATTGTGCCAAGAACGCTGGCTACGTTTCCCCGCTGAATGGCTATACTTAGCCTTTGAGCGATAAAAGAACCAGGCCTCTTATCACCAGCAGCAATCACCAGCCACGGATGGAGTTCCTTTAGGAACTCCACCGCACGTTGACCCCACGGACCGATAGTTTCTACAGCAAATGGCACAAATATGTCGTCATCTCTCAGAGACTCATATTTGCGCCACTTACTCAGTTCAGCTGCCACTGGTTATAAGTCCAAAGTACATTTAATATAATTCATTATGTTAACAGTCTTGCAGCTATTATCAACGTTGTAAATATAAAACGGAATTTCTATATTTGCTGTTTTAAACTTACAGTCTCCGTGCATATCAGCCTTGCGATTTAAACCAACAAACTTGCTTTTTACGCACTTGTTGCGCACTAAAGTTCAGTCATCTTATCCCAGAGTATCATCTAAGTAATCATAATAATGATCATCATAATGTAACGGGGCATTCATCATAGTTTTCAGGAGTGACAACGCTAAATTGTACAAATTTAGAAATCTATAAGCCATAGTTACGTAGTAATGGCGTATTATGGCAAAGGTATGAGGTAATATTCATTACCTCATATCATTCCGTGGATGTCGTAAGAAGCGACAGAGGAAACTATCGGGAAATGGGCAGCAGCGTCTACCTAATAACCCGCCTGCCAAGTGTGACATCTATGGCAAAATCCGCAATGAAGCAATCTGCGGGGAGGCCTATTTCAGCTGTGAACTTTTAAAAGACTAAAATGAATGAATAAATGAAAGACTATAGCATTCACCATCACGTCGACTGTGTGTTCATTTGTCATCTTTACTTCTAATATAACAAAAACACTTCCGTAATCAAAGACTACGGAATTTGGCACGATCCTGGCACACCACTCTCACCTTCTTTACATCCATATACCTACGCATACATGCTCGTCGGTTAAGAATACTCTTAATCTTGTCCATCTTCAATTTATTGCTAACATGGTCGATAAACTTTCGTCTAGGGCGTCCCTTTCCGACTCTGCCATTCACTTCTAGGTACAACATAAATTTCCTTTGTCACTCTTTCCTCGTTCATTTTTTCTTCATAACCAAACCAACAAAACATTATTTTCATAATCCTGTTCACAACATCATCCTAAAACTATTCTGCTTTAATTCAACTAAAAAGTAAAAGAAAGTAAGTTTTAACAGTGGTAGAGCCACGCGGCAGCGTATATATACGTGATATACGTGGTAGAGATATACTGCAGCTATATCAGTAGTATAGTTGCAGCATGGATGGGCCGGCTCGAACCGGGGTGGTACCACGACCTCACAGAATACCAGCGTGAAGTAGAGGTTTACCTCTGCGTTCCGCTTGTTGAGTGCAGGTGGCCGGAGACCCAATTCCCCCCCTCACCCCATCAACATGACAGGGAAATTAAACAAAATACTACCCCAGAAGTGTACCATCACCCCTGGAGAATCCCTCGCTGAGCATCCACGACCAAACTACTCCACTCCTGAGCGTGGTAGCTCAGGCTGCCCCGCGTATTCTAAGGAGGGCAAAATTTCGCTCGCGACTACTGCTGTTCGGAGCAAGCGGAGCAATAAGACCAAGGCGACCCCAGTCCCGCTATCCGTGAATTTTTGCAACATCAGGGGACTTCATTCCATCTTAACGTTGTCCATTACCATCTAAAGACGGCGAAGCCGGCCTTGCACTTTTTAACCGAGACTCAGGTGTCCTCTCCGGCTGATACTTCATATCTCTCCTACCCGGGGTATAAATTAGAATACTACTTTGTGCCCCGAGCTGGAGTTTGCGTATACGTCAGCGAGGACATCTATTTTGGACGACTTAGTAGTCTTGAAGGTACGGACCTGTCCATCCTATGGCTGCGCGTAGACAGCGACGACCATCCCTGCATCTTCGGGTACCTCTATAGGTCCCATAGCGGTAATACCGACACAGACCGACTCATAAGTCACGTCCAAATGGCTGCATACTCCGTGCTACAACAGGTTCCATCCGCAGAGATCGTGATACTCGGTGATTTTAACGCCCACCACACTGAATGCCTTGGTTTCTGTTTAACCAATTATGCGGGTAGATCTGTGTATGACTTTACCTTGGCATATGGTCTAACACAACTAGTTACTTCGCCTACGCGGATCTCAGATGTGGAGGATCATGTACCTTCCCTGTTGGACATTCTGCTGACCTCTCATCTGGACGGATATCAGGTCTCCGTTGATGCCCCTCTGGGCTCTTCGGACCATTTTCTGATTCGGAGTACGATGCCACTCACGCTCCAATCGCAGTTGCAATCTACCGCTTGCCGTCGTGTTTGGCACTATAGGTCGGCCGATTGGGACGGGATGCGGTCTATTTTGCATCCTACCCTTGGGTGGGGTTTGCTCCTCGTCGGATGATCCCAGCGTTGTTGCCAATTCTGTTGCTGATGTGGTGCTGTGATGTGCTATGTTGCTGTTGCAGAATTGACGAGAAGCTAGTTCGCCTTCCTTCGGAAACCCATGCATTCTGGCCTCTTGCCAACGCTGTCCAAGGGAACTTCTGTCAGCCACCTGACCCTGAGAGGATAACTCACTGGCCCATGCCGCAAAGGAGAAAGCCGATCTGTTAAGCTCTCTCTTTGCGTCCAACTCGACTCTAGATAACGGGGGGAACACACCGCCGACCATCCCGCGATGTGAGTGCTCCATGCCGAATGTGCGGTTTACACAGCGCTCGGTTCGCAAAACGCTCTTCTTCCTGGACATCAGCAAGTCGAGTGGGCCTGATGGAGCCCCTCCCATTGTGCTGAAGACGTATGCTCCAGAGTTGGCACCGGTTTTAACGCGTCTTTTCCGATACCAAATGCGTAGTCCTGAATTCATGGACGACAGCTTTGGTCCACCCGATCGCTATCGATATACGCTAGCCCATTATTGGTGCCTTTCTATAGAAATATTTCATAATTTTGTTCTTTGCTCGTAACCTTACTATATTATAATAGAATAAAATATCTTTATTTAAGGCAACAGAGGACCCATACAAGATTGTTAGTAAAATTGAAGTGAAATATAAGTTAAATTATAGTGTTAGTAATTAAATTAATTTATATAAATAATAATGACAAATGTAAATGGAAATGTTTGAGATCAGCCGCCACGAGGGTACCGGTGTCTTATACCGTGGCATGTAGCCGTATCCAGCGCTCAAGCAGCGGCGAGTCCCACCTATCTGCCATTGTGTTGAGAATTCTATTGGAGCTGCCCCGCAAATGCAGTCTTCAGCTTCTCAATCACCAAAAAATTTCAACCCCTAGTTTTCTACTTACTAAAAAAATAATATTTTAATCAGTCCACAACCCGAGAAGATATCACATAACGTACATAGAAAAAAAATACAGTCGATATGAGAATATCTTTTTGAAGTTGACTAAAAAGAACATTACGCATGTTGGCTTTCTAACGATCGACTAGATGATTTGATTTCACATACGCCAGACGTCTTGTCCCTTAAGCGTAATAAATGTAGGGTTTGATATTAAGGATACACAAATATGTAGTTCTTTTTTAAATCGTGTAGGTAGTTAACTTACATAAATTTCGCTAGGACAAACATGATTTGAACCCACGGCCCACGGCGCCTCAATTCATTGCCAAGACACTGCGCCACGGTGCCCAATACAGAATACTGAAACACAATAAAAATTATTTTGACGTAATACCAATCTAAAATATTTAAAAAAATTAGCAACCTTCAAAACGGCAGCTATGTTCCAAAATACATAGAGTTATTACCTCGCTTTGGACTTTTAATCTGAGGTAAAACCACTGATCAAAATAGAGAATTTGGGGCACAAAAAAATTTGAGACCAATGTATGAGCTTAAACGAAATGTAGCGTATCAACAGGTGTTTAAAGAAATGGCCTCTACCATCTCTTTATATTTATGAAATATGCATTTTGAACATATATCCAAAACGACAAGTGACCTAAACCTTCGCAATCGGTAAAACCCACATACGTTCGTTTAAAGAAACAACCTAGTAAAATATAACATAATAAAAGATTTATCTATGTGTTCGTTTATAAATCAAGCTACCAAATAATCTTAAAATTTCAAGAACTAGATTATGTAATTCAAAATTACAGGAACACTGGAATAAAAATAATTTCTACTGCATTTAGTTCCTTATTAATCATAAGTTGTAATGTACAAAAACAAAATTTTTTGGATGCTTTGTGTAGCAAAATATTTTCTTTGATTGTATAATCTTTGGAAATTTGTTTACATACCTACCATGTTTTATGCAAATAAATAGATTATTACTGTAGGATATTACTATAGTTTTCTCATCTGTTTGGGCTGCATAAATATCGTCTTTTTATAGCTTGATGTATTTAATATACTCGAATTTTTAGATGACAGTATTAATTCGAGACCTTAGATCCATTCCCAGTTGACCGGATACGCGATTCTGACGTCGGTTTACTTCCGCTTTACACACATTCTCCATTAAGTGCAGTTAATGGAGCGAAAACCTAACATAAGAGCAATTAAAGAGCAATTTGCTGTCGCACGGATGGGCCGGCTCGAACCGGGGTGGTACCACGACCTCACAGAATACCAGCGTGAAGTAGAGGTTTACCTCTGCGTTTCGCTTGGTGAGTGCAGGTGGCCGCAGGCCCTTTTTACTGGAAATGAGGCATTTCATCTTAGTCCTCACGGGTGACAACGCATCTGCATTTTGATTCGCAAACGAGGATAGATGTAGATGTCTATGGGCCGCAGCAACCACTTACCATCAGGTGGACTGTGTGCTCGTTTGTCACCCCTATCCTATAAAAAAAAATTTAATACGACAAGAATAGTACAAAGAGGGCTGGCACAGTTTCCTCGCTAAAAATAGCGTATCTGTTTAGTTCATAATTACTTAATAAATTTTTACAAAAGTGTTTATAATAATATTATGTATTTTTCTAGGTGACAGTTTTTTCACGATTATTTTTGCCTGGAAGTCTGTCTGGATTTGTTCTAACTTTTTGTCACTGAGCAGTATATAACTAGTGAGTAAGGAATGAATAGGTGAAGAAGCAAATTCTTCATCATCTTTATATACCTTCCCCGATGAATGTCACAAAGCACGGTCCTTAACCACCTGCATTCATTGACTTCTTACCTCCCTTACCAGGTCGTCACTCCATCTATTGGAGGACTGTCCACTCGAGAACCTTTCTTCCACTTAAGCGTGTATTGGCGGTGTAAGAATATCGGATGTCGTAATCTCGTAATAGGCGACATAGGCCATCTCCTGGATTTCGCAACACTGTATTCCTAATATCAACTAGAAAATAATAAAACTGCGTTTACTAGCCCACCTGCCAAGCGTGGCAACTATTGCAAACATCGTCCTATAAACAGTGATATAAGGAGGCATATTCTTTATTAATTTTTATCTTGTGTCTTCTTTGTTTAGAATTATTGAGCGCAAAGTCTCTCTCAATACCCTCTCACTTGAACTCTACTTATTTATTAAGCTCGCGACATAATATCGTTTGATCTAGTAAGCTTCACTATGATTAAAAATCAGCAAGGCAACTTAACCTAAAGTTTACATTTAGGGTTTTATTATTACCAATCAAAAACTTGTTTACAAAATGGATTTTCCGCCGTCAGTCGTAAGAACCTCATATGTGCATAAGAAGTGTTCACAGCGTATAGAGCAATTTTTCAAGAACCGTGTGATATCTCCGGTGGGAGGCGTTCGCTGTATATTTCACTGTACGCGAACAACCCGGGTTTGATCTCCGCCGGCACCAACGAATTTCTTAATTACGATTTTTAGTGACGATTTACTTCTTGCTCGGCGATGAACAGAACATCGCGAGGAAACCTGTATAAATATCACCTCAGTCTATTTCATTAAATATTTCAAGGACACGTTAATTTTTTTCCCATGAAAAAGAAGATGAATACGTTCATTCGTGTTTACGCATTGCGCTCATACTTTTGACAATATCATGTGCCCTGCGTACTTAATAATTTGTAACAATATCCGGATATGATATCCGGACCGGACCGGACCGAACCGGATCCGCCACGACCAAATTTTTTTTATAGAATAACGGTGACAAACTACCACACCATATACCTGGTGGTAAGTGGATGTTACCGAGAGACATCTACATTTATCCCCATTTACTAATTAAAATACAGTTGCGTAATGATCCGTGAGGGCTAAGATAGAACGCCTCGATTCCAGAAAAAAGTGTCTCCGGATCTATACACTCACCATACGGCGGCATTAAACTGCTATTTTACGCTGGTGGTCCTGTGAGAGCGGGGTCTAACCCCGGTCGAACCGACCCATTCGTTCTACAACAATAACATATTTGCAGCGTGGCTCTACCACGTAAATAAACTTGTAAGATACATAAACTATACTGTACATATAAGCATCTTGGGGAGTACAGTATGAGGTCTACTAAGGTAGCATAGTAGGGAGTATTTCAATAATCGCAACCCTTTGCATGCAAAATGGCGATTGCAATACCAGACATCTCGCACCTTTGACGCTGACGACCCGTTGTCAGGCGACGTGTTTTATATTAAGTATAAATACAAGATGAATAATTCGCGAACTATATCAGACAATCTTCACTGTTACCTGTACAGCCCATCAAAATCCACTGCTAAACATAGGCCTCCTCCAAAGATTGGCTCGTAGAAGGGATATTTGGCATAGTTGCCACGCTTGGCAAGCGAGTTGGCAACCGCAGTTTTTTTTTGTTGTAATTATGAAGACCATCGCCTGCTTGTTTCCTTTTGTTTCCTCTTACGACACCCACCGGACGACATACATGATGTGGATATTCTTACACCGCACTACACGTTGACAAATACGAGACAGTCCCAAGGCGACAGTGGCCTAATGGCAGAGTGAGGACTGCGAACATAAAATATCGTGCGTTCGAATTCGCCATCCGACTACTGTCATAAAGGACTGCTAACAAAAGCATTTCAAGCTTACTAGTGTGAGTGGTTAAAGAGAAGGCATAGGCGTTACTAATATTTGTAATTAAATAAAATCTGTGAATTTTCTTAAGTTACCTTATGACAATCACCGGATCTTGAACAATCTACATAGGGCGATGGACCGTAATGTAAATACTTAACAATAAATATTATTTTTTATTTAATGATTTCTTATATTTACGCGAACACTACACATTGAATAAAACTGTTTTTTTTACGGATTTTATCGCGTTTATTTTATTATTTTTATTCCCGACGTTTCGAGTGCTTTTCAGCAACCCATGGTCACGGGGGGGACTGAGATGTTTGACGTCCCGATGTCACAGTTAGCCCGGCTACCTTCAGTTTTTTAATATTAATTTTTGGTTCGATTTACGCAGAATGAACTTACAGTATCCTGAAGTCTTGCAGTGTTATGCTTGGGTTTGGATTTAATTTTGTTAATTATAGGATCCCAAGCAGATGGCAGCACCCATCCATCTTCTATATTGAAATTAGGATGTTTTTTAATTTCAATATCCTCGCGTATCATCTTTGGTAGGAATCGGTGTTCTTTTGCAAGGATTTGTGGTCTATCAAATCTGATGTAATGGCGGGGACGATCTTGAACATGTTCACAGACTGCAGACTTCCCAGAGCGTCGGTGCTTCACGTCAGCTATATGTTCTTTCACACGGGTTTTAATGGATCTTTTTGTTTGTCCTATGTAAGAGAGACCACATTCGCAATCAAGCTTGTACACTCCTGCATCTTGTAGGGGGATATTACACTTGACGGATGGTAAAAATTGACTAATCTTCTTCGGCGGCTTGAAGTATGTTTTAATAGAAGCTCGCTTCAAGATGTAGCCAACCTTGTCTGTGACTCCTCTGACATAGGGTAGTACAGCAGGCACTTATTTTTTATTATTATAACTATAAAAAATCCTCATTTCAATTTCAGTTTAAAAAAGATTTGCTTTAGTTAGTGTTGTTCACAATCGATTACTGTTCATTTATACAAATCTTTTAAAACCAAAATATTGTAAATTGGTTGACAATATAAAGCAATGTGTTTCAATCTATATAGTTTTTGATTTGATCCAAACTTGAATAAACTCTTATACAATTTAGATAAAATTTTTAATAATCGATTATCGAAATAATCGAACATGATTACTAAGACAGTTTTTTTACCACTAATCGATTCCATAACAGACATAGGTTAAAAACCGTGGTTAACATTTTCTGATAACACGATTTTAAATTGAATATTCCAGATGGGCGATTTAAGCACCGATTTCAGGTCGACAGATTCTTTTCCCAATAGATTACCTTACTCACAGGGCGTACATTATTAATTACACTGTCGCTATATACACTGCGCCGAACTGCATTCTGTTGGCCTCTTGGGATTTAAATAATAGTGAATTTTAAAAAACAGGTTATAAAGAAGGATCTTCTAGTTACAAAATATAAGAGAGACGGTAGTGACTCATTCTCTTTATAAATTCAAATTTCCTTTGCTTTCGGATCCCTGTGTCACGCGTTTATCGCAGTGTTGCAAGCCACAAGCGCGGGACGTGGTCACAGATGAATTTGAATCAATGACATTCATTGAACCTATCGCTCTATTCACCGTCATTTTAATTACAGTCTATCAAAGTCCAATGCTGTACATGACCCTCATTGCCACATAAGGGTAATGTTTGCCATAGTTGCCAAGCTAGGCAGGCGGATTGGCAACCGCAATTTATTATTCATATTATTCTACTCCTATCGAGTATCAAACTGTTTGTCATTATCCTAACTCCCTATCCAATATAGTGACCAATGGAGTGTTAGCATCATGTTAAGAGTTCACGATTTATTGAAGTTCATTATTTATTTTACTATAATAATTTAATTTCGTGTTTATTTGCATTAATGCTTACTTGAAATTGTCTTATATGATTTTTAAGTCTTCCTTACTTGCAATACATAGATTTGTGTTATTTTAGTCCCAACCTGGTTTTTATCATCAGTATATTGTTACTTTGGTATAATGCTCGTAATTCTCTGTATTATTCTTGTTAAGATACCGTAAACATTGCGTAAACAAAGCAATGATATCTAGTTATAAATAAACTGCTAGGCATTCAAAGAATTCCTAGTCTATCATCTTATCTGGGTGAATACAGCGGATTCATCAACTAAAAACTGGCCAAGTGTATGTCGGGCCACACACCAGTAGAGTTCCGTAGTTGCCCGTCACAAAACGTGGGCTTCTTTGATAATGAGCATAATGAGTTCGCGGTTTGACCGCTATAACGACTAAAAATAGGACCAAATAGGAAGATCATAACTCGAGGACATATTCTCAAATCAGTCTTATAGGGAGTGGTATTCAAAAAAGATTAAAAAACTTTTGGCTTTTATAATATTAATAATACCCTATAAAAGTAAAGCTAATAATAATAGTAGTAAGGCATATAAGTCGTTTTATTCTTAAAATGTTTATTTTTAACAGTTTACAATAACATTACAAAGTTATTAATACAGCTAGGTCATTTTCTATGGATTTCTAACGAAATCTTTACTAAAGCAAGTGCGTTTAGAAATTGGTCGACTATTACTCGTTAACTTCTTAATTCTACTTAGCTGTGATAGTTTTTATTTTAACTTCATTATAAAGTATACTATTATTGTGCATACTTTTCACATTTCCAAAAACAGCGGTTTAATTGGTAGAGGGGGGACACATGACCCTAATGAAAAACACCACTTTAAAGCTAAATATTTTTTGCAAACGGAACCCTGATTTGAAAATATTTTGTTTCACGTCCCCAATGTTTTCCAAAGACCTAACCAGCGATACCCCAGATGATGGAATAGATATGTAAAAACAATCATCCTACATTTACTTGTATGGAAGGTACCCAAAATAAAAATATTTTTTAAGATTTTATTTCACAGTTTTTTAGGCGTGATTAATATCTATAACTATGCTAAATTACAGATTTGTAGCACCTAGGGTCTCTAGGGTGGACGGGAGGACATAGCGAATCTCCTTTCGCGGGTTTCTTGATGTGTAACTACGGAACCCTAAAAATGAATATCGTTAGGGAGAAGCCTTTTAATTTGAATTAAGAGAATTAATTTTAATCTGAAATCAAAAAAATATACGGTCTTTTGTTACTTTAGAAAAGCGTCTAACTTTAACTTTTCCAATTTAAGCCAAAAAAGACAAATCGTCACTGGATTTTGTCTTAGATCGCACGTGACCAAAATAAGTAAGTTCCTACTTCTATTGTTATTTTCACGTTTTTCGGGAGCATTATTAATTTAATGCTGATATTTATAGTGAATTGTGAAGCACCATTTTAGCAGGGTCTAAAATGGCGCTCAATTCGCTACAAAAAGAAGGAGATTCTCTATTCAACTGTATTTTTCTTTTTTTTTTTGTTTGTATCATACTTTTAATTATAAAGCAATTTTAATAATTATTTTTTATTAAATTGTTGTACTCGACGAGAGGTCCTCTTATCAATTTAAAAAACTTACAGAGCAAAAGTGAAGTGATTAATGTAACTATTTAGGCGACATAATAGTTGTTATTGTAATTGTGTGTTCCTTATTCAACTCAAAAGGGTCAAAATATTGAACTTTAAAAATTAATACCCAACTTCAAACTATTAAATGAAATAATAAAAAAAATTCCCATTCCAAATTTTTTCTTCGGAAATTTTTCAATATCATAAAAAATACCACGTGATTTTTTTATAACAAAATAAATAGCAAAAATATGAATCATATTATACACTTTTGATAAAAATACAAACCGACTTGAAAATTAAAATCGTCTACAAAGTTACATTCTAATCTTCATTCCCTAATTTTCATCCACAGTAATAGATTTTTTTCGTTAAATTTATGTAGTAAATTTATATATGTAAACGTATGTATAACCACCTCAAAAGTAGAAAGTATTTAATTAAAAAAAAGACATTTAAATTATTTCAGCCGTTTCCGTGAAATCGGTGAACAGACATAAACAAATCACACGTCGAATTTAACACCTGCTCATTTTTTGAACTCTGACAAAAAGTAACAGTTAGTGTGTTATCAGAATAACATACACTAGAACGAATACTAGAGATAGATAGCAAAATGAAATTGATTTGAAGATTTTATTTTTCAGTCTTACGGTGTCCGAGTATATTAACAGAGAGTAGGTGAAAAAGATAGCATGCTTCAGTAGCCATTTAAAACCGTTTCTTAAATAGCGCAACTTATACCAATTAATTAAGTATTTAACCTGCTTTGAGCCGGCACGAATGTTTTTCTTTTCCAGAAATTTCCATTTAGTAAAGCTGTATACGCCCTCAATTGGTTTCATTATCATGAGAACAAGGTTTACGAACGTATTAACAAGCGGCAATGTTGGGGTAACGAACAGATGTGGCGAGCGAAGTGCGTAATGAAACTGTGTTTGTCAGCCTTTTTAAACGTAGCAATTTCGGTGGTTATTACTATACTTTAGTCTCAAACATTCTACAATACAGATTTCATGTAAATAATATGCGATGTCGTTCTTTAAATTATTTTTTTCATTAATCATTACACCCTATCAAAATCTTCCGCTGATCATTGGCATCCCCGTAGAAATCCTCATAAAGTGGATAATTTTCATAGTTGCCACGCTTGGCAGGCGGGTTGGCCACTGTTGTTTTTTTTTCATTTGTTATAAGAAACATGCTGTTGCCCATCTTCTGGTTTGTTTCTTTCTGTCGCCTCTTACGACACCCACGGGTCGACATAAGGTAGTAAATATACTTACACCGCCACTTAAAGGTTAATTACAACTTCAAATTAATTATTAAAAATATAACAAAAATATAATCTAGGCCCTAAGCAGCCACGGCTACAACACCTAGAACATGTGTGCGGGAGTCGTGTGGTGTGGTGTGTGTTAAGGTGATTGCCGTAAATATCACAGAATGCGAGCGTCCTGGGCTCGGTCCCCGCCAACACTAATAAAATCGTTAGTTGCAACTTTAAATATTACCTTTACCACGTGCTCGGTTCACCGCCGAGCATAAGACAGATGTTCTTCCCAGGACAGAGGTTTTTTTTTTCCGAAACAGTCGTAAAATTTAAATGACTTTCAATAAGTATTCTTGTCATCATCATCATCATTAGTGCAGCCGTTCACAAGCCAACTGCTGAACATAGGCCTCACCCAAGGAATGCCACAAAGCACGACGGATTCCTGCATGTCTTACCAGGTCCTCACTCCATTTAGTGGGGGTCCCATTACAATTTGCCTGCTATTCGAGAACCTTTTTTCCCCATCCAGTATTCTTGTAATCTATAATAAATAAAAATGATTCTATTTTATTCTATTCTATTTTTTTTAATTCTATTCTATAATGTATATTGTGACATATTCATCATCATTATTAAAACATAGCCAACGACCACACCTTTAAAGACTTATATACTTGTAATAAAGGGCTGCGACCGCGTGTACTGGAACAGTTAGAGATTAGGTAGGTTTTTAACAGTTTTAGAGCCACGCGGCAGCTTTTGCTGTCGCACGGATGGGCCGGCTCGAACCGGGGTGGTACCACGACCTCACAGAATACCAGCATGAAGTAGAGGTTTACCTCTGCGTTTCGCTTGGTGAGTTCAGGTGGCCGGAGGCCCTTTTTACTGGAAATGAGGCATTCCATCTTAGTCCTCACGGGTGACAACGCATCTACATTTTGATTTGTAATAGAGGATAGATGTAGATGTCTATGGGCCGCAGCAACCACTTACCATCAGGTGGACTATGTGCTCGTTTGTCAACCTTATCATATAGAAAAGGTACATATACATACATAATATATAAACTATGTAAATATAAACAGAAATAAATTACATAAAATATATATTTATATAAATGTGAATTAGCTAAGAATCGAAATAATTCTGATAGTTTATTCAAATAATGTTAGCGAACTTTCTTTTTAATTGCAAAACGATTATAATCCGTATAAATTTCAAGAGGGACTTTAGTCTTTATTTTAAAAAGAATGGAATGAAGCTTACATTATTTCGAAAGGTACTATTAATGTGCACCACACATATCAAAATCATTCGTGTATTGCACTCGATGTATGTGGTATTTGATTAAATTTCGACCGCCAACCAAAAAATATACATGGTAGAGCCATGCTGCAGCTATATTATGGTAATAGTACAAACAGGTTGGCTAGACCGGGGAAGGGCCACCCTCTCACAAATACCAGCGTGAAATAGCAGCTCCATGCTGTTGCGTTTCGTTGGACGTGTGTAAATAACCGCAGTCACTTTTCACTGGAAACGATACGTTCCATCTCAATCCTCAGGGGTGACAATTGATGTGCATTTTGATTCTTAATCTAGGATGTTGATATCTATAGGTCATAACATACACTTGTCATCACGTGAACTGTGTGCTTATTTATGATACTTATTCTATAAAAAATAATTTAAAATTAAAAAATATGTACAACCGTCTTCGACTTCAATATAAATTATTAAGAATAACTCAAAAACTATTGGCCAGACCTTGACCAAATTGAGACCACATGTGAAGTACCAGCTTTCAAATAAAAAAAGAATCATGGAAATCGGTTCATCTAGTAAAAAGTTATGAGGTAACACACATAAAAAAAACATACAGTCGAATTGAGTACCATCTCCCTTTTGAAGTCGGTAGAAAAACATAATTACTACGTCAACGATACTTGAATAATTTGAAAGATCCAATATATTAAACATACAACTTACTAAACAATATCAGATACACCAAACTAAAGCCCTCTGCCGTAAGAGGAGACAAAGGGAAACTGAAACAGGAAATACGCAACAGCATCTTTACAGCTCAAAATAATTAAAACTGCGGTCACCACCCCGGCATCTATTGCAAACCCCATTAGGGCCAAAGGCAATCTACCTGGAGGCCTAAATATGGCACAGGACTTTTGATAGACTGTAATGAAAGAATGAAAAACCTCGCCCTCTTTGAAACTGAATCTACCATATCCGCCTTATAAATACCACTCACGTCTGCTGCGAATCCGTGTCTATGACGTGAACTGATACGTTCCAGTGCCTACACAGCCTCACATAATATTATGTAGATTTTGTATTTGACCTACATGGAAAATATAACACGCGCTATGAGGTAGGAGGCCATATATAAACCGAATGGTGTGAGGTGTGAGTGTAATTTTACAGGTCATGTGATGAAAATTCGATAATACGTGCTCTTATGTCGGCCAAGCATAAATATTACGTAAATAATCGGTTCATCTTGGAATATTTTCTAATACCATCTTACCTATGTAATTATACTTTAAAATATCCTCTCATTCTTAATAATTTTACCTTCCTTGTTGGTGTAGTGGCTGTAAACGCGACTACTGAATATGAGGTCTCGGGTTCGAATCCCGAGTCGGCCAAACTAATCAATTATTGAGGTTTCCTGTCAAGAAATACTCAGTAACAGCTCGGAGTTAGGAAGTTGACAGTGTTTCACCCCCGTGCCTCGGAAAGCAGGTACCATTTTTCCTGCACCTGATCTCTCTCTCTCTCTCTCTGTGTCTCCCTCCCTCTCTCTCTATCTCTCTCTGTCTCTCTCTCACTCTCTCTCTCTGTGTCTCTCTCTGTCTCTGTCTCTCTCTCTCTCTCTCTCTCTCTCTCTCTCTCTCTCTCTCTCTCTCTCTCTAAGAGGTACATTGCAACCGGCATATACTGGCCCTCACGACGTTGTTGTGGGAAAAGCCAAAACATACAAAATTAGTATATATAGTATCCAAAGCCTTAACCTAGTACCCAATGCCTTTACCTAGTGCCCAAAGCCTTTATCTAGTACCCAAAGCCTTAACCTAGTACCTAAAGCCTGTACCTAGAACCCAAAGTCGCGTACATTTATATTTATTTTTATTCATTTAATTATTTGCTTTTTAAGTGAAACATAGAGTATCATAATAAATTACAAAAAAACATATAAAAGTAATCCTAAAATCCAATGAAGCTTCCACAGATATTTAATACATAATTAAAGCTAGCCATCATAATTTTAAGTTGTATAAAAATTAAAAAAAAAATAAAAGAATAAAACTAACTAAATGGTATTCATAAATTAAACATTAAGTAATAAGCAGTTAAAAGTAATATTATATGTACAACTTAAAGTGAAACTACCAATTATAAATTAAGTTTTACAATATTTTGAAACTACCAATTATAAATTAAGTTTTACAATATTTTCTTTGTAACTATTATATTCAATAAAATATCTAATTCACAATATTTTAAGTTAAATATTTTGCATGTACGAGTTACAAAATTATTTGAGGCATATGTAATACAAATTAAACACAAAATACTATGGCGCATAAATCATCGCCCAAATCATGAAATGGCGGCGTATCAAGAAATGCCTAAGCAGATTACAATCTTCCCAATTCTACGATTGGAATACGACATAATATTATTTTGCTTATAGTATGTTATGTGTGCAGAGATAATTATTTTCACGTTTGAGGAAGATGACTACGCCCGCTGACATACATACAGTTCAGTGCAAACTAGAGTACGGGCTAGAACATTTAATTTTCTGTTGCATTATAAATCTAACCCGACATGTATTTCTGTTTTACTCTATAAATATGGATTTATAGCAGCTCTTTACTTTAATAAATCACGATATTGTGAGGTTAAGAGTATACGTGCGGAAAAGAGAGGTACGTATCTTTTTGATCAAAGTACGTATCACATACATATGTATCACTAGTTATCATAGATATCTGCATCTATCCTCAATTTAGATCAAAATGCAGATGTGTCGTCATTGTCACCCCTAAAGTCTAAGATAGAATAACTCGTATCCAGTATAAAATCCGGTTCTCTACACTCACCATATTCTGAAAGTATCAAGCTGCTATTTTACGCTAATATTCTATGAGAGCCTGCCATAGGGTGGATGTACATGATGACAGTATGGCTCTACAACGTAAAAATATATATTATTTATATAAACTTACTTTTATTATATTGTTAATTTATTTTATAGGATTGCGTGACAAACGCGCACACAGTTACCCTGGTGGTTACCGTGACCCATCTACATCTATCCTCAATAAAGAATTAAAATGCAGATGCGTTGTCACCCGTGAGGACTAAAATGGAATGCCTCTTTTCCATTAAAAATGGTATCCGGTTCTCTACACTCATCATACGAAATACAGGAGTGTTAAGCTGCTAAAATTTTTATTTCTTATTGAATTAAAATCAAACAAAACAAAACAAAAACAACTTTGTTATTTCTATAATCTGAACAACTTTGAATTACATATTAAATTATCTCGGGTTAATATAGTTTATGTTTTACCTTTGCACAATGTTTCATTAAATAATTATTACATTCAATATTGGGCGCCATCAAAGAGATTTAAATATATAGGTATTATACCACTACTACTACTATTACTTAAAATGTCTTAAATGATTACAGCCAAAAAAACTGTTACTTATTTTTAAACTGTGGAAGGTCATGTTGCGTTTGGTTTTAAGGCATTTCTAATGAGAACACTAGCTAACCTATGTGTATGTTGAAAACATCAGGTGAACAAAAAACAGGTAAAGATAAAATTATAATAAGCCATTACTCAAATACATTTTAATCATTCAGACATACGAGAAATCATAAGCTCAAACTTCACAGTGTCAAAATTTGTGTAACACTATTGTCTATATATACTCAAAAGTTGACATTGCGAAGTATAAACTTTAACTCAAGATTGTCTCTGAATATCAACTATAGTACAATATATTATACATTATACACGTATTATAGTATAAACGTAGTAACCTATATAATATAGTACCATAGATTTAGTATATACTTAGATTGGCAATGTAAAAGAGAAAGGGCATAGCTTATGCTTACGTTAGAACGAGATAGAATGGCTAGACCATACACGTACACGCTATCAGCCTGTATCAGCCTGACGTCAATGGGTAACGAAACAAATCCCGCTTATTTTCACGATATTTTTGATTTTGAAGTATTAATAAATATTTAAAATGTGTAATTAAATATGGTGACGTATGACATACCTGAATTCAGTTCATCTAGAAAAGAAAATCCACAAAATTACACATTTTACATGTAAGTACAATTAAATTATTTAGCACTCTAAATTCAATATTTCAGAACTAGTACAAATGTTTTATACACAAATGGATAGAGAAAAATATCGCATTTTATGACGATAATGCTCTAAATGCGTGAGAATTATATTAAAAATAATAACAAATACGTGAAAACCCCGCTATTTCTGATCAAATTTTTGTAGGGATTGACACTATCAATATCATCTTATCGATAATATGTTTATAACAGGCAAAGGCATATCCTTGGATGCAGCTTCTTGTAACTTCGTTTTTTTTAATTTTCTATTTTTAGGTTTTAGTGTTTCGTAATAGTAAATACTTACGCATTATTGTAAATACTTTAATGAGATGACTTAAACTCTTATATTGTTTCAGATTTCCAATAAATATTCAGGTTAAACAAAAATGGTTAGAAGTGATAAATAGAGAAGGATGGGTTCCCCAAAAAAAAATCAACTACATGTAGCAAGCACTTTGAACAAAAATGTTTTTATCATAGAAGTGCACAAAGAGTAAAGCTGCGTTTTGCATAAATACCCACATTATTTATGCCCTTGCATATTTTCTTAATTATGTATTTTACTGTATATATGTTCATTTCGTTTGCGCATGTTCAAATGTGTACAACATGTTGTTGTCATCCACGTGGTGTATATTTTTTAATAAAACGAAAGTAACAAAGGAACTTACAGTATCACTTTATAATAAACGGCTACTGAAGTACTTGGTCACCTACAGTCATCTTCAAACAAAGAAAGTTACCAAATTTTTTACGTGGTAGAGCCATGCTGCAGCTATATTAAAAGTATAGTTGTAGCAGGAATGGGTCGGCTGGATCGGGGAAGGATCACGCTCTCACAGAATACCAGCGTAAAATAGCAGCTTAATGCTGCTGTGTTTCGTATAATGAGTGTAGAGAACAGGAGACCTGTTTTATGCTGACAATGCATCTGCATTTTAATTCGCAAACGAAGATAGATGCAGATGTCTATGGACCACAGCAAACACTTATCATCGGATAGACTGTGCTCGTTTGTCACCCTAATTCTATAAAAAAAATGTGGTTTCACCCCTGAGGACTATAATAAAATGTCTTACAACTTATAATTATACAGGCTCTCTTTACTCAAATGGCTGGAACGCGGCAGTGTAAGCACTGCTGTTTAGTGGTAGTGTAAGCACTGCTGTTTAGCGGCAGAAATAGGTAAAAGGGTTGTATTTTTTAATTTTAATCATAGATAAGTACATAATGTGTACACTACTTATATTTGTTTGTAGGTTGTATTGAACCGGTACGCAAAGCATCGTCATGTGTCTACAGAGATATATTGCCAGTACCCAGTAGCTCAATTGCAAACGTTTCTGTTATAGAGAATTCCTCGAGAAAGAAAAAAAAATTAGGAAAACTATTGATTCGGACAAGATTAGATATGAAGCAAAAACTGAAAAATGTAAGAGCACAAAAAACGTGCTAATAAAAAAGTAGAAAAGTTGTATTAAGTGATAAAAAACCTAGAAAGACTTCCTTCACTTCAAAAATATCATTATTGCTCTAATAGCATCTAGTTCAAAAGATTTGTTGCAGCATCTCATCGAAACGGTGATAAAGAAAAAGTTTATTAGATAGGTATTCGTTCTGAACGAGTTTTTAGAAAACATGTGAAAGAAAAATTGTTAACGAAAATATGTTTCGGAAATTAGTAAACGAATGCCTTGTGTACTGCAATTTTTTTAACACACTTAACATACATGTGTACGATTCGCCAGCACTATCAAACGCTAAACACTTAATTATTAAATTAATAATCAAAACTTATTTGATAATTAGATTGAAGTATGAAGCAAAATTGCAAAATACCTCTTAAGGAGAGCTTACGAAATTTTTACAATAAATTAGTTATTTTTGGTGGAAAATAAAAATCACGAACTTTTTGTTTGTAGTTTTATTTTTATGCCCTCAAACATAATAATATTCATTTTATGACACAGACACAGCGTTCTGTATCGATAATTGAAGTTGATACATGGCGCAGCACTATTGTTGACGCAACATGCACATTTTACTCACACGGGTGCATTTCGTTTTTGGTCTCACCCTAATCACGCCATCGCCAATCTAATGTATACTATATCTATGTATAGTACACTAGTTGTACATAAAATTTCCAAAATCGATTAATCTTTTATACATAGTAAAATGAGAGAGCAGTAGACACGCACGCAAGCAAACCGAATACTACGGCATTAAGGCTAGTTTCATTTTAAGGCGACGTTAAAGTACTTTTTAAAATTTTTGAACTTCGTAAAATACCTAATAAACCCAAAAACAAAACCATTTTGTTAAAATAGAAAATACGGACAAGGCTTGTGTGCAGATAGAAACGCGAATAATAATAATTACCTCGTTAAAAATGACATTAAATTGCTTTTTACAACTTGTAGAGATTTTATTATGAATCTGTGTAAAGCATGTATCAATTGAAAAGGCAACATAGTAATGATTTGGTAATATTGAAAACACGTTTTATCGATTAGTTTTTATTTATATCTTATAGAAAATAAGGTATAGCACTTGCAGCCGCCTTGGTCAGTGCCGAGACTGCTCTATGCCTAAGATATAATTATCTGTGGTGCCCGCCGAGATATGTTTGAGGGTGGATGTACGTTGCTTGTTCTAAAATTCACCCCCGCTTTAGTACTAATTCGCTCGTAAATTGCGGGGAGCAAGGTAACGTTTTTCATATTTACATACATTCATATTTATTTCAAGTTTTGAAATGCCGCTTGCTCGGCAGTAAAGGAAAACAACAGAAACCTGCATCTCTGACAACAAAAAACAATTCAGGGACAAATGAAGTCCGCAAACACTAAGCACTGCAGCGGTCTCCTTGCCCCCATAAATGATGATAGGCTTGTTCTCAGCAATAGGATTTATGGAGGCTATTAGTATTTGTGTGTATTGATTTCTTTATTATATGGACTACAAAACAGATAACAATCAAACAATATTAAAAATAAACATATAACAGTTATATATTAATATGTTGACACATAATTTTTGTATTTATTACAGTAGAGATGAACTCCTCGCTAGACAATATTTATGATATACATAACTACACAATAAATATACATAAAACCTTTGTGAGAGGGGAATGAGTATGAATAAGTGCAAGCTCTTTTAGTGCACTTTTGAATATCCTAGATCTTGGATCAAAAATATCCAAGCCGGAGCTTTACATGGATATCTCGTTGCAAAGTGGACATATTCTTATAGTAGGGTTATGAAATAAAGTCTTATTCTTATAACTCCCCAAGTAAAATGGTTTGTTTGTATGTATGACTATTGCAGTGGTTACTATATCCCATGGTCATCTGCAACCAACTTAATTTATGAAGGATTATAGATGCGTCACCTCTGAGAACTAAGCAGCTCGTAAATATTCAGACCGAAACACGTAACACGATCTAGTGTGTGCCAGAAATGCTACAAAGTGATACTCGTAACAAGCAATCTACGTGGTAGAGCATCGCCGCAGCTATTTCATGGTTTTAGCAGAATTGGGTCGGCTCGACAGGGGTAGGACCATGCTCTCACAATTGTGTTTCATATGTTGAGTGCAGAGAACTGAAGACCTTTATACAGAGATTCTATGTTAGTCCTCAGGGGTTACAATGCATCTACATTTTGATTCTTAATCCAGGATAAATGTCTATGGTCCACAACATCCACCTACCATCAGGTGGACTGTGTGCTCGTTTGTCACCCTTATTCTATAAAAAATGAAACATTCTGGCGGCCGCTAAATTACACCAACTAGCGATAACGATAGCGACTGTCTAACGTTAACACCGAATATTTACGCTATTAAATAAATAATGTTACATTTTACACAAACATAAACATTTAGACTTTGCCTTATTATTAAGAGGATAAAAGAAGTTTTAGTTTTAAAAGTAAGTCTTAATTTTAAAGAAAATAACAAAACAGAAGTGATTTCATAAGTGATCCTATGTTGTCTTACAAGTAGGTGTGGCAGTTTTTACAAGGAGCCTTATGATAAGGAAAATATAAATAATTTCAAATACAAATAACTTCAATGAAATTAAATATGTAATTCATTATTAAATAATAACAAAAAAAATTCCATTACAGAATTTAAATTGGTAAAATTCTATTGACAGTGAATATAATTCTTTATATGCAACGTTAATAATAATATGGATTTGATGTCTAGTTAAAAGTGTAAATGTTGGTAGAGCACTCACTCACGTTGTGAGGCCTGCGATAATGCTCTATTAATTACTAACATCTCGCATCAGCACTTAAAATTGCAATTAACAATTTCATTGGTGCCGTCGGGATCCAACCCTGGTAGCTCGCGTACTACATTTTTTTTCTTTAACTACTACATACTCGGCGGTGAAAGAAAACGTCGTGAGGAAATCTGAACGTCTAAGAAATTAAATATTTAGAAGAAATATGAATTAAGCCAACAGTTGCTGGAGTAGCTTAGCGGACTAATTCCTTCTTAACCTTCTCAGAAATAAGACGAATCTAAGTTCGTAATCACACCTACGATAGACAGAACGGCTTATGAAGTTCACTACTTTAATATTAAACTTCATATTTATATTAGAGAATCTGTAATATTACTGTAGCACTTTCAATCGAATAAACCTGTAACAGATTTATCATCATTAACAACCTACCTTCATAAGTCCACTGGTGAATTTAAGCCTCCTCCAAAAAATGCAACTGCATCGATCGATTTCCTACGTTTTACAGGTCGTTACAGCATATTTATGTAAAAGCAGCATACCGATGCTACCTTACCTGTAGCTTGGCTTAAGTGGTGACACATATATGGACTGTATCTTTACTTTTACTATCACATAATATCGAACATCCTTCATTCCATATTTCTATCATCCAAGTAATCTCCCAGAAAACCTATACACTGAGTCTGCAACATCCGCCTAACAAAATATCAGTCTCATCGTCCCGTTTCAACGCCTACGAAGTAAACTGATGCCTATATTCAATCTCACAAATTGCGAATTTTGCATATTGGTTTTTTATATATATGTATGTCATGTTCTAAATCACTTGCAATCAAAAATCCGATATGCCTATATTATTACATATATAAAATATATTTTTCATATAAACTACTATTATTATTACGATAAATTATGTATTATTTATGAAATATGTTGTGCTGTGTACTAAGTGTGTAAGAAAACATCACCTCTAAGTGTTCTGAGTAACTTTCGGATTAATCCAGCTGCCAAATTTCAACACTGCACGTCGCGACGAAACTCACGATACTCGTACCACCCACAACATCTGGATGCTTCTATGTCCACCACTGTGCGTTTTACTAGAAGTTTTCTTTCTCGCACGACATTGTTGAGGAATCGTTTACCACCGGCGATTATTCCAGACTTGTACGACTTAGGAACCTTGTCGTGTAGAGACAATTAAGGACAAAAAGAATCTAACCTAAGAGCAACAAAACAACAGAAATACAACAAAACAAATAATATATTTAAGATTCAAAAATATTTACAATTTTATATAACAAAAATGAAGTATGAATATGAGGATGGATGATGCGATTTACAGATTATTTTAAAAAAGTAATAAAAAAAAGAGATTAGTGCCGAAGCTGAGTCGGAAGATCCAAGGTGTGCTCTCAGCGCCTGGAACGAGCACGCACGGCGTAGGTGAGAAGGCGTGGGCGTCTCTAGGCGGCGACCTCCGGTGAATGTGGTAATTGCGGGATCCGGCGATTTCAGGCCAGACAGGGGCTTGCAGGATCCTCGGCGGCTTCAGACATCACAGAAGCCTGCAGGATCCGGTGACTGCAGGCGGGACAGAGGTTTGCAGGTTCCGGTGACTTCAGGCGGAACCGAGGTTTGCAGGTTCAGGCGACTCCAGGTAGAACAGAGACTTGTAGGAACCCGGCGACTTCAGGCAGAGCAACGGTTTGTAGAGTCCAGCGACTTCAGATAGAGCAGAGGTTCGTAGGGTCCAGTGGCTTCAGGTAGGACAGAGGCTTGCAGGATCCCGGGGCAGAGCGGCCCCGGGATAAGGCCTTTAGAAGATGCTTCCAATTCGAGAACTGAAGCAAGACTGAATTTCTTCACCGATTGTTCGGCTTTTATATCTTTCTAGAGAGAACGGAAAAATTATTTAAATTAAACGCAAATTTTTTGTAAACGGTCAAGAGAAAAGAGTATTTATGTGGAATTATCGAAATAGAAACAACAGACCGGTAGCAAATTTGAATATAATTTCCATGGAGACCAAATAAACAACAATAACAAAACATGTCAAATTTTAGTTTTAGGCTTGTAATAAGAAAACGGCAAGATTTAAGTGGAAAAGGAGATATTATTGATATAGGAAAAAAGGTAGCGCAACTACCCACACAAAGACCAAAATTGTAGAGTTAAGGAAAACTAACTAAAAGATCGAAAAAAGGTAGACTTCATTGACACCAATTTAAAAGTGCTGATAATGTGAAAATACGAAGTAGAAATGATTTGTGATTGTGTTCTTATGGTTTAAAATCGTTACAGGATCCTATGGAAATAAAGGTGATGTAAAATATCCAGTTTTGAAGTAAATGCAGAAAATCGAAACAGAATGGAAAAATGGATTTAAATTAATGTAAAATGATAAGTAAGTAGCATAACACTACAACCTTCAAGAAACGAGCTCGTTGCCTTTTAAAAGGCTGGTAACTCACCTGCAATTCTCCTGGTGCTCATGGCCGGTGGTTGACACTTGCCGTCAGGTAAGCTGCATGCTCGTTTGCCCCCTCTTTTATTAAAAAATAACCGTTTCTTTCCGCGGGTTATAGCTTCATGACATAGCTTTCGATATCTTGCGGTATAATAAGAAATACCCAGACCTGCAACGGGCAGCGCTGTCAAAGATGCGCAGTGTCTGGCACTGCGATCATCAATCTGCCTAAAACGTGATGATAAAGTAAAATCTTCGCCTTATGTAAAGCTGAGAGATGATAGAGATGTTCAGTAGTAGACTTTTAAGAACTGAAGATACGAAATGGTTATTCAGCTGTCTTTCGGATGTCATTTGATTTTTCTAGCTTTTCACGTAGTTAACTCCTATACGACCCATGGAAAGTTATGGTGAGATGGATACTCTTACGATGATACTACACAAATTAAAATACAATAGAATAGAATAATTTTTATGCAATATAGATTACAAGAATACTTATTGATATTTGCTTATGCTTTTACCACTGGTTCGTGAAATCCTCTATCCTGGGAAAAACCAGCAAAAAATACCCAGCGGGACTACTTTTTGTAACAATGGTTTACAATATAATATGTATGACAATGAAATACGAAAACATTAATAAAGATCACCTCATTCTCAGGAGTTATTGTCAAGTATATAGTCATCAGTAGTATAAAAACCCTTTTTGAACAATTTTACTACATTTAATTAAATTTAAATTGACTTCTTGTTAGAATCCATGTGCGATCTTACTTTAACCACCTTTCATACTAAACATTTTATTAAAACAATACTAAAAGCATTTACTTTAAATTCAATAATATCCTTAAAATTACTATGCGACTAACTAAGAATAGAAACGTCAATGATCTTGATCTGTCAACTGACAATAAAAAGTACGGCATGCAAATAAAATATTGGGGTGATCCTTCCCCGGTCGAGCCGACCGTCATGCTACAATCATACTACGAATATAGCTACAACATGGCTCTACCACGTTAGAAAAATTAAGACATTGATTAAAGGACAAGCGTGTAAACCACAAATCTTATTTAAAAAAGAACTATTGAAAAGAAGAGTCAAGTACGAGTAATTTAAAAATAAATGTATTTAAATAAAATATTTTTACCCGACTGCGGCTTAATCCAAAAAGGAAGATTTATTTGAGGCTTATTGCTTTTGCCGTATAGTGTCGGTCAAGAATATCCACTACACTATATCTTTCCGGGGGTGTAGTAAAAGACGACAAAGGGAAACAGGCAGGAGATGGGCAGCAGCATCTTCCTGATAATAGCTTAAATTACAATAAAAAAACTGCGGTTGCCAACCCGCTCGCCACTAAGCGTGGCAACTATGGCAAATACCCCCCTATGAATGAGATGATCCTCAATCCCCGGCGGCCCCGCTATTCCTGGCTACTGTGGCGACCTTGCTAACGGCGGGGCAGGGGGTGCTAAGAATCTCCGGTGGAGGTTCGGTTGCCACCTTAGACGATTCGACCTGGCAACGTACAACGCACGCACACTGAGGACTGACGAGAAGATCGTGGAGCTGGAAGAAGAGATAGACAAGTTGCGCTGGCATATTATAGGATTATCTGAAGTCCAAAGAGAGGGGAAGGACACGGTAATCCTCGAATCCGGCAACTTGCTCTATCACCGGGAGGGCGACCATCAGTCCCAAGGAGGTGTCGGATTTATCGTCCACAAGTCTCTCGATAAAAACGTTGTAAAGATCGGAAGTGTGTCAACGGGGGTTGCGCAGCTTATACTCAAAATCACCAAACGGTATTCGCTGAAGGTCATACAGGTTTACGCACCAACCTCGGCACACTCCGATGAGGAGATGGAGGAAATGTATGAGGATATCTCTAGAGCTATGCATTCCTCCAAAACCCAATATACGGTGTTAATGGGAGACTTCAATGCAAAACTAGGCACAAGAGAGAACGGTGAGCAGAAAATAGGGAAATTTGGAATAGGGCAACGGAACCCAAGGAGCCAGCAGCTGGCCGACATCATGGAGAAAGAGGGACTCTTTATGATGAACTCTTTCTTCCAGAAGCGGCCCCACAGGAAACTGGACGAGCTGGTCGGACTTGGTCGAGCCCCGACTGTACGACAAAAAATGAGACTGACTTCATTATGACGACCAGACGACAAGTGTTCAGTGAAATCTCCGTGATCCCGAGGGTGAAAACTGGTAGTGATCACCGAATGGTTAGAGGCACACTGAACCTAAACGTTAAGTTGGAGAGCTCTCGTCTAATGAAGTCAACGCTCCGTCCCCCTCGTGCTCTGTTCCAAAGTCCTGATACCTTTCAGCTCAAGTTACAAAACCGTTTTCAGTGCCTAGAAGACTGCAATGAAGTGGATGATATGAATTACAAGCTCGTGAAAACTGTCGGAGCTAAGTTCCGAAAGACCCGCCGCAGAAACAACACAAATACTCTCCAATTACACTCTCAATCTCATGGCTGTTAGACGGGAGGTGAAGCTACATTCTTCAACAGATTTGATAGCATACAGGCATCTGAACAGACAGATCTCCAAATGCATGAGGTTCCACGGACAGCTGTACACGTCATCGTTAGAGCCAAACGATCCAAGATCGAGTATTATCCGACACTATTCCGAAGATATCCCTGACGTTAGTCTGAGCGAGATTAGAATGGCTCTCCAGCATCTTAAAAACGGCAAGGCCCCAGGCGAGGATGGAATTACAGCTGTGCTTCTGAAAGCAGGTGGAAAACCAATACTGGAAACTTTCAGAAGCTCTTTAATTCCGTACTCCATGGTGGCATTACACCGGAGACGTGGAGCAGATGTGCGGTGGTCTTGTTCTTCACGAAAGGTGACAACGCTCTCTTGAAGAAATACAGACCAATTTCCCTTCTGAGCAGAGGTCCGAGGAGTACAACTTGCTACTATGTCTAGCGTTTGTGTACTATGAGAAAACCTTTGATTCCGTCAAAATTTGGGCGGTGCTGCAGTCTCTTCAGCGGTGCCAAGTTGACTGTCGGTAGGTATATCGAAGTGCTGAAGTGCTTGTACAGTAGGGCTACGATGGCTATCCGAGTGCAGAACCAAAGTACGAAACCTATCCAATTGCAGAGAGGTGTAAGACAGGGTAACATCATATCCCCGAAACTCTTCACTGCTGCATTGGAAGACGTTTCAAAGCTTCTGGACTGGAAAGGATACGGTATTAACATCAATGGCGAGTACATGACTCAACTTTGATTTGCCGACGATAAAGTCCTTATGGTAAAATCGCTGGAGGACCTAAGCACTATGCTCAATGACCTCAATAGTGTCTCCCAACGGATAGGTCTTAAGATAAACATGGACAAAACAAAGATTATGTTTAATGTCCATGTCACACCTATGCCGGTAGTTGTTGGGAGCACTAAGCTCGAAGTTGTTGACGAGTATGTTTACCTGGGACAAATAGTCCGACTAGGAAAGTCCAACTTCGACCGAGAGCTCAATCGACGGATTCAAATCCGCTGGACAGCGGTCGGGAAGCTACGACACATCTTCTCGTCAGACATACCTCAACACCTTAAAACGAAATTGTACAACCAGTGCGTGCTGCCAGTGATGACTTACGGATCTGAGACTTGGTCCTTCACTGCTTGCCATATGAGGAAGCTCAAGGTCGCTCAGCGAGCTATGGAGAGGGCTATGCTCGGGGTTTCTCTGCGTGATAAACTTAGGAATGAGGATATCCGCAGTAAAACTGGATTAACCGACATAGCCCAACGGATTAGTAAGCTTAATTGGCAGTTGGCCGGCCATATAGTTTGAAGAACCGACAACCGATGGGGAAGAATGGTTCTTGATTGACAGCCTCGTACCGGTAGACGAAGTGTAGGGCGACCCTCTACGAGATGGAGTGTCGACCTGGTAAGACATGCAGGAAGTCGATGGATGCAGGTGGCTCAGTACCGTGCTTTGTGGCATTCCTTGGGGGAGGCCTATGTTCAGCAGTGGACTTATGAAAGGCTGTAATGATGATGATTTGAGGCAAGTATTTTGTATATATATATATATATATATATATATATATATATTATGTCTGATTCTTTGGACGTTAGTAACTGCTAAACTGGTCTTAGCATTTTGACAAATGACATTTCAATCGATTTATTACACGATTTCATATGGGAGCACTTCCACTTACCTGAGTTGCTCGTTCCTCACTGCATGTTCATAATCGGACAAACACCACAAAACAGGAACAAACTTATATCTGAAATCGAGTCTTTGCTGAAAAAAGTCTCGGATTTGGGGCGAATAAATCAAGTTCAGTTTAATCTTTAGAAGAACCAAGTTTGCGCATTTACCGCTAAACAAGAACCCCTTTGTCGTATCTCCTCAGTTTCAAAGCACTCTTTTTGTTGCCTCAACCAGTATCGGAATCCTCGGAATTGTTTGGATTAATCCCAGCCGCCAAATTTCACGAATTCACATCGCGGCAGAACTTCCGATACCATCTACACCATCTGCACGATTGGCGGTCCACCACTGTGCGATTTAGAAGATGTTTTCTTCCTCACACAGCTTTCTTGTCGAATCGATAACCATCAACGATTTTTTCGGACCGATACGATTTAGGGACCTTCGAGAAAAGAGCCTACTCCTTTTTAACAGACCGGCAACGCATCAGCAATTCCCCTGGTTCCCCTAGTGTTGCAGTTGTTCATGAGCGGCGGTAGTCACTTACCATCAGTTTAGTCGCGTGCTCGTTTGCCCCCTCTCCTATAAAAAAAAATCAACGAATTTACATCCTTTACCGAGATGTTATACTCTGCCATGCTGGTCTCAACATCAACCTCCAGCTGTATTGCTGCTACATTACGATCGGTCGGCTCGACCAGGAAAGGACTACGCTCTCACAAAATACCAGCGCAAAACAGAAGCTTAATACTACTGTGTTTCATATGGTGAGTGTAGAGTATCGGAGACCCCTTTTACTGGAAACGAGGTATTTCATCTCAATTATTAACATACCTTGTTTCCAGAAAAATCTACATCTAACAAGCAGATTCATTTTAGATGTAGATATTTATGGGCCGCAGCATTCACTGACAATCAGTTTGTCACTCTTATTCTATAAAAAAAAAACGATTTACACTATACTCTATCCATACGTTGACAATCCCCAGTGCTGATGCATTGCTTAAGCAATGATCAAACTTATACAAAAATTGTGGGCTTCAAAAGTAATATTTAGTAAAGGAAATTAATATTTGTAATGTGATTTATTTCGAAGTGATATAACGACGCTGAATGAAAAAGAGGTCCAACTATCATACTTACCAGCCTGTAATGCCAACATAAAATGTATTTTATTTGTTCTGTAAGTAGTAAGCAGGAAAATCGAAAAGACAAGTTCTCGAGTAGCTGACTCATGCTGTTAAGCGAAGTGTAAACCGCCTCCCACAAGATGTCACGACCAGAGACCTGCAAGAAGCCGATGTATGCAGGTTGCTCAGGTGTTTTGTGGCTTTTCTTGGGTGAAGTTTATGCTTAGCAGTGGACTTGTGGCTCTAATGATGATGATGAAAAGCAAAATTAAGACTTTTCGTTTAGGTATATTTTTTTTCTTTCGTTTGCAAATATTGAGCAATAAAATGTACATTTATTTTATTTATCTAAGCAAACTTAATGCGAAAATTCCTACCAAAATCTCAATAATGGTGGAAATTTCAAGGCTAAACGAGTGCTCAGAGTAAGCAATAAATTTTATTCTTCTCAGAACACTAAATCGCTTGCAATAAGAGCCGACAACCGATTTACCGCAAAGAAGCTGCAAGTATTGCACTCATTACGAGAATTGTATGGTAACATTACGTTGTTCTGTCTTACTTAGGATTATTTCTTTTTTTTTCCTTTTTATAAAAACGGTATCCCCACTAGGATTTTCTTATAAATCGTGATAGCAGTTTACATATGTACATAAAGGGCAATGTCCAAATCGCCCTGTACAATAAAAACATCGGACATTCACGATAATTAATTGTCTATTTTGTTATATTAGTTACAAATACTTTTATAACACGGACTAGCTGCATGCGGAAATAAGCATTAAAAAGTATTCTACTCGACTAATAACATTAATTGCCGCCATCTTCGCCAAACATCATGTGGTGTCAAAAATGGCTAAGGATGTCCAATCGATTGTAATCGATTTTTTTAATTTTTAATAAACTGCTGCATGTCTTAATCTGAATCATATTTTGAATTTATTTCCAATAAAGTTGCAAACATAAGTTACAATAAAAACATTCAATTACCATTTCTTTATATTCTTTTATATTATTCCCTATAATTATAATTTAAAAAATCTACTATACCTAATGAATGAGGTTATACTCGATTTTAAATGCGTAGTTAGAATAATTCAGGATTTTCTAATGATCGTTTTCTTCTTACTTAACGATAACTTACGAATTTACAATAATTAATATAAAAAAATACTTATCGTTACTGTATTAATTAAAAATGTATCATTTAAAAAGAGCTATATTGCAGACTTATATTTAATAGACTTATTATTAATATTAATACAAGTATAGAAGAATTAGAGACGTACGTATTATTATAAGTACAAGTATGACAATATCCTACATTGTCATACTTGTTATGGTATTTATATTATCGTATGACAAAAAATGATTTATGTAATACTGTTTGTAACGTATGGCTATAGTAAATCTTAGGAAATATTGATGAATTGTATCGTACTAGGCACTCCTATTTTTGATGTCAATAAATAGTAACTTGTATGTCTCTCACCTGTGCTCTCACTTAGGCATGTCGATTTACTTAAAAAAAGATCTCCAAATTGATTCAAATCGAACATACTAGAATCGATTCTCGATTAAATTGAGCATTAACAGATCGATTTTCGATCAATCACGAGGACAATCATCCAGACCAAGAACAATTATTTGTAGGCCATTTTGTGCGGGATTCAAACTCGCGGCTTTCAGCGCAGCCAGTCCATGGACAACTGCAACCATCTTCAAACATAGAAGGCTACAGATGTGTTGTCCAGTCTGAGGACTAAGATGGAATGCCTCACAGCGTGTAATTATACTGATTATTCAGACCGAAAGTCAGCAATGCAAGAACTCCGTTTAGCATCAGAAATAGATGGGAAGAAGAGAGTGGTACCTACCAAGGCGGATACATAGGCAAAAAAGGAGCCCTACCACATAAGGATCTAGATACAGTAGGTACCGAAACACTATTCTGTTGAATTGAGTACAATAATGTGACGGTAATTTATATGAGTCATCATTATCATTATCATCATTACAGCCCTTCGCAAGTCCACTGTTGAACGTAGGCCTCCCCCAAGGAATGCTGCATGTCTTACCAGGTCGTCACTCCATCTAGTGGAGGGTTGCGCTACACTTCGCCTACCGATATGAGGTTGCCACTCGAGAACCTCTTCTCCCCATGGGTTGTCGTTTCTTCGAGCAATATGGCCGGCCCACCACCACGTATTAAATGTGTTTTAATATAATTTCATGGGTTTTAATTTTTTGTGCGGAACCCTAACGCTTTTTCTAAAATAAAAGTAACCTAAGTTATTCCTTATAACATCAGCTATCTGGCAGTGAAAGTCCGGTCAAAATCGGTCCAGCCGTTTCAAAGATTATCCGGAACAAACAGACAGACAGACAGACAGACAGACAGAATTTTTTTTAAAATCGTGTTTTTATTATTAGTGCCGTATAAACTTTCATATGCATATAGCAAAACAGCTGTTATTGCGACGTTACAAACGGATACTTCAATTTTATTTATTTGTATAGATGTTAATATGGTTTCTGGGTGGTACTTCTCAGGACAGAGGTCTTTTCCGAACCAGTTAATAAATGAATTTCAATAAGAATTATTTTTAATCTATGATCCATATCTATCTATAATCTATATTATATACATAAATCCAAAAAAATATTCTATCCTGATTTAGACAACTTGTTCGAGAAAGTGTGTATGAGCTTTCTATAGCCCTTCTTGGTGTATAAAATAAACGCCTTGACTACACTGTTTATAATGTAGTTTCCCGTGTAATGGCGGTGTAAAAATATCCACTACTTAATATCATCCTGTAGGTGTCGTAAGAGACAACAGAGGAAAACAAATCAGGAGATAGGCAGCAGCGTTGCCAACCCGCTTGCCAGGCGTGGCAACTATGGCAAATATCCCCTCTATGAAACAATCTATGGGGAAGGCTTCACAAGAAAGATTCAGGAGTGGGCTTTAATAGACTGTAACGGAATGCAGTTTAATTTAAACTGGCGCAATATAAAAAATAAACAAATATTGTATAGATTTAACACTACGAATCGCGGTTCAAGTTAGCTCACATCCACTCGACAATATTTTCATTATATAAACTTTGAATTATAATGTTACTTTTGTAAACAAATTTCTTTATCGAATGAAGTTGTTTTTGCATAAAACCCATTAAAAAAATTATAAATAAATAAAATTAAAATAAAAAAGCCTTTTATTTCATGCATTATTACACGGTTACCTTACTTATAGTTGATATGTTATTTGGTTAATTAGTTTAAGGTTTATTGTTAGTGTTGTCAGTACTTTTTTAATGCAAGAACCCCAGATTAGATGAACTACGCTCGGCCATTCTCCACTCTCATATGTTGTAGAAATACCACGCATTTGAAGCGAACGGTTTGTTTTGTCATCCGCTATGCGTACAGCTATGGATGGAATAATTTTCTAGCATCAGTCTTTCCATCGGATTACAATGCCTTCAAGGCAAGATTGAATAGGCTTATGTTTAGTTAAGTCAGTGCACTTTACCATCTTTGGCAACATTACCACTTACCATCAGGTGGTATAGTAGTCAAGCTCTGTAGATAAAATAACGCAATTCAAAAAAGAAACATAAACAAGAATATTATCTTAAAAATTTTATTTTTTTATAGGATAATGGTGACAAACGAGCACATAGTCCACCTGATGGTAAGTGGTTGCTGTGGCCCCTATACATCTACATCTATCTTCGATTACGAATTAAAATGCAGATGCGTTGTCACCCGTGAGGACTGAGATTGAATGCCTCGTTTCCAGTAAAAAGGGCCTCCGGTTCTCTACACTCACCATACGAAACACAGCAATGTTAAGCTGCTATTTTACGCTGGTATTTTTTTTAATAGGATAAGGGTGACATACGAGCACACAGTCCACCTGATGGTAAGTGGCTGCTGCGGCCCATAGACATCTACATCTATCCTCTATTACAAATCAAAATGTAGATGCGTTGACACCCATGAGGACTAAGATGGAATGCCTTATTTCCAGTAAAAAGGGCCTGTATTCTGTGAAAGCGTGGTCCTTCCCCGGTCGAGCCGACCCATTCGTGCTAAAACCACAATATAGCTGCAGCATGGCTCACCCACGTATAAAACGAATTCGATTTTTTTACAAAATAAAGCTGTAAAAGATTATGGACTTTTTAAACCTGACTTCAAAAAAAGGAGGAAGCTCTCAACGGTAGATATTTTATGTGTTACCTTAGAACTTTTCTAGGTGAACCGTTTGATGATTCTCATGTTATGTTTGAAGGATGGTGCTTCTCATGTGATTCCATATAAATTTTATCAAAATCTGACCAGTAGCTTTTGAGTTATCCTTAATAATGCGTATTTAATTTCCATCGACTACATTGATGATGTTCTCATTTTATTGATATTGAAGTCGGTTGTACAAAAATTTTAATATTACCACTTTTTGTGTACTTCTAGAGAACGCATTAAAAGAAATGATGGATAACCAGAAATTATCAAGCCCAAATTAATCTTCGATAATGCGTACAGCAAAGGAGTGTAATCATTTACTAGCGCTCGTCTTTCCGTCCATTTACAATCTGGGTGTCTTCAAGGCAAGTCTCAAGACATTTCAATTTATCATCTAGAGCTTCATTACCGCTTACCGATAAATAGAATTTCTTACCAATAAAAAAAAGAGCTGTGGTAGGTCAGGGACAAGGTGTTCGCTGTAAATTTCACAGTACGCGAGCGCAGGGTTCGAACCATGAAGCAAATACAAAGAGGAGACGGCATGAGCAACTGTGCACTGTGATTCTAAGTAGGTCCTGACGTCATCATAGTGGGCGTGGCTTTAGTCAGTATACTGTCACCATTCGCCCTGTGTGCTTATGTGTTGAAAAAATCGCAAATCAGTGTATTTTCGTAGTATTAAGAAGAAAAAAATGAAGTGTTGTGTTTTTTCGTGTAAAAACTATTCAGATAGACGTTCTGATGTTATGGATGTCATTACATTTCATTTGTAAATAATTTTACACCTAATTTAAAAAAAATCTAGAAAGCTCTCTTTGCGTCAGCTTTCAAATATAATTAAATATATTCGACACTAGATGGCGACACTTTGTGTCATGTGAACGAAAAATATAAAGGTCCGTAGAGCTCAGTATTGGTAAAATAATCATACGAAGGTGCTGAAATTTGTTTTGCATTCAGACATAAAGAAATTTTAATCGCAAAATATTATTTTTAAAGTTTATAATCATTTTGAGAACAGGCCGTATTCTCGTCAAGTAAACCGCAAAATATCAAAAATACAGGGCCGTAATTAGAATTCAATTATTTTACCCAGTAATCCAACTTTCAATATTAAAATGAAGAAAATTGTACTTAGGCTGATTTTTACGAAATATTTAATTTATATTTAAGTGAAATTCTATATGCAAATATCACTTAAATAAAATTTAATGTTCTTAGATTGGCATTCAAAAAGTGCATTATCCGAATGCCTAATTTGGAATAAAATATTTATATTTTGATTGATTTGTAAATAAAATCATATTAATTATAATAACTTCTATTATTTGTTCTCACTCAGAGATATTAGGTAGTATAACCCACACATAAATAATAGTCCAGCCGTTTCTGCGTGAAAAAAAATACACATACACAATACATACTTAGTGTGGAATTTTTTTTTTTTTTATAGGAGGGGGGGCAAACGAGCGTGCGGCTCACCTGATGGTAAGTGACTACCGCCGCCCATGAACATCTGCAACACCAGGGAGGGAATTGCAGATGCGTTGCCGGCCTTTTAAAAAGGAGTACGCTCTTTTCTTGAAGGTCCCTAAGTCGTATCGGTCCGGAAAAATCGCTGATGGTAATCGATTCCACAAGGAAGTCGTGCGAGGAAGAAAACATCTTCTAAATCGCACAGTGGTGGACCGCCAATCATCCAGATGGTGTGGATGGTATCGGGAGTTCTGCCGCGATGTGCGTTCGTGAAATTTGGCGGCTGGGATTAATCCGAACAATTCCTCAGGGCACTCCCCATGGTAGATGCGAAAGAAAATGCAAAGAGATGCAACATCTCTTCGCAACGCCAATGAGTCGAGCCGATCGGAAAGGACTCGGTCGTCGACGATTCGAGCCGCTCTGCGCTGGATGCGGTCAAGTGGAAGGAGCTGGCACTGGGGAGCCCCTGCCCAGAGATGGGAACAGTATTCCATGTGAGGCCGAACCTGCGCCTTGTAAAGTTGCAGGCGGTGTGCCGGCATGAAATACTGTCCCGCTCTGCTGAGCACGCCAAGCTTTTTAGAGGCCAATTTGGCCTTCTCTTCCAAGTGACCACGAAACTGCACGTCACTCGATATGTCGACGCCGAGGATTCCGATACTGGCTGCGGCAACCAGGGGAGTGCCTTGAAACTGAGGAGATACGACAAAGGGGTTCTTTTTAGCGGTAAACGCGCAAACTTGTGTCTTCTGAGGATTAAACTGGACTAGATTTAGTCGCCCCCAGTTCGAGACTTTGTCCAGCAAAGACTCGACTTCAGACACCAGTTTGTTCCGGTACTCGGAGACGTTTTCCCGAGAAATATTAGCACGGCCGGTGTATAAAGCATCACCAGTGCTGTCATCCGCATAGCAATGAATGTTACCAGTTAGCAACATATCATTGATATGCAGAAGAAACAGCGTTGGTGATAGCACACAGCCTTGTGGAACACCAGCGTTAATAGGCTTGTAGTCAGAACATGCACCGTCTACAACGACCTTGATGCTCCGATCTGCAAGGAAGCTGGTGATCCAATTGCACAAATTCTCGGGAAGCCCATAGGAAGGGAGCTTCGAAAGAAGCGCTTTGTGCCAAACCCGATCGAAGGCCTTCGCAATGTCCAGACTAACGGCCAACGCCTCCCCCTTGGACTCTACTGCCTCCGCCCATCTATAGGTCAGGTAGACCAGAAGATCACCAGCTGATCGACCCCGACGAAAACCGTATTGGCGGTCACTAATCAGCTGGTGATCCTCAAGGTACCGGATGAGCTGGCAGTTGATAATGGATTCCATTATTTTGGAAAACAAGGAGGTGATCGCGATAGGCCTATAGTTGGACGGGTCTGAGCGGTCGCCTTTTTTAGGGATCGGGTGGACAAAAGCTGTCTTCCATGAATTCGGGACTACGCCTTGGGAGTAGGAGTACCGGAAAAGACGCGTTAGGACCGGTGCCAACTCCGGAGCACACGTCCTCAGCACAATTGGGGGGATTCCGTCAGGCCCACTCGACTTCTGGATGTCCAGGGAGAGAAGTGCTTTGCGAACCGAGCGCTGTGAGAACAGCACATCCGGCATGGAGCACTCACACCGCGGGATGGTCGGCGGTGTTTTCCCCCCGTCATCAAGAGTCGAGTTGGACGCAAAAAGGGAGCCTAAAAGGTCGGCTTTGTCCTTTGCGTCATGGGCCAGTGAGTCGTCCTCCCTGTGCAGAGATGGTAGTGATGGCTTACAGAAATTCCCTTGGACAGCCTTGGCGAGAGACCAGAATGCACGGGTTCCCGAAGGAAGGCGAACTAGTTTCTCGCCAATTCTGCCTATGTGCTCTGACTTTGCCTTGGCAATAACTCTTTTGAAGGACCTGGAGGCGAAGTTATACTTCTTTTTAAGTATGCTGGTGTTTACATCCCGAGTCGCCGAAGCTGCAGCCCAGGCTTGATAACACTCCTGCTTACTGCGTAATGCAATCTTACAGGAGCGACCAAACCAAGGCTGAGATCTGCCTCCGATGGGTACCACAGATGATGGAATAAATAGTTCCATTCCCTGTAGCACCACATCAGTGACAGAGTCAGCAACAGCGCTGGGATCATCCGGCGAGAAGCAAACCCGCCCCCATGGGTAGGATGCAAAGAAAGACCGCATTCCGTCCCAATCCGCCGACCTGTAATGCCAAACACGGCGGCAACCTGCAGAACGCAACCGCGAAGGGAGCGTGAGTGGCACCATACTCCGGATCAGACAGTGGTCCGAAGAGCCGAGAGGGGCATCGACGGAAACCTGATATCCGTCCGGATGAGAGGTCAGCAGAAGGTCCAACAGGGAAGGTGTATGATCCTCCACATCTGGAATCCGCGTAGGCGAAGTAACCAGTTGTGTTAGACCATATGCCAAGGCAAAGTCATAAACAGATCTCCCCGCATGATCGGTTAAACGTGAACCGAGCCATTCGGCATGGTGGGCGTTAAAATCGCCAAGGATCACGATCTCTGCGGATGGGACCTGTTGTAGCAAGGAATCTGTAGCTATTTGGACGTGGTCGATGAGTCGGTCTGTTTCGGCATTACCGCTATGGGACCTATAGAGGCACCCGTAGACGCGCGGATGGTCGTCGCTGTCTACGCGTAGCCAAAGGATGGACAGGTCCGAACCTTCAAGACTGCCGAGGCGTCGAGAACAGATGTCCTCTCTGACATACACGCAAACTCTAGCCCGAGGCACAAAGGAGTGCTCCAATTTGTACCCCGGGTAGGAGAGATACGAAATATCAGCCGGAGAGGAAACCTGCGTCTCGGTCAGGAAGAGCAAGGCCGGCTTCGCCGTCTCGAGATGGTAGTGGACGGCGTTTAGGTTAGAGTGAAGTCCCCTGATGTTGCAGAAATTCACGGATAGCGTGGCAGGGGTCGCCTTGGTATTGTTGCTCAGTTTGCCCCGAGCAGTTATGTTTTTGAGCGGAATTTTGCCCCCCCCCCAGAATACGCGGGGCAGCCTGAGCACCCACGCTCAGGATTGGAATAACATGGTCGTGGATGCTCAGCGAGGGATTCTCCAGGGGTACTGGTACCCTCCTGGGGTAGTCTTTTGTGTAATTCCGCTACCATGTTGATGGGGGGGGGGGGATTGGGCCTCCGGCCACCTGCACTCACCAGACGAAACGCAGAAGCAGAGCTTCTACTTCACGCCGGTATTCTGTGAGGTCGTGGTACCAACCCGGCTCGAGCCGGCCCATACGTGCAACAGCAAAAACTGCTGCATGGCTCTACCATGAATAAGCTCAAGGAGACAAAAAGAACACACAAACTTTCGCTTTTATAATATTAGTGAGATAAGTAGGATATTTAGTTCCAAATTAAATATCCTACTTAATATTGAACAAGGAATATTTAGTTTCAAAGAGACTTTATTTTACTAAGGATAAAATAAATATTACTTGAAGGTTGACTTTCACGATATGATAAACATATTTAAATTTTATTTTAGTGATTCTCTGCATATAGAATGTCACTTAAATATAACTTAAACATTTCGTAAAAATCAGCCAAGTGCAATTTCCTTCATTTTAATATTGAATGTTGGGTTACTGGGTAAAATAATTGAATTTTAATTACGACCCTGTCTTTTTGTTATTTTTATGAGGTTTACTTGACGACAGATGGATCCCCGCCGGCAACAACAAAATTTGTTAATTGAAATTTTAAGTGCTGATTTACCACGTGCTCAGCGGTGAAGGAAAATATCGTGTGAGGAAACCATCTTGTCTGAAAAATAATTAAAAAATAAATATTTCGAAGACATGTGAAGTCCACCAACACGCATTGGGGCAGCGCGGCGGACACTTCCGTGCCCTAAAACCCTCTAAGAAGTGAGAGGGGCCTGGGACCAGCAGTGGGACTTATATAGGCAGTAACTAAACTTTTAAATTTAACTAACAAATAGAATTGTAGTCAAGCACTAGTTTATGGTAAGTACAAAAAAATATTTACCACCTCTTCACCTCGCTGGAAGTAAGAAGAATACAGTATTGATTATTGACCCACAAACTGGCGTTATCTCATCACATTTCTTGGGATTTCGCATTTAGATTTAACAGTGGTAGAGCAACGCGGCAGCTTTTGCTGTCGCACGGATGGGCCGGCTCGAACCGGGGTGGTACCACGACCTCACAGAAAACCAGCGTGAAGTAGAGGTTTACCTCTGCGTTTCGCTTGGTGTGTGCAGGTGGCCGGAGGCCCTTTTTACTGGAAATGAGGCTTAGTCCTCACGGGTGAAAACGCATCTACATTTTGATTTATAATATAGGATAGATGTAGATGTCTATGGGCCGCAGCAACCACTTACCATCAGGTGGACTGTGTGCTCGTTTGTCACCCTAACCTATAAAAAAAAATTGATATATACAGCCAGTTATAAACTCCCACAAGCTCGTTTGTTATCTAGCAGGTTGTACAGTTAGTGAGCTGTTGAAGTTGGTATAAAAATAAATAAAGGTTAATTGTAATTTACCTCTTATGTACATTTAGTATTCTTATGTACTTGTACCTCCTTACGTAAGGCATTAAATTCAGAATGATTTCTTTCCATTTACCCAAGACTACACATAAAGTGAAACTAGTTTATTAAGGTTTTTATCGCGTTTAATCAAATAACTTTTTTTATATTTCCCACGTTCTAAGTACTTTTGCACCCATATCATTGAGAGACTGAGGTGTTTAGTGTCCTAATGCTTCTTACCAAGGCTACATTCAGCTTAAAATTATTAATATTTGTTTCGATCTACGCAGAAATAAATTATAATAACTCGAAATTTTTCAGTGGCATGCTGTAGTTTAAGTTGACTAAACTAAGTTCAGAGAAAAGAAATAAAGACATTTAATTTTAACCTAACAGTCTTTTAACTGTTGACAGGACTCCATATAGACACACACTTAGATACAATCTTGAGATACAATCTCTAGATTAACCCCAAACTCCACGATGTTTGTACAGCATTGTCTTGGTCTTGTACTGTTATGATGCTGTTACTGTTTTTGTGATATTATATAAATAAATAATAATAGGCCTATGTTCAGCAGTGGACTTGTGAAGGGCTATAATGATGATGATGATGATGATAAAACAAATAAATCCCAAAGTTTGAGTTTAGATTATACTAGGTCACACAGATTTTTACATCTTAAGGCTTTCATTGTAGTACAAAATAGAAATAAACAAATAAATTTCTTTTAACAAGAAAGTAAATAATTTTTAAATCTGACGTCGGTGCGGTGCGGTGTAAAATACTTTATTCCTTTTAGTTCTTTGAAGACGGCTTTTACTTTTTATTAAAATTTATTTCTTTACCCTTTTGAGTGAACATTAATGTTGCTAAATAGTTACATTACAAATTTATCTCCCATTTTGATACCATTAGGGTGGAATTTTTTCTTCAGATGCATCTGTGTGGTCAGTTTTTCATGAATTTAGTACGTAGATATATAAAATATCCGCCATCTTGATACAATAAACGCATCTATTTTTTACATTTATTTTTTAATTCACTATTACGTTCTATGTAAACCGCAACCGGAGAATTCAACTCTTTAATTTAGATCTTTTTGTGAAAGAGAACAATATAATAAACGATTCCGTAAAACATATTTAACTCATTTGCTTTACATGGACAAAGATGTATGTATGCATTTGGCGAAATTAACCAGGACAAGAGCATTCCGTCGTATTCTAGACAAAATTAAACTGTGAAAATTAAACAAAAGTCAATTCAACAAATTCATAATATCAAATTATTTAACGACACTTTTAATTTCAATATTATTATGTCTTTGATCCCGCCGACACCAATGAAATTGTTATTTGGAATTTTAAGTTCTGATTTATTTAAGTGCTTGGTGGTTGGGAAATAAATACATTGTGAGAAAAGCTATCTAAGGAAATATTAGAAATGAGAGGAAGGTTGTGCAATTTATAGTTTTATATAAATCAATACAAAATCTTGAACTTATGAGAAGGTCTCACAGATGCGATTTCGTAGAATTAGCAAACTTTAAATGTTTCAATTGGGAATTGAAAATGTTCTACTTCAAGATCGTGTATTTGTTAGTACGTGTAGTTTGAAGTTAATTAAACTTTTGTATGCAGTTCATTTTAGCTTAATTAATGAGACTTTAATGGAATCTTAATGGATCTAATTTAAATAAATCCTATTAATTGTAATTGATTCATCCGCAGTAGAACCAGAGTGACCGACATAGCCCAACGGATTAGTAAGCTGAAGTGGCTATGGGCCGGCCATATAGCTCGAAGAACCGACAACCGTTGGGGAGAAAAGTTTCTCGAGTTGCGGTCTTATACCGGCGGATGAAATGTACGGCGTCCCCTCACTAGATGGAGCGACGACTTGGTAAGACATGCAGCAAGTCGATGTCGAATCAAAGGCTATGGTGCTAAAGCATTTTCGGAATTCGGCTTGTTCGGGAGGCTGGAAGTCGTCAAGTCTGCATGCCAGACGATTCGTAATGACCCTCGAAAACAGCATGTAGACGCGGCTCATAAGGAAAATCGGTCTGTAGTTCTTCAAGAGAGCGTTGTCGCCTTTCTTGAAGAACAAGACCACCGCACTTCTGCTCCATGCCTCCAGTGTAAGGCCACCATGGAGGACGGAATTAAAGAGCTTCTGAAGGACTTCAAATACCGGTTTTTTTTCATTCAGTTGCCTGTATGCTGTCAAATCTACTAAAGACTGCAGCTTCATTTCCCACCTAACAGATGATGAGATTGATCGAGAATGTGATCGGAGAGTTTTTGGGTTCTTCTGCGATGGGTCTTGCAAAACTTAGCTCCGACCGCATGGACAGTTTCCATAAGCTTGTCATTCATTTCGTCCACTGCATTGCAATCTTCTAGGCACTGAAAGCGGTTTTGTAACTTGAGGTGAAAGGTTTCGGAACTTTGGATTAGAGCACGAGGGGGATGGAGCGTTGATTTCATTAGACGTGACCTTTCAAACTTTACGTTTATGTTCAGTGTGCCTCTCACCTTAAAAGAAAGAAAATTCTTTTTTTAAACTGAAGTGATAAACGAACTTCCAGTCCACCTGATGGTGGCTACCGCAATCCATGGACTACATATTAGACTAGGAATTAGACTACATATGCGTTGTCACCTCTGAGGGCTAAAATTTTTTGGTTCACATCCTGTAATTATACTAGCTATACCCTAGACGGGAACACACGAGTGCAGATACTGCTACTTGAAGTCAGAAATATGCGTGTAGAGGGTGCTACCCATACAGACTCCTTGCCAGAGAGGAAGTCCTACTCACCTAGAACCTATGAGTTGTACCTACCAGTAACTCTATTAATAATACAAAATCTGCCATTAACCACTCTAAGTAGGCTTAATGCTTCTGTTGAGAATGACTTGAACCTACGACT
This sequence comes from Parnassius glacialis, assembly GCA_033319125.1. Lineage (NCBI taxonomy): Eukaryota > Metazoa > Arthropoda > Insecta > Lepidoptera > Papilionidae > Parnassius > Parnassius glacialis. Next base: position 34,070,857 of record JAVANC010000024.1, on the reverse strand, counting down.
TTCCGAGCTTACGGTGCGCTTCCTTGACCATTACACTGTCGCATATAAACAAACTAAGATGAAACACCACGTTACCAGTTAAAATATTGTCGATTTCTTATCATTCCTTCTACGAAATACCTACAGCACCAATTGCCGCTAATTTGCCCGACTTCCCAAGAGAGAGGGTATTATTTTTCGAGTGTACGTATATTACATACAGTATGTATATATGTATATTCCTTTGGCATGCTCTGCAGTGGTAAAAGAGGTGTAAACGGCTTGATAGATATCGAGTGTCGTTAGATTTGTCTTAGTCGTGGAAATGACATATAATTATTTCTCTTTTCATTAAACTTTTTTAATGCAGTCGGTTTTTTTTAAATTACTGTTTAAACCATTGAGCTTGTCTCATAACGTCGTCCCGGAGGAGTGGTGACAATCTGTCGATACCAGTAAAAAGGCTTTTCCTTTTTATTAGAGGAGATGTTGCCCCGAGTTGTAATGAAATAAATGTATAAAAAAGGTTTAAATATACAGTTGTTTACATTGCTTAACAAATGCAAATGTAGTCTATGAAAACCAAATGAGTTTATTTCGTAAGGTACCTACATAAACTCGTTTTATATCTTTTAACAAAAAAAGAAATGAATGCTTAATATTCGCTTAGCTCACTTTTTTACAAATATTTTTGTTGATTATTGACACACATTTTCCGGAGTTAACATCATCATATTCTCGTGCAATGTAATTAGGGTTGGCAACCCTATTATAAGAGTATCCTGACTGCCTCATTTGTCTAGTGATTATAGTAGTGTGACTGGTGATCATGAGGTCCCAGGTTCGAATCCCGGGTCGGATAAAAAAAAAGAGATTTTCCGCCAAGAAATTCTCAGTAGCTGCCCGGAGTCAGGAAGTTGGCGGTGTCTCACTCCCGCGACTCGGAAAGCACGTAAAGCCGTTGGTCTTGCGCCTGATCTCTCTTTGGTCGTGTCGGTTTACCGTCCCATTGTATTATCAGAGTGAAGGTATAGAGAGTGCACCTGTGCTTGCACATATACTTGAGCATTGTAATCCTGTCCTGCGCCCTTGGCTAGTCTCCGTTGAGACTGGCCGCCGTGACCGAAATACGGTCTGGAGGACATTGTTATTATTATTAATAGTATCCAACTAAAATGTATAGTAGAGGAAATACAATCTTTATATTAATAAAGAATAGCATCAGACTAGACTGGTTAAGACATTCAAAGTAACAAGAATATTCCTATAATAAATATTAATTTCAAATATTTTTTTTTTCATAATTTTCTATATTTTTCACATCATAGCCTTAAAAAGAAGAAAAGAAAGAAAGAAATAAATAGACATTTATTTGGAACATGCAGAAAAAATCAGGCATATTTATATTTTTATAGTAATGAGACACAAAGAAGTATTAAATAACAACACATAAAAACAGTCGCAGAACAAATGTAGTAAGAAGATGGCAACGGCATCTCCTTATTAACAACTAAGATATATGAAAACAGCGGTTACGGGTTGGCAACCTGCCAAGAGTGGCAACTAGCACTATGTTGAGTTTGTGATGGACTGTAATGGAAAAAATCCAGTATAACCTTTCTTTATTACCTTGTTATTAAATGAATCAAACCACAAAATAGCAAAATCAAAAATAAAACAAACGATAAGATAAGCTTGTAGCAATTCATTAAGCAACCTTTTTTTAATAGGAGAGGGTGAAAACGAGCATGCGGGTCACCTGATGGTAAGTGGCTACCGCCGCCCATGAACAACTGCAACACCAGGGAAACCAGGGGCATTGCAGATGCGTTGCCGGCCTTTTAAATAGAAGTAGGCTCTTTTCTTGAAGGTCCCTAAGTCGTATCGGTCCGGAAAAATCGCTGATGGTAATCGATTCCACAAGAAAGTCGTGCGAGGAAGAAAACATCTTCTAAATCGCACAGTGGTGAACCGCCAATCATCCAGATGGTGTGGATAGTATCGGGAGTTTTGCCGTGTTGTGCGAAATTTGGCGGCTGCGATTAATCCGAACAATTCTTCTGAGCAATCTCCGCGGTAAATGCGAAAGAAAATGCAAAGTGATGAAACATCTCTTCGCAGTGCCAATGAATCGAGCCGATCGGAAAGGACTCCGTCGTCAATGATTCGAGCCGTTTTGCGCTGGATGAGGTCAAGTGGAAGGAGCTGGCACTGGGAAGCCCCTGCCCAGAGATGGGAACAGTATTCCAGTGAGGCCGAATGTGCGCCTTGTAAAGTTGCAGGCGGTGTGCCGGCATGAAATACTGTACCGCTCTGCTGAGCTCGCCAAGCTTTTTAGAGGCCAATTTGGCCTTCTCTTCCAATTGACCACGAAACTGCACGTCACTCGATATGTCGACTCCGAGGATTCCGATACTGGCTGAGGCAACAAGGGGAGTACCTTGAAACTGAGGAAATACGACAAAGGGGTTCTTTTTAGCGGTAAACGCGCAAACTTGTGTCTTCTGAGGATTAAACTGGACTAGATAGAGCCCCCAATCCAAGACTTTGTTCAGCAAAGACTCGACTTCAGACACAACTTTGTTCCGGTACTCGGCGACGTTTTCCCGAGAAATATTGGCACGGCCGGTGTATAGAACATCATCAGTACTGTCATCCGCATAGCAATGAATGTTACCAGTTAGCAACATATCATTGATATGCAGAAGAAACAGCGTTGGTGATAGCACACAGCCTTGTTGAAAACCAGCGTTTATAGGCTTGTAGTCGGAGCATGCACTGTCTGCAACGACCTTGATGCTCCGATCTGCAAGGAAGCTGGTGATCCAATTGTACAATTTCTCGGGAAGCCCATAGGAAGAGCTTCGAAAGAAGTGCTTTGTGCCAAACCCGATCGAAGGCCTTCGCAATGTCCAAACTAACGGCCAACGCCACCCCCTTGGACTCTTCTGCCTGTTATCAGCATCCACCTGTTAATGGTGCAATGTAGTACCAAAAACAAATGTAACTCACTATAGTGTAGTGGATATGCTAGTACCGTCACTACAAGGTTATTTAACGAAAATAAACAAAATTAACTAAAATATTCATGAAATCATCATTATAATCATAATCTCGCCCGTTTAAGGGAGGATTTGTCTATTGTATTGTATTGAGGTATTGAAGACTGCAACCAGATATGAGCACCTTTGACACTCCCATCTAGTTGCTGTGACGTTAGTGTTGTAAGCCAATTGACTTACTGGTTCGTCGGACTTCGCTGCGATCTATAATAATTAAGGAACTAATAATGATGATGATTCTAATTTGACAATGAGGCACCTCTTCAGTCCGAGTATTTTACGTCTTCTGTAAGTGAAATTGTTACATCTCCATTCCGCCATCTATCGAAGACCATAGCACTTTTTCTGCATTTCCTATGGTTACAATGCCGTGTAGTGGCGGTAAAGAATATCCACTACCCCATATCTTTCCGTGGGTGTCGTAAAATCGACAAAGGGAAACAGGAAGGAGATGTGGACTATGAGAAAGCCTTTGATTCCGTCGAAATTTGGGCGGTGCTGCAGTCCCTTCAGCGATGCCAAATTGACTGTCGGTATATCAAAGTGCTGAAGTGTTTGAACAGTAGAGCTAGGATGGCTATCCGACTACAGAATCAGAGTACGAAACCTATCCAATTGCAGAAAGGTGTAAGACATGGTGACGTTATATCCCCGAAACTCTTCACCGCTGCATTGGAAGACGTTTTCAAGCTACTGGACTGGAAAGAATGCGGTATTAACATCAATGGCGAGTACATGACTCAACTTTGATTTGCCGACGATAAAGTCCTTATGGTAAAATCGCTGGAGGACCTAAGCACTATGCTCAATGACCTCAATAGTGTCTCCCAACGGATAGGTCTTAAGATAAACATGGACAAAACAAAGATTATGTTTAATGTCCATGTCACACCTATGCCGGTAGTTGTTGGGAGCACTAAGCTCGAAGTTGTTGACGAGTATGTTTACCTGGGACAAATAGTCCGACTAGGAAAGTCCAACTTCGACCGAGAGCTCAATCGACGGATTCAAATCCGCTGGACAGCGGTCGGGAAGCTACGACACATCTTCTCGTCAGACATACCTCAACACCTTAAAACGAAATTGTACAACCAGTGCGTGCTGCCAGTGATGACTTACGGATCTGAGACTTGGTCCTTCACTGCTTGCCATATGAGGAAGCTCAAGGTCGCTCAGCGAGCTATGGAGAGGGCTATGCTCGGGGTTTCTCTGCGTGATAAACTTAGGAATGAGGATATCCGCAGTAAAACTAGATTAACCGACATAGCCCAACGGATTAGTAAGCTTAATTGGCAGTTGGCCGGCCATATAGTTTGAAGAACCGACAACCGATGGGGAAGAATGGTTCTTGATTGACAGCCTCGTACCGGTAGACGAAGTGTAGGGCGACCCTCTACGAGATGGAGTGTCGACCTGGTAAGACATGCAGGAAGTCTCACCTTTGATTTGCCGACGATATATTCCTTATGGCAGAATCGCTGGAGGACCTAAGCGCTATGCTCCATGACCTCAATAGTGTCTCCCAACGGATAGGTCTTAAGATGAACATGGACAAAACAAAAATCATGTTTAACGTCCATCTCAAACCTATGCAGGTACTTGTTGGGAACACTAAGCTCGAAGTTGTTGACGAGTATGTTTACCTGGGACAAATAGTCCGACTAGGTAAGTCCAACTTCGACCGAGAGGTCAATCGCCGGATTCAACTCGGCTGGGCAGCGTTCGGGAAACTACGACACATCTTCTCGTTAGACATACCTCAAAACTTAAAAACGAAATTGTATAACCAGTGCGTGTTGCCAATGATGACTTACGGATCTGTGACGTGGTCTTTCACTACTGGCCGCATGAGGAAGCTAAAGGTCGTTCAGCGAGCTATGGAGAGGGCTATGCTCGGGGTTTCTCTGCGTGATAAACTTAGAAATGAGGATATCCGCAGTAGAACCAGAGTAACCGACATAGCCCAACGGATTAGTAAGCTGAAGTGGCAGTGGGCCGGCCATATAGCTCGAAGAACCGACAACCGATAGGGAAGAAAGGTTCTCGAGTAGCAGCCTCGTACCGGTTGGCGAACTGTAGGGCGACCCCCACTAGATGGAGTGACGACCTGTTAAGACATGCAGGAAGTCGATGGATGCAAGTGGCTCAGGACCGTGCTTTTTGGCATTCCTTGGGGGAGGCCTATGTTCAGCAGTGGACTTATGAATGGCTGTAATGATGATGATGATGATGACAATGTTGGCAAGGGCTTTGGCGGCGTAAGAAAAATTTATTTGACTAATTAATTCTTTTTTAGGATAAGGTGACAAACGTGCACATAGTCCACTTGATGGTAAGTGGTTGCTGTGACCCATAGACATCTACATAATATATCCTCAATAAAGAATCAAAATGCAGATGCGTCGTCACCCGTGAGGACTAAGATGGAATGCCTCTTTTCCAGTAAAATAGGTCTCCGGTTCTCTACACTCACCATACGAAACACAGTAGTGTCAAGCCGCCATTTTACGCTGCTATTCTGTGAAAGCGTGGTCCTATCTCAGTCGATTTGACTCATTAGTGCTACAACTATACTACTAATATAGCTGCAGCATGGCTCTACCGCGTACAAAACACAGCATTAATTTAAATTGAATAAATTAACTTAATATTCATGAAATAATAACTTTAATTAAGTTTAATTAAGTACATCGCCGAGTTTTTAGTTAGTAAAACTTAGCTAGAACGTATCCAATTCCCATTCGAAACATTTAAGTTTCCTAATTAGCCAACTTAAGTGTTAGAACATTTTCTGAAACATATTATCATTTGAATCTTGTTACCGGTACAAGATCAACTAAGTTTGTGCCTATTTTTTTATATAATTGAAGTGATAGAGTCATCCTGAAGGTATATTATAGCTGCACGAATGAGTCAGCGCGACTGGGGAAGGATCACAATTTCTCAGAATACCAGCGCAAAATACTGCTGTGTTTTATATGCTGTTGTGATGAGTGTAGAGAACCGGTGACCTTTTTTACTAGAAACGAGGCGTTCTATGTTAGTTCGAAGAGGTGACAACGCATCTGCATTTTGATTGTAAATCGAGCATAGATTTTTATGGGCCACAGCAACCATTTACCATCAGGTGGACTGTGTGCTCGTTTGTCCCACTTATTCTATAAAAAAGACAAACGAACTTAAGAGTCCATCAGATGGCAAATGGCTACTAAATGAACACCTGCCTGATTTTCACATCTAAGGTCTAAGATGGAATGCCTCACAGCCTGTTACTATACTGAACACAGCAGTGCACGCTAGGGAGCTGCCTACCCACATAGACTTCTAAGCCAAAAAGTAACCCTACTAAAGAGAACATTAAATGTTGTTTAAGAAAATGCAATATTACATGTTTTTACGTGGTAATCACGCTGCAGCTATATTATGGTTGTAGCACGAATGGATCGGCTCGACCGGGGTAGGACCACAGTCGAGTACAATACCAGCGTAAAATAGCAGCTTATTGCTGCTGTTTCGAACCGGAGACCATTTTACTGGAAACGAGGCATTCCACCGTAGTACTCAGGGGTGACAACGCATCTGCATTTTGATTCTTAGTTCGAAGATAAATGTAGATGTCCATAGGCCACAGCATCCACTTACTATCAGGTGGACTGTGAGCTGGTTTGTCACACCTATCCTATAAAAAATATTATTGTTAAAATGATATAGATAATGTCTTAACGTTACCATTAATACGTTATTTTTACGTTTATAATTTCGTTAACATTAATAAATGAGGCTTAAAAATTTGTCACCTGTGTGGTAGAGCCACGATACATCATTCGCTAAGATAGCTGCAGAAACGGGTCGACCGGGCCGTTACAGTGTCATCATGATCAACATCAGTACAGTCTATCAAAGTTCTAATTTATCGGCTAATACACTAATACGTCTCTCTATAGATTGCCTCACAAAGGGGTTACTTGCCATAGTTGCCACGCTGGCAGGCAGGTTTTTTTTCTAGCTATTATAGAAAGACTCTTGGTTTGTTTGCCATTGCTGCTCCTTATGACACCCACAGGATGATATGCATATATGTTTGCACCACCACTACTCTATTCAAGGACCACCACTAGACCACTACTGTAATAAGGTTTAAAATTATATAATTATCTGGAAGGAACACTACTAGAAATATAATTTAGAAAAAACTGAATTGCTAATGTATAAAACATTATATTGTACAAACACAATAAACAATGCATAAAATGCCTATTTTCTTACCTATTGTATAAAGTGAAATCTATAACAGGTAAAGAAAAATATTATACGAGATGTTACACAAGTTTAGTAACATTAAATGTATATATGATTAATTGATGTTAATGTTTCGATTCTTAGGAACTCCTGAATACAGTTAGTACAAACAACAAAACTTTCATACACTGATATTAGAGTAAACTACAACAATACGCATCGATCATAAGCTGATCCTAGTGAGAATTCTGATAGAAGTATAGTCATGAGTTAACATTAGTTAATAAGTATTTATTTTTTTGGAATGAAGTTCCTTATCGGGCGGTACGTGTTTGGCGGATGGGAGCTAGGCGATAAAAAATTTAAGATTATTCGTCAGTAACCCTTGTGTGATAGTGTATTTTATTTTAATTACGCTTTATTTTAACATAATTAATTTATTTATATTTGTTAATCACTAACATAATACGTTTATGTATAATAATATACTATGAAAGGAACTTCGTTCCAACTAAGTGTTCCACGACACTCATGCATGTTTTCTTATTTCATAAGCTCACTTACAATATACATATTAAAAATTAACACGATAAATTATATGAAATGTATCACGCTCACTGATATGTGTATCAATAACAAGTGTACATAATATTCACAAACTACATGTGAACATTGAGAAGGAAAAAGGAGAAAAGAAAAAATATATTTGTTAAATGTAAACGAGGGGGCTCACTCAGGTTTTTTTTTAAAGACAGCATAAAAGTTGTGAAATATGTCGATGCCCGATATAGCTCGAGATATTTTATTATATTTCGCACATTTGCGAGCCATGGGAGCTTGCTTGCCTATATAAGTGAAACCTAAATAATGTATTACGCTGTTTTTTTTTTGAATTTTCATATTAATTGTAGTATTAAATATTAAAATTTTATTATTTGTAAATTAAAATCATAACATTAGTCTGGTTATATGTAAGAATATGCCTTTTTATATGTCTCAGTTATAAATCAAAACACAATAATTTAATATGCTGCGCAAGCACCATACAAAAAAATATAAAAATTACTTAATTGACATAATAATTAATATACATTTATATTATTATATACTGCTATTACAGCATGTTGGTGTAGCGAATTCATATTAAGATTTTACACGCCCAAAATCATCCAACATTCATATCATACGCGCAATACGTCACACTTATAGCTACTGATATACTGTGGACATTACAACGTGGTGTAGAGAACTCATATTAAGATTTTACCCGTCCAAAAAACATCCAATACGCATATTATACGCACAACGCGTTACACTCATAGCTACAGATATACTGTGGACATCACAATTTTGGTGACGCGAACTCATATTAAGATTTTACTCGTCCAAAAACATCCAACATTCATATCATACGCGCAATACGTCACACTTATAGCTACAGATATACTGTGGACATTACAACGTGGTGTAGAGAACTCATATTAAGATTTTACCCGTCCAAAAAACATCCAATACGCATATTATACGCACAACGCGTTACACTTATAGCTACAGATATACTGTGGACATCACAATTTTGGTGACGCGAACTCATATTTAGATTTTACTCGTCCAAAAACATCCAACATTCATATCATTACGCGCAATACGTCACACTTATAGCTACAGATATACTGTGGACATTACAACGTGGTGTAGAGAACTCATATTAAGATTTTACCCGTCCAAAAAACATCCAATACGCATATTATACGCACAACACGTCATACTTATAGCTACAGATATACTGTGGACATCACAATGTCAGTGACGCGATCTCATATTAAGGTTTTACCCGTCCAAAAAACATCTAACACGCATATCATACGCACAACACGTCACACTTATAGCTATAGATATACTTTGAACATTACCATGTTGGTGTAGCGAACTCGTATTAAGATTTTACCCATCCAAAAAACATCCAACACGCATATCATACGCCCCAACAAGTCATAATTATAGCTACAGATATACTGTGGACGTTACCATGTTGGTGACGCAAACTCATATTAAGATTTTACCCGTCCAAAAAATATCCAACACGCATATCATACGCAACACGTCATACATATAGCAACCGACCTCAATATAAATAACTTATTGTTTATTTTTTAAAACCGCTCGACCGATTTCGATAAAATTAAAAAGAATTTTTCGGAATCGGTTCAACATGTAATCGGTGAACATATCTGAAAGAAATATTGTGACGATTGAGAACCTTTCTCCTTTATTAAAGTCGGTTGAAAAATCGCCCAACGCCTAAAAGAAGAATTCACTTAAAAAACAACAATAACATAACAAAAAGTACGAGTTATTTAACAAATCATTTGAGGCTGCACACAGTTTGAGTTGCAAAGTACTTCACTCACTCAGCGAGTCAGCGAATTCAAACTTTGTGATAGCTTGGAAAAGGACACCGCTTCGATAGCAATTGTTTTATACCATGCAGAACTACTTACTTTTACATACTCCACTACTACTTATTTTTACATAGTTTCACGCTTGTAATCTCCGAGGGGGTAAGTAGAGTCCAAAGAGCAGCGAACTACTCCAACTACGTTTAGCCAAAAGAGGATTTATATGGAAAATTGTGAAAGAAATGATAGGTAGCTTATCCATCACCTACACAGTCACAGATCTAACAGTTAGTGGTCTTTTACGATATTTTAGGCAAGAAACACAATCGGTACTTTATTTGAATATGAATTTGAATTTGAAACATGGGATCTATAAGTCCCACACCAACATTCACGCATTTGAACCAATCGGTTTGCTTCTTCTCCTTTTTTAAAACGTTATCACCACACTAGGATTTTCTGCGGTATCGTAGAGACAGACAAATACTTGTTTCCTAAGAGTTTCGAACCCGCAGTCCTCAGCTTATTAGCAGCCAAATAGAGTTGCCAAAGAGTATTTGTATGGTGTTTTATTTAAAATTATTAGTTGTGATAATAATAATAAATATATAATAAATATTTTCTTTTAATAGTCGCAAATAATTTAATGAATGGGCTACAGTAGTAATTTATAAAAGTAGGCGAAGGTTATACGAGCTTTATAATGAAAGGTCATATAATGTATGTAAAAAATACTCTAAAATATTGTAAAAAGTGTGTCCATAGCTAAGGTTTTACATTTAAGCAACACAATTAAAACTGTATCCAATAAAATTAAAATAACGTGGAGAATAATTAATCGTGAAACGGGCAAGATCAAACGGCGCAACTCGGATTTTCATTTGAATATTAACAATAATTTAACTCAATCTGATCAAGAAGTTGCTAGTTGGCTTTTAAGAAACATTTTAATGATGTTCCTTACTGAACAACAAAATCATTAAATTTTTCTCCTATTGTCGCCGAATCATTGCTGAAACAAATTGTAAAGGCTTGTTGAAATACTTTTAAATTCCTAAAGTATTGCCAAAAGATAGGGTTACATATTATAAAACTTGTGTTGCTGAGAAAACGACATACTTATGGGGGATTTCAACAACCACCTTATCTAGCGACTATATTAATACAAGCGTCGAATCTAGTGTATTTCCTGATTTAATGAATCATGGTAAAGTCATACCTTTATTTAAATTTGGTAGTACATTAGACCCCGCCAATTTTAGACCAATTTTGTACTACCAACATTTAGTAAAATTTTTGAAAAGATAATTTTAGATCAGATGTTAAGTATTTTTTTTAATTTTAATAAATTGCTTCATAAAAATCAATTTGGTTTTACAAGGAGTCGTACGACAACTGACGCCGGAGTAGAGCTAATTAAACATATTTTTTTGTGCATGGGAGAACTCACAAGATACTTTGGGTATATACCCAAGTGGCCTCTCCAAGGCCTTCGACTGTGTTCACCACGAGACATTAATCAGGAAGCTACAGGACTATGGTGTCAAAGAACACAGTGCTTAAACCTACTATTTCTTAATTAAGTAATAGAACGCAGAATGTTATTTTCAATGGTAAAACTTCTTCAGGTTAACTGTATTAATGGGGTCCCTCAAGGCTCGATTTTCAGCCTTTTCCTATTTCCAGTGTACATTAATGACTTACCTTCCCTTGTTGGCATAATCATGATACAGTATTATTTGTTGATGAAACTTCCTTGATTTTTAAAATTAAACGTCAATCATTTAAATGTGACGAAGTTATTAATGCTATATCAAAAATCAGTGCATTATTTTAACGTTAATAACCTACATTTAAACGGCAATAAAACTAAATGTATTAAATTTACAACACCAAATGTTAAAAATTAAAACACCAATGCATTTTTAAATAGGGAAGATTTGAGCCCTATTGAATCCACTGTTTTTCTCGGCATCACTCTCGACGCAAAGCTAAAGCAAGCAGACTAAATTCTGCTGCTTATGCTGTAAAAATATTAGAGGTCACACTAGTATCTAGATAGCTAGATTAGTTTTTTTTTCACGTAGTAGAGCCAAGCTGCAGCTATATTATGATTGTAGCATAAATAGGTCCACTCGACCGGGATAGGACCACGCTCTCACAGAATACCAGCGTAAAATAGCGGCTTAATGCTGATGTGTTTCTTGTGGTGAGTGTAGAGAACTGGAAATCCTTTTTACTGGATACGAGGCATTCAAACTTAGTCCTCAGTGGTGACAACAAATCTGCATTTTTATTAAGATTTTCAATAAGAATTACATACATGTGTACACACAACTGTATCGTTTCGATATATTCGCTGGTATCGCAAATTCAATAATGGCCGAGTAGCGGTCTATGCCGGCCTTATATAGTGTCTCAGATAATTTCCAGAACCTTCCACTATAGAAATTTCGAGAATGTTCGAGAACATATCGGTCCCGATTGACTAGGTGTCGAAAGTTCTAGAAAGTTCTTCCATGGAAAATTCTAGAATGTTCTTGAATCTCCTAGTTCTGCTACTCGATACTAGAGGGCGCTAGTGGTAACTAGTGTCGCCATGTACCATGTATTAATACATGGTACATACGTGGCGCGCAACAATACTTAACAGTTTTTTCTTACGCTAAGGGAGTGCGATTTATTGATCATTGTTGTCAACTACTGGGGTACTACTAACTAATAAAACGTGGGACCTTTTTTAAATATGGAATAAAAATTAGAATTTTTGTTTTTTTTCATTACGTCTTATATTGTTTTTGCTAATGTCTGGAGTACTTCAAAAATCTCTTTAATGTAATAATGTATATTGTTGAATGAAGATTTTGGTGATAGTTTTGGTGAGTAATTGCTTTACTTACAATCTGTACGCCGGATGTTAATGGCTTCTGCTCGGAGACTAGCAAATTAATATATTATCAGTGGTTTCCGTAACCAAGCCGACTCAGCAGATATGTGTTATAATTCTAGACAGTATGCTTACCATATAATACCACTAATGTAGCTTTCGGCTTTTGTTATTATAATCATGTAGGATTTTGTACAAATATCAACTTTTATATAAAAGTAAAAGTTAAAAAGTAAAGTAACAGCTCATAAACGACCTAATATATAAAATTAACAAAATAATTTAAAATATTCTAGTTTAATATATAGTTTAAATAGACGCGTAATAGCAGTGACGACGTCTTGAGAATTTACCTGTGAAATGTGCAATTATCCGGATTATTTCTATTATTGACAAACATTCACTTACAGAACAAGTAACCATTTTTGAAAACAATCACTCACTAAAAATAGCCACTATTATACTTTAAAAAATTACAAAATATCTAGGAGCTTATTTCATGCGTGCCGACTTGTGTCGACCTGTCATTCTAAATCGGTTAGTCGATCGGTCATGAAGATTTGTTTGCTATCCTTTACTATCTTGCTATATTGCCATAAGGAATTTTCTTTGCCCTTGCACACTATGGACATCTATTACTATCCTAAGTCTATGCTATTTACGTACTAAAATTTCCTTTAATTTGGACAAATCTAGTTTTTACCTCTGAGTAATTACTAGCATAGAGAGAGTCCTAAAATAAAAACAAAATTGTTTAAGCTGAACTCTTTATACATACGACATTAAACATGGTACAAAATAAGATAGCTATATTATTCTCACCTTTTTTCTTTTACAAAGTTGTTGCCGTTTTTCCATTCCATTGACACCACTATTGATGTGCCATTAGCGAACAAAATTCTTTTAGCGAAGCTCTTTATACATACGACATTAAACATAGTACAAAATAAGATAGCTATATTATTCTCACCTTCTTTATTTTACAATGTATTTGTCGTTTTTCCATTCCATGGACATCACTATTGATGTGCCATTAGTGAAACATAAAACGTTGTCGATAAATTCATTCAATCAAAGAGTTAGTAAAATTAGGGATTTTTATTAGTCCGGTTCCTTATACTTATTTAAATCAATGAATGTATTTGGAAGCTTCATCCGACATCTTACAACAAAAATGTAGTCGAATAATGCGGAATTTGTACTATCGTTGTATAATTTAAAAAATAACGTGAAAAGGTCACTATGAAATCTTTTTTTTTTATATATAGGATAAGGGTGACAAACAAGCACAAAGTCCACCAAATATTAAGTAGTTTCTGTGGCCTATAGACATCTACATCTACGTCAAAATGGAGATGCATTGTCTTCCGTGGCGAGTAAAATGGAATGCCTCATTTTCATTAAAAGGGGCTACGGTCCTTTACGCTCACCATATGGAGCACAGCAGCGTTAGGCTGCTATTTTAAGCTGGTATTCTGTGAGAGCGTGGTTCCCCGGTCGAGCCAACCCATTCGTGCTACAAGTATACTACTAACATAGCTGCAGCATGGCTCTACCACGTACAAATCTACAGTGGGTTGGTAGCCGCAATTTTTTTATTATTTGGGTTGTTATCACGAAGATACTGTTGCCCATCTAATGTTTTATTTTTCTCTGCCGTCTTTTACGATACTCACTGGACGGTATGGGGTCTTAGAGCTTCTAAGTAATTATATATATTATTTTGTAGGAGATTGTTTTATGCTGCCGCTACACGGCGTTTACAAGATCCTGTCTTAACTTCATGATTTCGAAATATTTTTATTCAAGCAGAAAAAGCTTTGTTGAATATAGGCGATAAAATCAATTGCCGCCTGTATGAAAAATCATCACTTGAAAACGGCTGGACCGATTTTGATGAACCCTCACACTCACAATTGGACCCAGTAAGTAGCGCTGATGTCGAGATTTGTAAAACGTCACACTTATAGCTATAGATATACTTTGAACATTACCATGTTGGTGTAGCGAACTCGTATTAAGATTTTACCCATCCAAAAAACATCCAACACGCATATCATACGCCCAACAAGTCATAATTATAGCTACAGATATACTGTGGACGTTACCATGTTGGTGACGCAAACTCATATTAAGATTTTACCCGTCCAAAAAATATCCAACACGCATATTATACTCGCAACACGTCATACATATAGCAACCGACCTCAATATAAATAACTTATTGTTTATTTTTTAAAACCGCTCGACCGATTTCGATAAAATTAAAAAGAATTTTTCGGAATCGGTTCAACATGTAATCGGTGAACATATCTGAAAGAAAGATTGTGACGATTGAGAACCTTTCTCCTTTATTAAAGTCGGTTGAAAAATCGCCCAACGCCTAAAAGAAGAATTCACTTAAAAAACAACAATAACATAACAAAAAGTACGAGTTATTTAACAAATCATTTGAGGCTGCACACAGTTTGAGTTGCAAAGTACTTCACTCACTCAGCGAGTCAGCGAATTCAAACTTTGTGATAGCTTGGAAAAGGACACCGCTTCGATAGCAATTGTTTTATACCATGCAGAACTACTTACTTTTACATACTCCACTACTACTTATTTTTACATTGTTTCACGCTTGTAATCTCCGAGGGGGTAAGTAGAGTCCAAAGAGCAGCGAACTACTCCAACTACGTTTAGCCAAAAGAGGATTTATATGGAAAATTGTGAAAGAAATGATAGGTAGCTTATCCATCACCTACACAGTCACAGATCTAACAGTTAGTGGTCTTTTACGATATTTTAGGCAAGAAACACAATCGGTACTTTATTTGAATATGAATTTGAATTTGAAACATGGGATCTATAAGTCCCACACCAACATTCACGCATTTGAACCAATCGGTTTGCTTCTTCTCCTTTTTTAAAACGTTATCACCACACTAGGATTTTCTGCGGTATCGTAGAGACAGACAAATACTTGTTTCCTAAGAGTTTCGAACCCGCAGTCCTCAGCTTATTAGCAGCCAAATAGAGTTGCCAAAGAGTATTTGTATGGTGTTTTATTTAAAATTATTAGTTGTGATTATTATTGTGAGAATATTAACTTCTAAAATATTTTCTTTTAATAGTCGCAAATAATTTAATGAATGGGCTACAGTAGTAATTTATAAAAGTAGGCGAAGGTTATACGAGCTTTATAATGAAAGGTCATATAATGTATGTAAAAAATACTCTAAAATATTGTAAAAAGTGTGTCCATAGCTAAGGTTTTACATTTAAGCAACACAATTAAAACTGTATCCAATAAAATTAAAATAACGTGGAGAATAATTAATCGTGAAACGGGCAAGGTCAAACGGCGCAACTCGGATTTTCATTTGAATATTAACAATAATTTAACTCAATCTGATCAAGAAGTTGCTAGTTGGCTTTTAAGAAACATTTTAATGATGTTCCTTACTGAACAACAAAATCATTAAATTTTTCTCCTATTGTCGCCGAATCATTGCTGAAACAAATTGTAAAGGCTTGTTGAAATACTTTTAAATTCCATAAAGTATTGCCAAAAGATAGGGTTACATATTATAAAACTTGTGTTGCTGAGAAAACGACATACTTATGGGGGATTTCAACAACACCTTATCTAGCGACTATATTTAATACAAGCGTCGAATCTAGTGTATTTCCTGATTTAATGAATCATGGTAAAGTCATACCTTTATTTAAATTTGGTAGTACATTAGACCCCGCCAATTTTAGACCAATTTTTGTACTACCAACATTTAGTAAAATTTTTGGAAAGATAATTTTAGATCAGATGTTAAGTATTTTTTTTAATTTTAATAAATTGCTTCATAAAAATCAATTTGGTTTTACAAGGAGTCGTACGACAACTGACGCCGGAGTAGAGCTAATTAAACATATTTTTTGTGCATGGGAGAACTCACAAGATACTTTGGGTATATACCCAAGTGGCCTCTCCAAGGCCTTCGACTGTGTTCACCACGAGACATTAATCAGGAAGCTACAGGACTATGGTGTCAAGAACACAGTGCTTAAACCTACTATTTCTTAATTAAGTAATAGAACGCAGAATGTTATTTTCAATGGTAAAACTTCTTCAGGGTTAACTGTATTAATGGGGTCCCTCAAGGCTCGATTTTCAGCCTTTTCCTATTTCCAGTGTACATTAATGACTTACCTTCCCTTGTTGGGCATAATCATGATACAGTATTATTTGTTGATGAAACTTCCTTGATTTTTAAAATTAAACGTCAATCATTTAAATGTGACGAAGTTATTAATGCTATATCAAAATCAGTGCATTATTTTAACGTTAATAACCTACATTTAAACGGCAATAAAACTAAATGTATTAAATTTACAACACCAAATGTTAAAAATTAAAACACCAATGCATTTTTAAATAGGGAAGATTTGAGCCCTATTGAATCCACTGTTTTTCTCGGCATCACTCTCGACGCAAAGCTAAAGCAAGCAGACTAAATTCTGCTGCTTATGCTGTAAAAATATTAGAGGTCACACTAGTATCTAGATAGCTAGATTAGTTTTTTTTTCACGTAGTAGAGCCAAGCTGCAGCTATATTATGATTGTAGCATAAATAGGTCCACTCGACCGGGATAGGACCACGCTCTCACAGAATACCAGCGTAAAATAGCGGCTTAATGCTGATGTGTTTCTTGTGGTGAGTGTAGAGAACTGGAAATCCTTTTTACTGGATACGAGGCATTCAAACTTAGTCCTCAGTGGTGACAACAAATCTGCATTTTTATTAAGATTTTCAATAAGAATTACATACATGTGTACACACAACTGTATCGTTTCGATATATTCGCTGGTATCGCAAATTCAATAATGGCCGAGTAGCGGTCTATGCCGGCCTTATATAGTGTCTCAGATAATTTCCAGAACCTTCCACTATAGAAATTTCTAGAATGTTCGAGAACATATCGGTCCCGATTGACTAGGTGTTGAAAGTTCTAGAAAGTTCTTCCATGGAAAATTCTAGAATGTTCTTGAATCTCCTAGTTCTGCTACTCGATACTAGAGGGCGCTAGTGGTAACTAGTGTCGCCATGTACCATGTATTAATACATGGTACATACGTGGCGCGCAACAATACTTAACAGGTTTTTCTTACGCTAAGGGAGTGCGATTTATTGATCATTGTTGTCAACTACTGGGGTACTACTAACTAATAAAACGTGGGACCTTTTTTAAATATGGAATAAAAATTAGAATTTTTGTTTTTTTCATTACGTCTTATATTGTTTTTGCTAATGTCTGGAGTACTTCAAAAATCTCTTTAATGTAATAATGTATATTGTTGAATGAAGATTTTGGTGATAGTTTTGGTGAGTAATTGCTTTACTTACAATCTGTACGCCGGATGTTAATGGCTTCTGCTCGGAGACTAGCAAATTAATATATTATCAGTGGTTTCCGTAACCAAGCCGACTCAGCAGATATGTGTTATAATTCTAGACAGTATGCTTACCATATAATACCACTAATGTAGCTTTCGGCTTTTGTTATTATAATCATGTAGGATTTTGTACAAATATCAACTTTTATATAAAAGTAAAAGTTAAAAAGTAAAGTAACAGCTCATAAACGACCTAATATATAAAATTAACAAAATAATTTAAAATATTCTAGTTTAATATATAGTTTAAATAGACGCGTAATAGCAGTGACGACGTCTTGAGAATTTACCTGTGAAATGTGCAATTATCCGGATTATTTCTATTATTGACAAACATTCACTTACAGAACAAGTAACCATTTTTGAAAACAATCACTCACTAAAAATAGCCACTATTATACTTTAAAAAATTACAAAATATCTAGGAGCTTATTTCATGCGTGCCGACTTGTGTCGACCTGTCATTCTAAATCGGTTAGTCGATCGGTCATGAGATTTGTTTGCTATCCTTTACTATCTTGCTATATTGCCATAAGGAATTTTCTTTGCCCTTGCACACTATGGACATCTATTACTATCCTAAGTCTATGCTATTTACGTACTAAAATTTCCTTTAATTTGGACAAATCTAGTTTTTACCTCTGAGTAATTACTAGCATAGAGAGAGTCCTAAAATAAAAACAAAATTGTTTAAGCTGAACTCTTTATACATACGACATTAAACATGGTACAAAATAAGATAGCTATATTATTCTCACCTTTTTTCTTTTACAAAGTTGTTGCCGTTTTTCCATTCCATTGACACCACTATTGATGTGCCATTAGCGAACAAAATTCTTTTAGCGAAGCTCTTTATACATACGACATTAAACATAGTACAAAATAAGATAGCTATATTATTCTCACCTTCTTTATTTTACAATGTATTTGTCGTTTTTCCATTCCATGGACATCACTATTGATGTGCCATTAGTGAAACATAAAACGTTGTCGATAAATTCATTCAATCAAAGAGTTAGTAAAATTAGGGATTTTTATTAGTCCGGTTCCTTATACTTATTTAAATCAATGAATGTATTTGGAAGCTTCATCCGACATCTTACAACAAAAATGTAGTCGAATAATGCGGAATTTGTACTATCGTTGTATAATTTAAAAAATAACGTGAAAAGGTCACTATGAAATCTTTTTTTTTTTTATATATAGGATAAGGGTGACAAACAAGCACAAAGTCCACCAAATATTAAGTAGTTTCTGTGGCCTATAGACATCTACATCTACGTCAAAATGGAGATGCATTGTCTTCCGTGGCGAGTAAAATGGAATGCCTCATTTTCATTAAAAGGGGCTACGGTCCTTTACGCT
Organism: Parnassius glacialis; assembly: GCA_033319125.1. Lineage (NCBI taxonomy): Eukaryota > Metazoa > Arthropoda > Insecta > Lepidoptera > Papilionidae > Parnassius > Parnassius glacialis. The sequence goes on along the minus strand of JAVANC010000024.1, from coordinate 34,051,489 downwards.
CACCATATGGAGCACAGCAGCGTTAGGCTGCTATTTTAAGCTGGTATTCTGTGAGAGCGTGGTTCCCCGGTCGAGCCAACCCATTCGTGCTACAAGTATACTACTAACATAGCTGCAGCATGGCTCTACCACGTACAAATCTACAGTGGGTTGGTAGCCGCAATTTTTTTATTATTTGGGTTGTTATCACGAAGATACTGTTGCCCATCTAATGTTTTATTTTTCTCTGCCGTCTTTTACGATACTCACTGGACGGTATGGGGTCTTAGAGCTTCTAAGTAATTATATATATTATTTTGTAGGAGATTGTTTTATGCTGCCGCTACACGGCGTTTACAAGATCCTGTCTTAACTTCATGATTTCGAAATATTTTTATTCAAGCAGAAAAAGCTTTGTTGAATATAGGCGATAAAATCAATTGCCGCCTGTATGAAAAATCATCACTTGAAAACGGCTGGACCGATTTTGATGAACCCTCACACTCACAATTGGACCCAGTAAGTAGCGCTGATGTCGAGATTTGTAAAACGTCACACTTATAGCTATAGATATACTTTGAACATTACCATGTTGGTGTAGCGAACTCGTATTAAGATTTTACCCATCCAAAAAACATCCAACACGCATATCATACGCCCAACAAGTCATAATTATAGCTACAGATATACTGTGGACGTTACCATGTTGGTGACGCAAACTCATATTAAGATTTTACCCGTCCAAAAAATATCCAACACGCATATCATACGCAACACGTCATACATATAGCAACCGACCTCAATATAAATAACTTATTGTTTATTTTTTAAAACCGCTCGACCGATTTCGATAAAATTAAAAAGAATTTTTCGGAATCGGTTCAACATGTAATCGGTGAACATATCTGAAAGAAATATTGTGACGATTGAGAACCTTTCTCCTTTATTAAAGTCGGTTGAAAAATCGCCCAACGCCTAAAAGAAGAATTCACTTAAAAAACAACAATAACATAACAAAAAGTACGAGTTATTTAACAAATCATTTGAGGCTGCACACAGTTTGAGTTGCAAAGTACTTCACTCACTCAGCGAGTCAGCGAATTCAAACTTTGTGATAGCTTGGAAAAGGACACCGCTTCGATAGCAATTGTTTTATACCATGCAGAACTACTTACTTTTACATACTCCACTACTACTTATTTTTACATTGTTTCACGCTTGTAATCTCCGAGGGGGTAAGTAGAGTCCAAAGAGCAGCGAACTACTCCAACTACGTTTAGCCAAAAGAGGATTTATATGGAAAATTGTGAAAGAAATGATAGGTAGCTTATCCATCACCTACACAGTCACAGATCTAACAGTTAGTGGTCTTTTACGATATTTTAGGCAAGAAACACAATCGGTACTTTATTTGAATATGAATTTGAATTTGAAACATGGGATCTATAAGTCCCACACCAACATTCACGCATTTGAACCAATCGGTTTGCTTCTTCTCCTTTTTTAAAACGTTATCACCACACTAGGATTTTCTGCGGTATCGTAGAGACAGACAAATACTTGTTTCCTAAGAGTTTCGAACCCGCAGTCCTCAGCTTATTAGCAGCCAAATAGAGTTGCCAAAGAGTATTTGTATGGTGTTTTATTTAAAATTATTAGTTGTGATTATTATTGTGAGAATATTAACTTCTAAAATATTTTCTTTTAATAGTCGCAAATAATTTAATGAATGGGCTACAGTAGTAATTTATAAAAGTAGGCGAAGGTTATACGAGCTTTATAATGAAAGGTCATATAATGTATGTAAAAAATACTCTAAAATATTGTAAAAAGTGTGTCCATAGCTAAGGTTTTACATTTAAGCAACACAATTAAAACTGTATCCAATAAAATTAAAATAACGTGGAGAATAATTAATCGTGAAACGGGCAAGGTCAAACGGCGCAACTCGGATTTTCATTTGAATATTAACAATAATTTAACTCAATCTGATCAAGAAGTTGCTAGTTGGCTTTTAAGAAACATTTTAATGATGTTCCTTACTGAACAACAAAACCATTAAATTTTTCTCCTATTGTCGCCGAATCATTGCTGAAACAAATTGTAAAGGCTTGTTGAAATACTTTTAAATTCCATAAAGTATTGCCAAAAGATAGGGTTACATATTATAAAACTTGTGTTGCTGAGAAAACGACATACTTATGGGGGATTTTAACAACACCTTATCTAGCGACTATATTTAATACAAGCGTCGAATCTAGTGTATTTCCTGATTTAATGAATCATGGTAAAGTCATACCTTTATTTAAATTTGGTAGTACATTAGACCCCGCCAATTTTAGACCAATTTTTGTACTACCAACATTTAGTAAAATTTTTGAAAAGATAATTTTAGATCAGATGTTAAGTATTTTTTTTAATTTTAATAAATTGCTTCATAAAAATCAATTTGGTTTTACAAGGAGTCGTACGACAACTGACGCCGGAGTAGAGCTAATTAAACATATTTTTTGTGCATGGGAGAACTCACAAGATACTTTGGGTATATACCCAAGTGGCCTCTCCAAGGCCTTCGACTGTGTTCACCACGAGACATTAATCAGGAAGCTACAGGACTATGGTGTCAAGAACACAGTGCTTAAACCTACTATTTCGTAATTAAGTAATAGAACGCAGAATGTTATTTTCAATGGTAAAACTTCTTCAGGGTTAACTGTATTAATGGGGTCCCTCAAGGCTCGATTTTCAGCCTTTTCCTATTTCCAGTGTACATTAATGACTTACCTTCCCTTGTTGGGCATAATCATGATACAGTATTATTTGTTGATGAAAATTCCTTGATTTTTAAAATTAAACGTCAATCATTTAAATGTGACGAAGTTATTAATGCTATATCAAAATCAGTGCATTATTTTAACGTTAATAACCTACATTTAAACGGCAATAAAACTAAATGTATTAAATTTACAACACCAAATGTTAAAAATTAAAACACCAATGCATTTTTAAATAGGGAAGATTTGAGCCCTATTGAATCCACTGTTTTTCTCGGCATCACTCTCGACGCAAAGCTAAAGCAAGCAGACTAAATTCTGCTGCTTATGCTGTAAAAATATTAGAGGTCACACTAGTATCTAGATAGCTAGATTAGTTTTTTTTTCACGTAGTAGAGCCAAGCTGCAGCTATATTATGATTGTAGCATAAATAGGTCCACTCGACCGGGATAGGACCACGCTCTCACAGAATACCAGCGTAAAATAGCGGCTTAATGCTGATGTGTTTCTTGTGGTGAGTGTAGAGAACTGGAAATCCTTTTTACTGGATACGAGGCATTCAAACTTAGTCCTCAGTGGTGACAACAAATCTGCATTTTTATTAAGATTTTCAATAAGAATTACATACATGTGTACACACAACTGTATCGTTTCGATATATTCGCTGGTATCGCAAATTCAATAATGGCCGAGTAGCGGTCTATGCCGGCCTTATATAGTGTCTCAGATAATTTCCAGAACCTTCCACTATAGAAATTTCTAGAATGTTCGAGAACATATCGGTCCCGATTGACTAGGTGTCGAAAGTTCTAGAAAGTTCTTCCATGGAAAATTCTAGAATGTTCTTGAATCTCCTAGTTCTGCTACTCGATACTAGAGGGCGCTAGTGGTAACTAGTGTCGCCATGTACCATGTATTAATACATGGTACATACGTGGCGCGCAACAATACTTAACAGGTTTTTCTTACGCTAAGGGAGTGCGATTTATTGATCATTGTTGTCAACTACTGGGGTACTACTAACTAATAAAACGTGGGACCTTTTTTAAATATGGAATAAAAATTAGAATTTTTGTTTTCTTCATTACGTCTTATATTGTTTTTGCTAATGTCTGGAGTACTTCAAAAATCTCTTTAATGTAATAATGTATATTGTTGAATGAAGATTTTGGTGATAGTTTTGGTGAGTAATTGCTTTACTTACAATCTGTACGCCGGATGTTAATGGCTTCTGCTCGGAGACTAGCAAATTAATATATTATCAGTGGTTTCCGTAACCAAGCCGACTCAGCAGATATGTGTTATAATTCTAGACAGTATGCTTACCATATAATACCACTAATGTAGCTTTCGGCTTTTGTTATTATAATCATGTAGGATTTTGTACAAATATCAACTTTTATATAAAAGTAAAAGTTAAAAAGTAAAGTAACAGCTCATAAACGACCTAATATATAAAATTAACAAAATAATTTAAAATATTCTAGTTTAATATATAGTTTAAATAGACGCGTAATAGCAGTGACGACGTCTTGAGAATTTACCTGTGAAATGTGCAATTATCCGGATTATTTCTATTATTGACAAACATTCACTTACAGAACAAGTAACCATTTTTGAAAACAATCACTCACTAAAAATAGCCACTATTATACTTTAAAAAATTACAAAATATCTAGGAGCTTATTTCATGCGTGCCGACTTGTGTCGACCTGTCATTCTAAATCGGTTAGTCGATCGGTCATGAGATTTGTTTGCTATCCTTTACTATCTTGCTATATTGCCATAAGGAATTTTCTTTGCCCTTGCACACTATGGACATCTATTACTATCCTAAGTCTATGCTATTTACGTACTAAAATTTCCTTTAATTTGGACAAATCTAGTTTTTACCTCTGAGTAATTACTAGCATAGAGAGAGTCCTAAAATAAAAACAAAATTGTTTAAGCTGAACTCTTTATACATACGACATTAAACATGGTACAAAATAAGATAGCTATATTATTCTCACCTTTTTTCTTTTACAAAGTTGTTGCCGTTTTTCCATTCCATTGACACCACTATTGATGTGCCATTAGCGAACAAAATTCTTTTAGCGAAGCTCTTTATACATACGACATTAAACATAGTACAAAATAAGATAGCTATATTATTCTCACCTTCTTTATTTTACAATGTATTTGTCGTTTTTCCATTCCATGGACATCACTATTGATGTGCCATTAGTGAAACATAAAACGTTGTCGATAAATTCATTCAATCAAAGAGTTAGTAAAATTAGGGATTTTTATTAGTCCGGTTCCTTATACTTATTTAAATCAATGAATGTATTTGGAAGCTTCATCCGACATCTTACAACAAAAATGTAGTCGAATAATGCGGAATTTGTACTATCGTTGTATAATTTAAAAAATAACGTGAAAAGGTCACTATGAAATCTTTTTTTTTATATATAGGATAAGGGTGACAAACAAGCACAAAGTCCACCAAATATTAAGTAGTTTCTGTGGCCTATAGACATCTACATCTACGTCAAAATGGAGATGCATTGTCTTCCGTGGCGAGTAAAATGGAATGCCTCATTTTCATTAAAAGGGGCTACGGTCCTTTACGCTCACCATATGGAGCACAGCAGCGTTAGGCTGCTATTTTAAGCTGGTATTCTGTGAGAGCGTGGTTCCCCGGTCGAGCCAACCCATTCGTGCTACAAGTATACTACTAACATAGCTGCAGCATGGCTCTACCACGTACAAATCTACAGTGGGTTGGTAGCCGCAATTTTTTTATTATTTGGGTTGTTATCACGAAGATACTGTTGCCCATCTAATGTTTTATTTTTCTCTGCCGTCTTTTACGATACTCACTGGACGGTATGGGGTCTTAGAGCTTCTAAGTAATTATATATATTATTTTGTAGGAGATTGTTTTATGCTGCCGCTACACGGCGTTTACAAGATCCTGTCTTAACTTCATGATTTCGAAATATTTTTATTCAAGCAGAAAAAGCTTTGTTGAATATAGGCGATAAAATCAATTGCCGCCTGTATGAAAAATCATCACTTGAAAACGGCTGGACCGATTTTGATGAACCCTCACACTCACAATTGGACCCAGTAAGTAGCGCTGATGTCGAGATTTGTAAAACGAGGCGGATCGTTATTAAGCATATAAAATTGGAATTACAAATGGGATTCAACTCGCTTATGCTATGTCTCTGCCAAGACCTAGTATTCCCATCTCCCTAACTATTAGTTTTTAAATTTTGCGAAACGAATGTGTGCAATGTAAATTGTTTTCTGAATCACTTGATTTTAGAAAACACTTTACTTGATCGTTCGAATAATAATGAGTCTAATCCTATTTTTGCACATATAATAAAGTAATAAAATAAAGAACTAAACCAAAATGAGTATATCGATGTCGATTATTGTTAACATTGTGAACGAAATCACTATAAAAAGTGACACGGATCACGCAAACAAGTGTACGCACGGTTAGCTGCGGGAATAAGGTCACTCCATCAAGTCTGGAGGTAAGGTCTCATCATAACTAACAAATCGATCCCAATCTTGGCACACCTAGTTCTACTCGTCGAAGAGTTCCAGTAGCAGTCACCAAAGTACACTTTCAGATTACTCCATAAAGTCCAATTCGAATAGGCATATAAAACCCACTTACTTTTACTTTTACTTACTTTTTAAAATTGTGAGAATAAAAATAATAATATTATATTTACCTTGACAGCTACATATATATCAAATTCGAATATTTTGTGTTTGAACAGCGATCTTTTTCAGCATCAGCTGCTGCAATCAGGCGATACAGTATCCAGTCACGGCGGCGGCCGAGCGTGGACTGTGGTTTCATCGAAATTTTTGTACAACAAATTAAAACAAGCACCAAAACTAAAAAAAACTTATTGCATTCGATTATGATTCATCCGTAATAGCAAAATATGTGAAAAAATAAGCATCAGTTTTTATTTCTTTTACGACTAATTGTGACATTTTGATAAAAAATAAATACTATTTATTATTTTTTATTGAATATGTCTGCCTACTCAAAGTATTTTTAGAAATCTTATTAAATGGTGATAATAGAACAAAAAAATGTACCTAAACTCAAGCTGGTATTGTTAATATTGTAGAAAATGACTAGGGAAGATCGTTTTTACAATATAAAAAACTATTACATTCAACAAAATAGTTACTACCATTTGAAGATGAAGAAGCAGTCTATACGTGGTAGTTATTAGTTATGTGTTTTCGTTTATTTTTCTCACAAAATGTACAGAAAAACAGCATAATTTTGCCCCACATAAGGTTTCTACGGTTTCTATCACGTATGACATATTTATGTCATATTTCCGGGACGCAGACGTGTTGACGTCAGTGTACATGATGAAACGAACAAAACGACATGAATATACGGCTCAATAAAATAAAGATAGATAAAAGAAAGATATTTCGATATTACAGACAGACACTTCAATTTTATTTACATGGATATATTTAAAACATAATATTAAATGGATCATCATCATCATTACAGCCCTTCACAAGTCCACTGCTGAACATAGGCCTCCCCCAAAGAATACCACAAAGCACGGTCCGGAGCCACTTGCATCTATTGACTTCCTGTATATCTTACCAGGACGTCACTCCATCTAGTGGGGGGACGCCCTACACTCCGACTGCCGGTACGAGGCTGCCACTCGAGAACCTTTCTTCCCCATCGGTTGTCGGTTCATCGAGCATTTCATATTGGCCAGCCCATTGCCACTTCAGTTTACTAATTCTTTGGGGTATGTCGGTTACTCTGGTTCTACTGCAGATATCCCCGTTTTTAAGTCTATCAGGAAGAGAAAAGCCGAGATTAGCCATCTCCATAGCTTGCTTAGCGACTTTGAGCTTCCTCATACGGCCAGAAGTGAAAGACCACGTCTCAGATCCGTATATCATCACTCGCAACACGCATTGGTTGTACCAACTAGTTTTGAGGTTTTGAAGTATACCTGAAGGAGAAGATGTGTCGTAATCTCCCAAATGTTGCCCAGCCGAGATTTCTTTATAGGAGAGGAGGCAAACGAGCATGCGGCTCACCTAATGGTAAGTTACTACCGCCGCCCATGAATAACTGAAACACCAGGCTCTATTTTTGAAGGTTCCTAAGCCATATTGGTTCGGAAATGTGGCTGGTGGTAATCGATTCCACAAGGAAGATGTGCGAGGAAGAAAACTTCTTCTAAATCGCACAGTGGTGCACCGCCAATCATCCAGATGTACGGATGGTGTCGCGCGTTTTGTCGCGATATGCGATGGTGAAATTGAGCGGTTAGTCCGAACAATTCCTCAGAGCACTCCCCGTGATAGATGCGATAAAATACGCAAAGAGATGCAAAATCTGTATGGAGTGCCAGTGAGCGAAGCTGATCGGAAAGAACTCGGTCGTCGACGATTTGAATCGCTCTGCGCTGGATTCGGTCAAGTGAAAGGAGCTGGGGAGCCCCTGCCCAGAGATGGAATACAGTATTCCATGTGATGCCGAACGTGCGCCTTGTAAAGTTGCAAGCGGTGTGTCGGCATGAAATACTGTCCCGCTCTGCTGAGCACGCCAAGCTTTGAATCCATCAATTGACCTCTCGCTCGAAGTTGAACTTACCTAGTCGGTTTATTTGTCCCAGGTAAACATATTCGTCAACGAGCTTAGTGCTCAGCATAGTTGTCACATAGACGTTAACTTGATTTTTGTTTTGTCCATGTTCATCCAACCTATACGTTGGGAGACACTATTGAGGTCATTGAGCATAGTGCTTAGGTCGTCGACATATCGACGGTGAGTGATGTACTCGCCATTGACGTTAATACCGTATCCTTTCTAGTCGCGTAGCTTAAAAACATCCTGCAATGCAGCGGTCAAGAGTTCCGGGGATATTACGTCACCCTGTCTTACATCTGTCTGCAGTTCGATAGCTTTCGTACTCTGGTTCTGTACTCGGAAAGCCATCGTAGCCTTACTGTACAAACACTTCAGCACTTCGATATATCGACAGTCCACTTAGCACCGCTGAAGGGACAGCAGCACCGCCCAAATTTCGATGGAATCAAAGGCTTTCTCATACTCCATATACGCAAGACAAAGTGGCAGATAGTACTCTTCGGTTTTCTGTACAATTTGCCGAAGGCTATGTATGTGGTCTAATTTTTAATTTTAATTTTTATTTTATTTTAATAAGGATAACAACAGCGTATATCACTAAATACAATTTTCAATTTCACTTCAAGTATGCCAATAAGTCATCCACATATTAAATTTAAAAGTAAGCCAGGTACAATTATAATAAATAAAAACAATGGAAATTAGACCAATTAAAACAGCTTAAAAAAATAACAGTAATAAAATTTAAGTAATTTTAGGTTTACTAACACTTACACTAATATGTAAAAAAAAGGCTTAATAGCCTTACTGATAAATTGATATGCGATTTACTTCTCGAGTATTTTTTTATTAATTTATTTATATCATGGCATATTATATTATATCTATCATATATACACACATATACATACATACACATACATTTATATATATATATATATATATATATATATATATATATATACATACATACACATACATATATGCATACATACACACACATACACACATATACATACAAATACATACACATACATATACATACATATTCTAAAATATTATATAGTTTATTTATTATTTAAATATATATATATAGCCACCTACAGAAAGTGTTCTTCATAATGTACCTTACCTGCATCTTACGTAAATGGTTACAAATACAGGTAATTCAAACAACAGAAGCTGTGTTCAAAATGCATGCACGTACCTTGTTTCTAAAATCACTTTTACTGCCTATAAAGGGATCGATGGTATTAAATGTTTTGTTATAATCTGATAACAATCGTGTTATGATACTATTTTTACCGTAAAATGTGGAGTGACGAGGAATACTAAACATAGTTCTCTTGGTGATTCTAGTACGTTTTCTTTGCACATTAAACGTGACAGTATTCAGTAAATCCGGACAGTCAATACCATCGCGTAAAATATCGTATAGAAATCCCATATCTAACAGTCCTCGTCTTTCTTCGAGCGTAAGAAGGTTATAGTGTCGGCAGTCATCTAAATATGATGAGCTATTATGTTTAAATTTATAGTTCAGGTGTGAAATAAATTTACGTTGAATTATTTCAATATTGTTAATGTAAATTTTAAAAAACGGTGACCAAACCTGGCATGCATACTCAAGAGTGGATCTTACATACGAAAAATAAACTATTTTAAGACTAAGTAATTCCGTAAATGGAAGGCATGTGCGCATGACAAATCCAAGATTACGAAAAGATTTACTACATATACTATTGATATGATCTCGCATGGTCATGCCGGCATCAAAGAGTACGCCTAAATCTCGAACAACTGTTACCCTCTTAATTAAAATTCCATTAAGATTATAGGGAAATACTATAGGATTCAATTTTCTGGTGAAAGATATACACTGACATTTAGATATACTTACATTTATACTGTTAGCTACGTAAAAGTTATATAAAGAGGCAAGAGCTTTTTGAATAGATTCGCAGTCTTCAATAGTACAAACACTGAGAAATATTTTCTTATCATCGGCGTACAGTAAGTGATGGCAGTTACTTATAAATTTATGTATATCAAATATATATGTGTTGTAGAATAGGGGGCCAAGGTGAGAGCCTTGAGGCACGCCAGATGGGATAGTAATAAAATCTGACCTGTATCCTCCGAGAATAACTGCCTGAGATCGATTTATTAGATAAGATTTTACCCATCTAAGCAGATCTCCATGAATTCCGAGCGCCTGGAGCTTTTGTAGCAAGACAACATGATTTACACGGTCAAAAGCTTTTTCAAAATCCGTGTATATCACGTCAACCTGACCACCGTTTTCCATATGATTGAGAACGTACTCAGTGAAGCAGGCAAGATTAGACGTGGTGGAGCGTCTCTTCAAGAAACCATGTTGTGAGTTAGGCATACCTTTTATAATAATTGGATACATTTTATCAAATACTAGTTTTTCAAAAATTTTCGCAACAGTGCTAAGAATCGAAATTGGGCGGTAATTATCTATCTTAGATTTGGCGCCTTTTTTATGATTAGGAATTATATGCGCTCTTTTCCATAACAATGGAAAAACAGAATGTTGTAGAGAAAGTTTAAAAAGTAAAGAAATGGGGTAACTTAAGCTATCGGCGCAGGACTTCAAGAACACAGGAGGCACTCCATCATAGCCAGCCCCTTTGTTTGAATCCAAGTGTTTAAGATACTTAAGAACAGCTTCCCGGGATATATTTATGCTAGAGATCTGATCTATACTCATATCGGAAAGGTTATGAAACTCACTTGATGGTAAAACAGAATCAGTAAATACGCTTTTGAAATAGTTATTAAATGCTGAGCAAATGTCCTGCCCATTAGAGTAATTCTTATTGTTAAAAGAGAAATTTTGAGGATAAGTGGATGTCCCTCTCTTAGATTTAACATGATCTACTGACGCGGTATTCAACAGCAACTCATTCCAATCAACATTATTCAAAAATTCATTGATGAGTGTATAATTACATTTCCGGAAATTATACTTCGGTTGAGATTTCTCTTTTAAAGGTTTGATGGAGAGATCAGTGACATCAACCGTAAATGGAGGATGAAAATCATCTAATCTGGTAAGAGGATCCGATTTTTTTATTTCTAAATATAAGTTTGAAAAACACAAGTCGAGGACATTATTACAACGATTTTGAATAAAATTAAATTGATTCATACCTAAAAAGCTCAGATCCTCAGCCAAAGTATTAGCAGCTAATTGAACCTCAGAATTGCCTATCGGTATTAAAGACCAACCATCAGTATTCCATGTTAAACAAGGCAAATTAAAATCACCAATAATCATAAAGAAGTCCGATTGTGACGTATGATAAAAACGCTCAAAACTGATTCTAAATTCATTAATATACTCAGCTAATTTAACTTCATCTGGTGGTATGTATACTAGTATAATATTTAGGTTGTATTGTGAGCCGAGTAATCGTGCTGGCAAGCTGACACATATAGATTCAAAATATTTACAACCCCAGTCTACACGCTTAGTCGCACCTAGCTCACGACGGGTACAAATCATTACACCTCCACCCGAACTCTTATTCGTAGCCACCAAGTCTCTATCGCAACGGAATATATCAAACCTCCCATCACATAATTCGTTATCAAATATATCATCTTGCAACCAAGTTTCTGTAAGGAGTATAACGTTGTAGTTGCACGATAGTATATTATTATATAAGTCAAGGCATTTAGTACGGAGACCACGTACGTTTTGATAAAATATATTTAATTTCCTATCTAAAGACATAATTAAGGAATGAATATGAATCTACAAAGTTTTTTTAATAACTTCCCGTGCAACCAACACGGTGCAAACAATTAATAAAATAGTGACCAGTAAAAACAAACATAAAAGTACGTTTTTGTCTACAGCATAAGCAACTAACAGCCTCATAACAGTTATAGTAGTGTATTACCTCAAAGTCGGACAAATCATGGACATAGACAGACACATAATATGACGACAGTGACGATATGATTACTACGATGCGGTAAATTATAATAGTTAAAATAGTTTCACGAAATAGGTTGTATATACTCTTATAAGTAGGCAACATTATACACAATAAAGTTATGAAACATGTGTTATGTGTTTTATATAAATATTGTAAGTGTATTGCATAGATATAAAATACTTTATATAATAATACGTATAAATAAAAATATGATCTTATTGTTATACATAAATACATTACGATATTAATATCAGTGTTAACAGATAAATAATAATGCTTACCTAGATAATTATAGCCTAACCTTGTGCCCAACACAGTGTGTTCATTTAATAAGTACTGGTAGATGCAAACTAAGATAAGATCAAAACTTACAAATAGTCAAACAATTTTTAAAACATCCGAACTGTCTTTAATACGTAAAGCGTGAGTGGTATCGTTTTTTATAACGAATATTTTTCCATCACGAACCCACAAATATTGGTATAGGGCAGACTTCATTTTTAATTTAGTATTTTTAAGAAGTAGTGTGTTAGACGGTGTTAAGTGTTCATTAATATATATTTTGGACCCCTCGTCAGGAAAGCCGATGTCGCAGAGTCTAAGTCCCTTCTTAGCACGCACCGCTGCAAGGATAGAATCGCGCAGCATCATCATGCTTCACTAGCAGCAGATCTCTGCTTCACTACGATTGCCTTGGGACGACCGGGAACCACCTTAAACGGACGAATCCTCGTTATGTGAATTACGTCATTTGCTGATAGTTCGATTCCCAAGAAATTAGTTATATTACGGAAATAAAATGACAAATCCTCTCGTGTTTTTTCAGGGATTCCAGTAATCTCAAGGTTGTTTAGTCTAGCTTGTTGTTCAACTTCGTCCATTTTAATCTCAAGGGATCGAACTTGTGTGGACAGTTCTGCAGATTGAGAATTGACACTCTCACATGCTTGCAATCTACTCTCAAATAAATCCTGCCTTTGTATAGATGTACTGAGAGATATTTCCATTTCGGATAGACGTGCACTGGTTTCCGAGAGTGATTTATTAATTTTTGAGTTATCCTCAGTAAGTTTTTGTAAGATTAAATTTATTTCACACAAGTTCGAAGTAACATGTGATAGTTGTTCGGTAATTGCAGAGTTGACAGCGGTAGTGATACAATTAGTTATGCTATCATTAAAAAGTTTCATTTGCTGTTCCATCCTTTGCTCAAATATTGCAAGCATTCCATGGTCACCGCATTCCATTTGTTTCCTTTTGCGCGAGTTAACGTAGGATTCCATATCTACCGACATATTAGATAAATCGGGGTTCGAGGAGACTTTGATCGGAGATGCGCGTTGCGAATTGTTCATTGTTTACGACAAAAACAAGTCACACGATGAGTGGAGACGGGACGAAAACTAGCAATCCGACTCTTCAGACGGGGGTGAGGCGCCCCTCAGTTATGACCGCGAGCAGCGGAGCGTGAACGAGACCGAAACAGCGGCGAAAAAAACTATATTTGAAATTGCACTGCACTTTACGCACACGGCATTAGCAGTAATCGTTATTACGGGTAGGGTGATTATAGCATGCACATTAGAAACTAATTAACGCACAAAAGTTGTACACAATTGTCTTCAAAGGCAGTCGCACGAGTTATTTATGGTATCTATGGTGCTAAAGCCTTTTCGGAAACCGGCTTGTTCGGGAGGCTGGAAGTTGTCAAGTTTGCTTACGAGACGATTCATAATGACACTCGAAAACAGCACGTAGACGCGGCTCAGAGGGGAAATCCATCTATAGTTCTTCAAAAGAGCGCCGTCACCATATTTGAAGAACAAGACGAACGCACTTCTGCTCCACGCCTCTGAAGTAGTGCCACAATGGAGGACGGAATCAAGGAGCCTCTGAAGGACTTCCAGTACCGGTTTTCCACCCGCTTTCAGAAGTTCCGCTATAATTCCATCCTCACTCTTGCTGGTTTTAAGGTGCTGGAGAGCCTTTCTAATCTCGCTCAGACTGACGTCCGGGATATCATCGGAATAGTGTCGGATAAAACTTGCTCTTCGATCGTTACTCACACTTGCGTGTGGCTCCAACAATGACGTGTACAGCTGTAGCCCGTAGAAACTCTCAATCTCTCTCAAAATCTCATATGTCCCGGAAACGATGCTGCCACATTTGGTCTTCGGCTTCGACAGTTGACTCTTTCTGGTAGACAGATCTTCTGGCAAAGACTTAAGAGCCCTGGTTCCGCTCGATCGCTTCTTTAATACACGAACTATTGAAGTTGCGCAAGTCCCGCAGCATACATTTGGAGATCTGTCTGTATCCTGTCAAATCTGCTGAAGACTGCAGCTTCATCTCCCGTCTAACAGCCATGAGATAAATCCTGTGATCGGAGAGTTTTGTCTTCTACTGCGGCGGGTCTTACAGAACTTAGCTCAGATTGCATAGACAGTTTCCACAAGCTTGTTATTGATATCGTTCACTTCATTGCAATCCTCTAGGCACTGAAAACGATTTTGTACCTTGAGTTGAAAGTTATCGGGGCTACGGATTAGAGCATGAAGGGGACGGAGCGTTGAATTCATTTAACGTGATCTTTCCAACTTAACGTTTAGGTTCAGTGAGCCTCTCAACATTCGGTGATCGCTGCCAGTTTTCACCTTCGCGATCACTGAGACATCACTGAGCAGTTGTCGTCTGGTCGTCATAATGAAGTCAACCTCTTTTTTTGTCGAACCGTCGGGGCTCGAACAGGTCCACTTTTTGTGGGGCCGCTTTTAGAAAAAAGAGTTCATTGTAAAGAGCGCCTCTTTCTTAATAAAGTCGGCCAGCTGCTAGCCCATCAGGTTCGGTTGCCTTATTCCGAATTTTCCTATTTGCAGCTCATTGGTCTCTCTTGTGCCTAATTTTGGATTGAAGTCTCCCATTAACAGCGTATTTCGTCTCTCGTAAATTTCCTCCACCTCCTTATTGGGATGTGCTGGGATTGGTGCTTAAACCTGTATGACCTTCAGCGAATACCGTTTGTAAATTCTGAGTATAAGGTACGCAACCCTCGTTGACACACTCTCAATCTTTACAACGTTGTTAACGAGAAACTTGTGGACGATAAATCCGACACCTCCTTGAGACAGATGGTCGTCCTCCCTGTGATAGAACAAGTTGGCGGATTTAAGGATTACCGTGTCCTCCGCCTCTCTTCGGACCTAGGATAATCCTAAATATTCCAGCGCAACTTTTTTATCTCATCTTACAACTCCAGGATCTTCTGGTCAGTCTTCAGGGTGCGTGCGTTATATGTTGCCGGGTCGAGTCATCGCAGATGGCAACCGAACCTCCACAGGAGATTCTTAGCACACCTTGGCCCGCCGTTACCATTCGCCACCGTAGCTACCGCAGACAGGAATAGCGGGACACTGGAGACTGGAAGCCATTTATTTGTGTCGTTGCTCATATACCGTATATTGGCATAGTTGCCACCTTTGTCAAGCGGGTTGGCAACCGCAGTTTTTTATTACTTTTTGCAATTAGTAAGATTCTGCTGCCCAAGTTCTGCCTCAGTTCCCTCTGTCGCTACTCACGAGACCCACGTGAAAATATGGTATGGGGTAGTGGGTATTCTGACCCGCCACTACACGGGATATTAAATGAATACGACACTTTTAGTGTTGCACTTGATCGGTTTCGTGACGAAATTATTCCTTACGAGTATAAAAATATCAATACTATTAGTTAACGAGTTGGGACAATAATAATAGTTTCCACCAGAACAAAAATTTCGATCACGCCGGCCTGTCTTAATGGAAACTAAACATATGCGCATGACAGAATTATGTTGCTCAAGTTTATGCACAAGCATTGGTGCACTATCAATTCCATCACACTCATAGTCCGATTGGGACAGTAATCCAACACGACAGGAGAAATATCAGGCGCACGGCCTACAGGTTAACATGCTTTCCAAGACATGGGGGTAAAAATACCGCCAACCTCCTGACTCCTTGCTGCTACTGGTAAATTTCTTGACAGAAAAACCCAATGACTGATTTTGGCCCGACCCGGTATTCAAATACATGAGTTCCTCATGATAAGCACCCGCTTTTACGACCACTAAACTAACGAGGCAGCCAAGTCAGTTGGAACAGTAGTATATTTCATAAAATATTGATGGGAATGAGGGTAAAAGAGAAACAAACGGAAATACGAACAAAGGAGGGTAGAACTGTAATCTCCCACTTGTTTTAGCAGTATAAAGTATCACGCAGCTGACTAAGAAGGTTCAGAAAACTCTTAAAGGCCAAATGCCTCGCGGATAGTTTAGAGAGCCAATGTACTCCCTCTACTGAACCTATAGAACCCGCTCACCTTGCAGAGGTTGAAGCGGTGGTCGAGCGTATATCTGCGGGCGACCCCTTAGATCCTGTGACAGAAGTAATAAAAATCCTCGAAAAGAAATCAGCACCCGGCCCCGATGGAATTAACAATAGGGTACTGAAATCTCTCTGCGCACCGCTCGTATGCCTCCTAGTATATTCAACGCTCTTCTTTCCAGCTGCTCCTTCCCGTATGCCTGGAAAGAGGCAGACGTAATAGGAATCCCTAAACCAGGGAAACCGCGGAAATTAGCCTCTAGTTACAGACCAATCAGGCTCCTCAGCGCACTAGGGAAGTTGACGAGAGAGTCATATTGACTCACTTTCGTAAATATATCTTCGCTAACAACTCGTGCAACGACCAGTTACATCGCCTCACAGAATACATTCTAAAGGGATTGGACCTCCCAAAAAGAAGTCGTCAAATCACTTCGGCCGGTGCCCTCTTCTTCGATGTCGCAAAAGTGTTTGACAAAGTCTGGTACAACGTATTGCTTTACCAACTGTATAAACTCAACCTGCCTGATAGGCTCACTCACATTATCAGAGCATTTCTTACCAATCGACAATTTCGATCTGTATCGAAAAGAGGGCACTTGCTAAGAGCATACATACATGCAAAGCATCCCCTCAGGGCTGGAGTCCCACAGGGTTCCGTCCTCTCCCCACTTCTCTTCATACTCTTCACAAGTGACATCCCGAAGGACCCAGTAGTGAATACTGCTCTTTTCGCCGATGTCACGGCACTTTTCGTCTCCCATCATAATAAAAGAATTCTCACCAAAATGCTCCCCATAGCCGTCAACCACTTTTTCGATTAGATTCGCTTATAGATAATCGAAGTGAATCCTGAAAAAAGTATAACAATACACTTTCAAAGCACCCCTACTCTTAATCGTCAAAAAATCCTAAGAAATCGATAGGTACGATCAGCATGTACAAGGCAATCAATGCAAAAATACCTAGGGGTCACATTTGACCACGGTATGACATTTGCGAAACACATTCGCAATGTCCGCAACCATGCCAAAATCGTCACTAGTTGCCTCCATCCGCTAGTTAACAGAAAGAGCAAACTGTCCTTAAGATACATTTTCACCTCATTTTAGCTCGCGGCTCCTGAGACCGATGAAGCTGTTAATGCCAAAAGGCTAACAGCACAAACGTCATTAGAAACCAACTAAGAGGGTTTAGTTGGTAATTCTACGAGTATCTTCACCGTCATTATTATGCCCGTTGAGGAATTCTACCAGTGTAAGCAAGGAAGATCGTTTTGCTGAGATGCTTAACTGTGTTACTTTGAGATTGTTTACTGTTGTTACTGTTGGTTTGCATAGTTTGGTGTAATCATATAATTGGGTCCTTCACGTTACACCAGTAGGTGATTGTGACGGCAAAATGTTACAGTTGAACGGTATTGCTTTATGCTGAATGTATGGTGCAGTGCACTGGATTGTTACAGATTATGATTGTGTGCGTAAGCAAGAGAGCGAATTGACATCCGATCTCTTACTTTTAATATTTTTAACAATTAACCTCAAGAATGATTTCTAATACGAGTAATATTTTTTATTTAAATAATTTTGAAAATAATTTCTAATATCAGAAGTAGGATTAAAGATTTTTCTTGTAGAGCTACATTTTAATTTCTAGCAATATAATTAATTAGGCCCAAATTAAAAAACTATAACAGAAATTTAAAGTAACAAATATTTTATGCGAACGAAGTCGCGTGCACAGCTAGCGTAAAAGTGTAAGATGTCGTCACTTCATCTAGTGGGGAGTCGTATTGTACGAGCCTGCCATTCAGGTTCACAAATGGTAGGCTCGTACAGAATGACTTCCTTCTCTAGTCCTTCTCCTAGTCTAGTCTAGTCTAGTTCTAGTTGTCGATTTTAACAAAAAGATATAAAGCCAACATACATATACCTAGTTAGGTCATAAATTCTGTCACATGTTTAATATAAAATAATTGAAACAAGTTTATTCATTATGTAACCATTTATATACCAAAATTAACTTAACAAAACATAGATTCTTATGACACTAAAGTTTATTCAAAATGACCTCCGTGATTTTGAATACAGGCCTTCAATCTGCGCGGCCAGTCGTCTATCGCAGCACAAACGAGGTCCATGTCAATATCGGCGGCTGCCTTAATCAAGGATGTCTTGAGTGACTCCAAATTGGGATGAGGCTTTGAGCACGCCTTTTCCTCCAAGTGTTTCCATATCTTGTAATCAAACGAATTCAAATCTGGACTGGAGGAGAGCCAGTCTTCGTGCCGGATGAAGTCGATTTCACGCGCCGCCAGCCAGTCTTGTGTGCTCTTCGCTCTATAAGCTGGCGGCGGAATCTTGTTGGAATACCCAGTGCCTGTTATTGAACCTGGTAAGAGAAACAGGTTCCACAAGGTTCGTCAGGACTGTATTTTGATACACAACTGCATTCGTTTTTACGCCTTTCTCACAAAAATGTACGTCTGTTATGCCCCAATAAGAAACTCCCAACCACACCATGAGCGAGGATGGAAAATGACCTCGTTAAACACGCGGAATACGGTTGCTCGCTTCTTCACTACTGTGTGCGTACACCTTATCATTTTGTTTGTTGTAGCTCTCTTCTACGGTAAAAATTTTTTCATCCGAAAAAAGAATTTCGCGATATTTTTTTCCCCGCGTACTGCAGCTCAGGTCCATTAGACTAGCATTCAAACGATGTCCTGTTTTTCTTCGATATGCCCGAAGCCCTAAGTCTTCATTTAACACCCTTTTCACCTTGGTTCTGCTTAATCCCATCTGAAGGGCAAACAGTTTCTGCTTACGTTTGGGATTTCTTTGAATTCGCGCCTTCACAACTTTTATCACTGCTGGAGTCCTAACAGACCGATGGAAACCACTTCTTGACCTGTCATCTACACTAGAGTCTTCATTGTATCGTTTGATGGTACGATAAACGAATCTTTTGGTTATAATCAAATTTTTCAGTATGATAATAATATTTTCATGAACAATTCTAAATTCGAATTCAATAAACTTTTTTGTGGCCAGCATTCTAAAAGAAAAGTTTTTACTGTGTGACAATACTTATGACCTGACTGTGTATATATGCACACAAACTTATTGATTTATTTAGTCATATGTAAAAGTACCAATGAGCCTCACCTTCGATATCTCTATACTGCGTCGCTTTGCATTTTATTGAAAAACGTTTACCTCGCCTTGTAAATTATTCAAATGGGAGCGCTTTCTCGGCACTTGACTCTCCGCAGTAAACCGTCGGATTAGAAATTCCTTCAAATTAATAAGTCGATCCCCTTGCAGTAATCTTCTCTTATATTTATCGTAACTGTACAACATTTTTATTATAAAACTTTTTTTATAGAAGTTAGTGTAAACAAAGAAACGAGCACACAGTTTATCCACACGCACATTGACACATCCATCGTCATTTAAGAATCCAATGCAAATACGTCACCATTCAGGACTACAACAGCATTGCCTTTTATCCAGTAAAAGGGTTCACCGGTTCTCGTCGTTCTCACCATACGAAATACTCATATTTTGTGCAGGCGTGTTTCATCCCGGTCGACACATGGTCGGCCCATTCGTGTTGAAGCTTCTTTTTATAGAAGATAGGGTAAACGAGCACACAGGCAGTCCACCCAATATCAAGTGGATGCAGCAGCCTTTAGACTAAACGTGTCTTATCGTTAGTTAATAATGCCTCGTTACTAATAAATTGTTTTTAACCCTTACTATATGTATTTATTGTGTTACTACAATTTTACTCCTTTGTGGTGTCTCTTTTAAGTTTCAATGCTTTCGGTACTAATTCTGGGTAGAGAAATGTATCAAAAGGAACGTTAATAGGGTGAGAGTAAGACAGATGTACGAGGGAGGAAAAGGTAGATTGATGGACGACGGACGAGGACGTACTGAAAGTTCTTATAAGTACAACAAAACAGATTATAGTTGCTCGCTATGTAACGAATCGTCGACGACCGAGTCCTTTCCGATCGGCTAGATTCATTAGCGCTGCGAAGAGATGTTGCATTTCTTTGCAATCCCAGATTAATCCCAGCCGCCAAGTTTCACGAACGCACATCGCGGCAGAACTCCCGATACCATCGACGCCATCTGAATGATTGGCGGTCCACCACTGTGCGATTTAGAAGATGTTTTCTTCCTGGCATAGCTCCCTTGTGGAATCGATTACCACCAGCGATTTTTCCGGACCAATACTACTTAGGGACCTTCAAAAAAAGAGCCTACTCCTTTTTAAAAGGCCGGCAACGCATCTGCAATTCCCTTGGTTCCCCCGGTGTTGCGGTTGTTCATGGGCGGCGGTAGTCGCTTACCATCAGGTGAGCCGCATGCTCGTTTGCCCCCTTTCCTATAAAAAAAAAGATTATATTCCTTGCGAAAACTGGTATGCTTTGTTCCACACAAATGCATATAATTTTATTAGGTACAGAATACCGCAAGTTATTCATAGATATTAAAATCGTTTAATTTTAGTGTCATGAAATAAAGATTAGTTAAATAACATCGTAAGGCATTTAAATACAAAATTTAGTTATTTCATACAATTTCAAAAGAGATTGCCCACGACTACATTTCTTTTTAAACTAACAGATCAGTCCACCTCTAGCGAAATGGAGGCATTAATCTTTTGTAAATGAATTCTCGCAGCCGCTTTGAATAATGTATCTTTATTGCACCGCATTTTATTATATTATAAATCTTTTTACTTGCACTCTCCTTCGTATCATTGCAGAATTCTAAGAAATATATTTTACAATGTTTTCTTGTATTTGCGCGAATACACACATGGAATATAACTAATTTTACTCCATTCCCGCCTCCCTCCCGTGACCATGGGTGTTGTAGTGTTCGAAACGTCGGGAACTAAAACTTTACAATTAGATTCCATAAAATACGTAAAGTTAGTAAAGTAAAGTAAAGTTGCAGCCTATTTACGTCCCACTGCTGGGCACAGGCCTCCTCTCATTTCTGTTTTAGGGCAAGGAAATGTCCGCCGCGCTGCCCCAATGCGTGTTGGCGAACTTCACATGTCTTCGGCAGGTTTTCTCATAATATTTTCCTTCACCGCCGGGCACGTGGTAAATCAGCACTTAAAATTGCAATTAACAATTTCATTGGTGCCGGCGGGGATCGAACCCGGGTTGCTCGAGTACTGTGAAGCTTACAGCGAGCGCTAACCATTTGAGCTACCACGCCTCTAAAATACGTAAAATTAGGTTTTTTTTTCAAATATTTTTATAACTGAGGGTGACACACATCATACAGTCCATCTGATGATAAGTAGATGCTGTGGCCCATAGACATCTACTCATATCCTTAAAATGTTCTAATTTGCTTATGCTACAATATCAATTTATATGGTCAACTACTGGCTGACTACAGGCTCAGACAGATGGAGTATTTCTATTAAAAATGTATTATTTCTATAAACAAACGACAAAACTTATCGCAAGTTTTGTCATTCATTAACTTTATTTAATATTTTGGTACTTCTTCTTTGTAAACAATTTGTTTTTGAAAGGAACCCTTATCTTAACTTATACAAGTGGTAGAGCCATGCTGCAGCTGCACGAATGGGTTCGACCGGACTCATTCGTGCAGCACCGGACAAGGACCACGCTTTCATAGAATACCAGATCAATGCTATTTGGTGAGTTTCCTATGCTGAGTGTAGAACCGGAGACCCCTTTTACTAAACGAGGCATTCCATCTTAGTCCTCAGGGGTGACAACGCATCTGTATTTTGTTCTTAACCGAGGATAGATGTGTGGGCTGTGTACTCGTTTGTTACCCTTCTGTAAAATAACACTTATTTCAGACAAACAGAGTAATTATCATATATTAAATATTCTGTTCAGTTATACACTTAAAACAAATTTCGATTTGGCCAAGTCTTTATCTTTCCGTTCAATGCACAATTCACTCACAGTAGAGTGCCGCTCCACCATTTATTCCTCAACCTATAAATTATTCCGTCTCTACCCAACTGAAGACATTTATCTTAGTAAATATACATCCACTATTTCTATTCATTTTTTTGGTCCAATGGATTTACTGCGGATTTCAGTTAGTGCTTTCGTTTAGTTTTTCCCGAAGCAAAACGTTTTATTCGAAAACTAGTCGCTAAAGATGCTTATCTTTATATCTTATTTTCTTTTCTTTTCATATGAATGTGAACGGAGAGACGGCTTAGTGCAGTGGTTCAGCATTGAGTTGCAGAGTTGAGAGCCGCGAGCATGAATCCCACATGGATTTATTTATACGGCCTACGCATCATTATTTCGGTTTGGGATGTTTGTCCTTGTGCAATTTATGTGTGTTTTTAAACTACCTCCACGATACAGGAGAAAATTCTAGTGTTTGTTAATATTACAAACAATCTTCTTTTTCAATAATACTGCTAGATTTCTCTATTCTAAGAAGAATTTGCCTTAGTCTCTAAGCTTGATAGATGCATTGGCTACTCTCAGTACTAGCTACCTTGCACCTTTAATACTTCTTCCTGTCGAAGGTGAATGTATTTTTTATCATTGGCGTCATACCATCACAGGTATATTTTTCAACTTTCAATATTTTGGATTTCAACAACCACAAGACAAAATGGGTGGATGTATTTTGTTACGGGTAGCGTACCTCGTCTCGTCATTAGCAATAGTAGTATATAGGATCTATATATTTATTTAGTAATTTCCTTTTTATTATGATGTACATAATAAAATGTCATACACAAAAAAGTATTGGTAAATCCAATTGTGCATGCCTTAAGCGCATTAAAAAAATTAAGTATAACATTACGGTAATATTTTGTAGTGTTAACAGACTACAAAATATTGCCGTTAACTATTCCAACTAAGCTTTGCAGAAAAAAAACTAGACGGACAGTAGTAAAAATTAAATTAATAAATAAGATGTATCAAGAAATAATGCCTTTTTGGTAAAATTGAATACTCGTAGAAAAGTAAAGTTACAGCCTATATACGTCCCAGAGTTGGGCACATGCCTTCTCTCATTACTGAATGGCTTTTAGAGCAAGAAAATGTCAGCCATGTTTCCTCGATGTTTGCGCCGCGCACCGCGTTTCTACGTGATAGAGCCATGTTGTAGTTATATTATATTTGTAGCATGAATGGGTCGGCTGGACCGGTGAAGGACCATGCTACCTGAGAATACCAGCATAAATTAGCGGTTTCGTATGGTGAATATAGTGATCCGAGACCCTTTTTACTGGCAACGAGGTATTCCATGTTAGTTCTCATAAGTAACCACATGACTGCATTTTGATTCTGTAACGAACATAAATGTTAATGTTTGTCATTTCTATAAAAAAAGGTGAAAATAATTAAAATTGAAAAACAAGTTTTATATCCAATACGAATTTAACGTCACTGAATTTACAGAATTGATAAACTATTTTCTAAAAATTGCCATGCATTTTAGAGAGCAAGCGAATAATAAATGATCCTCGTTAAAAACCGTCAGTAAAAATTTCAGCAAGCCTGTTAAACCACAAATAGATTGAGCGTGTGAAATTCAATTAACGAGATACAATTTATTTGAAAAAATGTGAAACAATGTGACAGATATAAAATCAGCAACATTTTTAAGCGATCAGAGAAGAAAATAATTAAGATTTATAATAAGTAACAGTCAAGTCTAGAAATTCGGGTTAATTAAAGAGCTCCTTCTGATAATAATAATGTCCTCTAGACCGAATTCCAGTCACGGCGGTCGGTCTTAACGGAGACGAACCATCTGAACAGAACAGGATTATAACGGCCGAGTCTATGCGCAAGTACAGTTGCACTCTCTATTCCCTCACTCTCATAGTCCTGTAATGTTGGGACTCCCTGATGCAGTTTAATAACTCTCTTTATTGGTTTGTAGGAAACTTATATAAAGTGATTGTGACGTAGGTACATAGGCAGGGGGCTATTGTGTTATGTGGTTCCAGGTATAGCCACATGAATGGTATCTTCTTCTATAAATATAATATGAACTTACTGAACTAAATAGATATTATTTGTACTCCTTATATGGAGTCCACGTTGAGTGATTATATCATTTAATATTCCAATTATATTGCTTTATGATAGTACCTACACCACAGTCCAATACAACGGTAATCCTACACGAACAGAGAGACAACAGGCGTAGAACCAACGGCTTTGAGTGCTTACCGAGGTGCAGACGTAAATCACCGCAAACTTTCTGAATCCGGGCAGCTACTAACAATTTCTTGAGAAAAAAACCTGATAACAGATTTTAAGGTCGACACGGGATTTGAACCCGAAACTTCATGATCAGTAATTGCGTTTTCGACCACTAGACCAAAGAGACAGTCAATGTGCTTTCTGGTGCAAGTGCGTAAGCACTTAAAAAAAGGAATTCAAACCTTGTACTAATTTCAAAACTTTTATTAAAGAAATATTTTTTTCGACCGCTACAGTTAACAGATTTTTTTATTTTTACTGTCATAAACACAAAAAAATATTTTTATGCTATAGGAGTGATAAACTTATTTTATTCCAGTTAAATAACTGAGAAGTATCTGTCCTGCTAAACCAGATACTCTATAAATTAAAAAAATAACCTGTACAACAAGTATACATACTACAATATACATACGAGTAATATAAGCAGCCGTTTATCATATTTTTCAAGAAATTTTCAATCAACAATGCATTGATGATCGCTGTATTGGAAATATTACCCAAATTCTATCGCTAACCTGGATTTTGTATTTAGATTCAGTTTGTGGATCATAAAAGCATGAGAAAAGAACAGAGGATAGGAAAAGAGTTCAGAGTATTACCGGAATAGGATAGGAATGTGTTGTATAATTACCTATAGTCCGGAGGGAAAAGACGGAGTCTATAGTATATATATATATACTAGTGCTAAAATAGTGTCGTGATTCTGTTCGTTGTTGTAATTCTTCTAGTGCAGTCAAGGAAGATTGGTGTTGTTATGTTACATTGAGATAAGTAGTGTTGCTGTTGGTTTACATACTTTGATGTTATCATGTAATTACGTGCCTCACGTTACACTGGTGTGTGATTGTGGCGGAGACGTTTTACGGTGTGGTCGAACTGTAATTTCACTATGCTGCATGTATAGTGCATTACGTTGTCTTATTACTGATAATTATCATTTGCGTAAGCAAGAGAGCAAGTTGAACATCCGCTCTCACACTTTTATTATTTTTAACAGTTAACGCTATCCTGATGTAATTCCGAGATCAAAATCGGGATCCTCTGTTGTAATTCTCCGACATCAGAAGTAGGATCTCCAGTTGTCATTTCCGATATCAGAAGTGGGATGAAGTCCCTGTTACTGCCCACCTATAACCTTTGAATAGTGTGAGGATTATTACGTTGGTGAAATACTATGATGGGCCTCGCGTTTTGTTTTTGAGGTCAATTTCTTAAATAAAGTTTGTTGTCATATTTACGACACTGACGAATCATTAAAGTGTAGAGTAAAAGTTTAAAGTGAAATATTTTAAGCCAAAAGTTAAATCTTTTTGTTCGATTTATAAAAAAGTACCCGCAAGTACTTTCATTATTTCTTAACGTACCCAAATATGATAACAAATATCGAAAGAAATGTTGGAGGTATTCTAAATGAGTTATAGTTTGCATTCTGTGGAAATTTAACTTGTCGAGTTATGATATAATTTGATACACGAGGTGTGATTTACATTTGCTAGTTTTAAAGTTCAAAATGTTTGAACGATGTATCGAAAAAAATGTTTAACTTTAACGTGCTATGAATTAAAAACACTAAGTTGTGTTTCTGTGTTCTAATGTGTTGATAAGTGTTACAGTTTACTGCGAGTATTAGAGTAGTAGTGGAAGGCGTTGTGCTGTGGCGCTCGCTCTTGAGTGTAAATATGCTGTCGGCTTATGATGCCGCGGACACATTATTTGCCGCTGTTACCGATCACCATTTGATACATGAGGAAAGTAAATTTATTCCTAACATTGTCTTAAAAATATTTTGTAAGAATAAGTGTTTACATTTTTAATTAGTTGCAAAAAATGCCGGAAAACCAAAGTATAACTCATGAAAGTTAAGTAGAGCAAATTAGTTCTGACATTGAAGAGATTATTTAACTTTACATGAGGATCCGGACCATACCAGAGGTTGTCGTGTAGCCGCAGCTCAGTATTTGATGCCCTAGAAAAGCGAATGGTATCCCGAGAGGAGTGTTGCATTTAAAAAAAAAAGTTCCTACTGAATCTTTTTAATATTTTTTTTCTGTGTTACAGTAGTACGTGTGATGTGAATACACGTGCGCGAGTGTGAGGCGAGGGTGTACCGTGCTAGTCGGAAAGGACTGCTGGGTTCAGTTGTAGCATGGCCTTTTTTCGGCAGACGCGTATACTGCACGCGTGGTGGGCGCCGTCCCGGAGCGCGCGTATGCTCGAGGAATCGTACACTATGTAAGCGCGGAAGTGTTATACTTTCTATGCGTGGAAGTGTTCTACTTTCTATGCGCGGAAGTCGTGTTCTCTGAACATGCATCAGGCTCTGTCCTGGCAGGCGCTGTCCTGGTTCACGTCATTCAATTAAGAGTATGTGTGAGATACTTCGTATGGGGATATATGCTTACGTGTGAAAGAGAAGTGCTTTATTATAGCCCATGGTATGAGAACATATTTCAATTTAAGGGCCTCGTATGTATGATGGATGAGAGGATAGCCAACGGTGCTCCTACTGCTCCCGTTGGACGCTTCGAGTGCGTGATGCGACGCAGCGATTCGCTGGCGGTGGTGCGGCGCGACGGCTCGCTGTGCGTGTGCGGCATGCCCAGTGCTGTTGTTTTGATCACGAGAGCTTGCTTCATGGCAGCTTACTATGGCGTGTGCTGGTTTGTTTTAATAGCCACGTGCGGCTTTCCTTATGCTTGCCGCAGAGACGAGCAGCGAGCGATGTGCTTGCAACGTTTTCTCTGTGAGCAATCCCAGAGTTGTGCTGATGAATACTGGTGAGTCTTACCTATTTTATTATGATTCTGGGCCGAATGCCTTCACATCAAAGATTGTGTTGCGCCAAAGTTTAATGGCAAAAGCGTGAAAAATATTGTAAATTTAACCGGAATCAATCAAAGTTTAGTGTGCAAAGTAACAAAGCCCCCGTGATAATGTGAGGAAGATCCCCGATTACCAAGTTCCTTGAGAGTTAAATGTCATAGTTGATGACAGTGGTAGTGAGACCAAATTTGATTAAGAATGACTTGTATACTCATAATCGAAACTTTAGACCGCACCTCATGAGTAACATGTGGCAATGGGTCTGTAGAGAGTCGTAGGTGCGATTCTTGTCTGTGTTGGTGCATATTTGGCGGCAGATATGTAGGGAATCGTTGGAGCGATTCTGTCATATGTGGCGGCAAATGTGTTGTAGCATATTTGGCGTTGGATATGTGGAGAATCGTTGGTGCGATTCTGGCATATGTAACGGCAGTTATGTAAAGAATCGTTGGTGCGATTCTGGCCTGTGTTGGTGCACAGAGCCCCTTGTGAATTGTAGCATATATAACGGCAGATATGTGGAGAATCGTTGGTGCGATTCTGGCATATGTGACGGCGGATATGTAAAGAATCGTTGGTGCGATTCTGGTCTGTGTTGGTGCACAGATTTCAATGAAAGTTTCACGAGTTGAATATGCATTGCTTATGAATTGTAAAGAGTAAAAAATTGTTAAAATTACTGTGTTGGAACTTGCTGATCGGACCTTTCGCAATAAATCATGTTGTGCAGGAAGCACTGTGTATGAAGCCTTAATAACAAGGCATTGTCAATTATGACAGTTGACTATTGTACTTAGGTCTTATTGTACGTAAGGTCGATTCCAAATGGTACTTTACTTCTCCTATTGGCAGAATAGCCGAGCTAGATTAATCTCTGAGCATATTTTGTCTACAGGCACTGCAACCGAGGACGGATCCTATTCAGGAATGGCCGTTTCGTGAATTGATGGCGCCATAGTGCAACAAGCCATCTAACAATTAGTTTTCCGAACTAATAATATGTACCCAATCATGTCAGGATGGACGAGCGAACGAATTGGTGTTTGTTACAGGAATGCATAAAGATACACGCCCGAGGACGGTCGTACTTCAGGATGGCCGTGTCGGAGCGTCTATAAAATATCACTTGAATCGAGGTGGACGTGAGGGTATATCGAGAAATCCCCGCTTGTTTGTGTAGTAAGTGTAGTAAGTTCACTGTAGGTGCCGTGCGCGAGAGATTCAGCTTAAGTCATTCAACAAGTGTGGTCGTCCTACTAGTGCTAAAATAGTGTCGTGGTTCTGTTCGTTGTTGTAATTCTTCTAGTGCAGTCAAGGAGGATTGGTGTTGCTGTGTTACATTGAGATAAGTAGTGTTGCTGTTGGTTTACATACTTTAATGTTATCATGTAATTACGTACCTCACGTTACACTGGTGTGTGATTGTGGTGGAGACGTGTTACGGTGTGGTCGAACTGTAATTTCATTTTGCTGAATGTTTAGTGCGTTACGTTGTCTTATTACCGATAATGATCATTTGCGTAAGTAAGAAAGAAAGTTGAACATCCGCTCTCACACTTTTATTATTTTTAACAGTTAACGCTATCCTGATGTAATTCCGAGATCAAAATCGGGATCCTCTGTTGTAATTCTCCGACATCAGAAGTGAAATCTCCTGTTGTCATTTCCGATATTCCGATGTGCGTGCGTATGTGTGTGTACGCGCGAATGAGCGCGTGCGTGTGTATGTGTGTGTGTGTGTGTGTGTGTATGTGTGTGTGTGTGTGTGTGTGTGTGTGTGTGTGTGTGTGTGTGTATGTGTATGTGTGTGTGTGGCCAGGGAGCCTATGTCACGTACAATGTTAGGAAATTTCTACCACTCAAATGGTTTTCCAGCTTCACTGCATATTGTTAGAGCAACAATATCGCTCAAGCACACGGGCTCCACCGGCAGCTACTGCCGACTAGCGGCCACACCTGGGCACAAAATAACAAGCGCACCGAAACACTGGGCAGCTCCACATGGTCTCAATCTCGTCCTGAGTAACCTACAAAGTTGTAATCTTGAAAATCACTTTTATTTTGAGCCTCCACACAGGTTATTTTTTTTTAGCCATCTATCTCACCGTGTGGAATATCGTTGGATAGGTCTTTCAAAAAATATTTCAAAATATTTAACATATATTTGAATCAGGGATTTATTTGCGAAATATTTAGCTTTAAATAGGTAGATTTCATTATTACTTACCAACTAAAGCGCTGTTTTTGGAAGTGTGAAAAGTATGTACGATAGCATTATATAATGTAGTTGAAAGGAAAACTATCGCAGCTATAAAGCATCAGAAAGCAGTGCACTTCCTAACTTAATCCTTTTCGCTTCAGCACAAACGGCATCCTGAGCGTATTTGTCGACAGGGGGACTCGTCGATGCTATGACGCTGGATACGATTGCATAGAGTAAAAAGTAGTGTGACGTATTTCATGCCAAAAGCATCAGTTTACCGTCTCTGCCAATTTTCTCTGTTTTTTTTAAGGATTTTGCTAACATAGAGTTGATAAATAAAAGGCGTGCGTCGAGTACAGGCATTTATTTTGAACTAGCAACGGAAATACAATGCGCGCTTACCGGCTAAAAACTACCCACTACATATCATAATATGCAACACCTCCACCCTTATTTTGTACTATACATAATGACTACGAACATAAGTTATACTTAAACATAATTAATTTTATATTAAATTTTATATTGTTACAAATATTCTGCCTAAGAAAATAATATCAATGAACGTACTACTCAAATAAATATTACATACAATTTCTCTCTTTCAATTTTTTAATTATTACTTGTAACAATCATCTATACCATATCGTCTGACTGGTTTACATACACGGCGAACACCACGCGATTCATTAGTGACATTGTTGTTCGAGCCATGATTATCTATTTTCCGCACATTGGGCTCGTTAGACGTTGGCGAAGTTGCCGTTAATACAGTGTCAGTGTCGTCGGTTGGGTTTGGCGATGCGCCCTCCCGTGTGGAGTTGCCAGAGCTCCCATCGGGCGCGTCCCCAGGTGGCGGATAGGGGAACGCCGCTCAGATATGGGTGGTAGCGGGAAACCGTCGCGGACCAAAACTGGCTGGGTGAAGGCTTGTCTGGATAGTGGAGGGCCTATTAGTTGCTTCCTGTATCCTCTCCGTTGAGAGGAACAGAGAATGCGACATGCGCGGTGAGGTGCCAGGTGCACTCGGCTTTTGCCGACGCCGGGCAACCCGTAATTGCGGGATTTTCAGGGACCACACCCTGTAAAAAAGGAAACCGAATGGGCTCAGTGTTCCCTCACCCGGTCACTGGGCAGGCATGGGAAGAACCCGTATCGACCCTGCCACCGTTCGAACCTCGGAATCCCTCTGGCGTGTCGTGGATCACGTCTCGCGGCGCCTTTGGGGCCGAGGGCTCTTGGCTTTACCGCCTGGAGTCGCGAGGATGACAACCTCTTTAAAAAATCACCCGAAGCTCAAGCGTGGCACGCCGTGAGGAGCTGCATGGCTGATGGGTAAATGTTCAGTCGTTAGCGTTGCCCCCGTTGGGGTACCGGCCGACACCCTTGACGGGTTACACATAGGCTTATCCGGGCACAGGAGGCGCTGCTCGGATGGACTGCTATTTCCTCCACACTCGTGGGATAAAACATGGAAAAATATAAATATAATAAAAACGTAGAGGTTGAAAAAGAGGCAGGATCAGACACTGGAAGCGGTGGAAATCGGTCGCGTGGGACGTCTTCCGCTAGGAAACGTCCAGTGTGCCGGTCTTCAGAAGAGGAAGGCCTGCCGGCCCCAAAGTTGCCGACTTCGGTGAGGGGTCGGCAGGCATCGAGAGGGGCGAGTGCTTCGCAGCCGCCGAGGGATAAGCACGGACGGTTCGTGTGCTCCAATACCTCAGCGGCTAGTGAAGCAGAAAGTGACATGGGGTTCACTACGGAGGACCCTGGCGATGGCGGTGAAAGCTGTGCCTCGCTGGGGAGTTCAAAGGCGGAGCTCAACGCCGCCAAGAGGGAGCAGCGCAAAGCCGTCGCGGCCGACGAAGTGTCGGAAATGGCCCGACGTGCTCGCGAGCGACGAGCTGCTCTTGCGGCGGAAGGGGGAGAGCCATCTGCGGTGGCCTTAAGCCAGCTGGCTCTGGATGGGGTGGACTTAGTCCTGAAGGTTGCCACCAAGTCCGGCAGCCTAAAGGGCACGTTCACCCGTGGCTTAAAGGAGGCTGCCGCGGATATTAGGGAGGCGGTTGGCATCCTCCTCAACAGGACGGCCTCTGACGAGGTCGCAAAGCTACAGGAAGAAAACAGCCGCCTCAGAAATGACTTCGAGGACCTCCGGCGGCAAGTCGCTGCGCTGAGCGAAGAGCAGCAGCGACGCACGTCCTCCGATGCCGCACCTGTAGTGGTCCCGACTCCCGCACCGCAACCGGCAAGCCCTCGTACCGACGAAGAGGTTGAGCGCATTGTCCGGACCTGCATGCTCCAGTGCGGGAGCATGGTTAACGCTCGGCTGGAGGCGATTTCACGGCGTCTCCCGGCGGAAATCCTCCGTCCGCCTTTGGCGGCGGACACACGGAGAACTGAGGAGTCGCCGAGACTTGCGCCTCAAAAGGGGAAGCCCGCGGAGGGTAAGAAAAAGCCCGCGGAGGGAGCTCCTTCGAGCGAGCAGCCCACGACTGTCGGGTCTAAGTGTGAGACCTGGGCAAAAGTCGTGGGCCGCAAGAAGGCCCGCAAAGCCGCCAAGAAGGCCGCAGCAGCTGCATGCGCCCCAGGTGGAACCGCAAAGACGGCTCCTAAACCTGCGCGGCGGACTGCCAAAGGAGGTCGCAAGAGACCGGCTGTGCATGTTCCGCGGTCCAGTGCTGTAACGCTAACGTTGCAGCCCGGAGCTGTGGAACGTGGCGTGACTTACCAGTCGGTCATCGCCGAGGCCAAGGCCAAGATCAAATTATCTGATCTTGGCCTTCAGTCCGTCACCCTTAGGCAGGCTGCCACGGGTGCACGACTGTTCGAGGTGGCTGGTACAGTGAGCGGCAGTGCCGAAAAGGCGGACGCACTGGCCGCCAAGATGAGGGAGGTCCTCAACCCTGCGGACGTCCGGGTCTCCAGACCAATGAAAACCGCAGAGGTGCGGATTACTGGCCTGGACGACTCCGTGACCTCTGAGGAGGTGGTGGCGGCCGTTGCTAGAAGCGGAGAGTGTCCGCCAGACAAGGTGCGGGCTGGCGATATACGCACCGACGCCACCGGACTCGGCGCGGTCTGGGTTCGGTGCCCTGTGGCGTCGGCAAAGAAGATCGCCGACAGCGGCAGATTGCTGGTAGGCTGGGTGGCGGCAAGGACCAAGCTTCTTCAGCCCCGGGCTTTGCAGTGCTTCCGGTGCCTGGAAAAAGGGCACGTCCGGGCGAAGTGCACCGCCGAGGTTGACCGTAGTGACCTCTGTTATCGCTGCGGCCAGCCTGGCCACAAGGCGGCCCTGTGCACCGCTGCGTTCAACTGCAGCCTTTGTTCTGCTGCGGGAAGGCCAGCGGAACACAGAGTAGGCGGAGGAGCCTGTGGGGCGCCTACCAGCAAGAAAAAGGAAAAGAAGAGGAGCACTAAGCCTGCCGGGTTAACCTCGCTGCCCCCGCAGGCTAGCAGCTCCGCGGCCGACTCCCGGCCCAGGACCGTTGCCGAGGGGATGGAAATTCAATAATGGCACAATTACATTCTCTTCATTTTCTCCAGGGCAACATCAACCACTGTGCCAGAGCTCAGGATCTCCTACTCCAGAGCATGGCAGAGTGGTCGATTCACGTGGCTGTGGTCGCCGAACCGTACTTCATTCCCGCCCGTGACAACTGGTTGGGATGCGCTGACGGTTTGGTGGCCATTATTGGCGAGACTCTGATCGACCCGTCTCGGGGCCGCGGCTGGGTTGCTGCGGTCTCGGGCGGCATCGTTATTGTAGGGGCGTATTTCTCCCCCAACAAGAGTCTCGCCGACTTTGAGGGTTTCCTTGTCGAGTTGGGCGCCGTCGTAGGCCGCTATCACCCTCGTCCCGTTCTGGTGCTCGGGGATCTCAACGCCAAGTCATCGGCGTGGGGATCTCCGGTCACTGACCCTCGGGGCGAGGTGCTAGAAGAGTGGACGGTGACGACTGGTCTGGTCGTCCTGAATCGGGGTTCGGAATACACGTGCGTGCGGCAGCGGGGTGGGTCGATAGTGGACGTCTCGTTTGCTAGCCCCTCTGTCGCCAGCCGAGTCCGCGACTGGCGAGTCGCCGCAGAGGTGGAGACGCTGTCGGACCATCGATATATCCGGTTCGACGTCTGTGCCCAGACTGCGAGCGGCCGCCATCCAACAACCCCGATTAACGACGGCCCGCGTTGGGCGCTTAAACGCATCGACAGGGAACTACTCGAGGAAGCTGCCTTAGTCCAGTCCTGGATCTGGGAGTCGACGACGGACGGCCCCGTCGACGTCGAAGCGGTGGCGCAATGGTTTCGCGGGGCGATGACGCAGATCTGCGACGCGTCCATGCCCCGTGTCCGCCAACGGTCCGCAAAGCGCCAGGTGTACTGGTGGACCGCTGAGATCGCACAATTGCGCATAGCGTGCGTTGCGGCTCGTCGCCGGTACACCCGATACCGGAGGCGGCGTCGACGGGATTCGGCCGAGGAGGACGCGCTGTATGAGGTGTACCACGCGTCTAAGGAGACTCTGTGGCTGGCCATCGGCGACTCAAAGTCGCGTGCCAGGGAAGAGCTGCTGGGGTCCCTAGATCGGGATCCGTGGGGGCGCCCCTACCGTTGGGTACGGGGCAAGTTGCGTCCCTGGGCGCCTCCACTAACACAAGGGATGCAACCCCAGTTGCTAGAGGCGGTAGTATCAGCTCTCTTCCCTGAGCGAGTGGGACACGTTCCCCCGGCGATGGCTTCGCCCTCAGCCACAGACTCTCCAGAAGAGGAGAGCACCGAAGTCCCCGAGGTAACGCAAGCAGAGACGAGAGCGGCCGTGTCGCGACTCCGGGCTAAGAACACAGCGCCCGGACCCGACGGAGTTCCTGGTCGAGCTCTCGTCCTGGCTCTGAAGGAGCTAGAGCCCCAGCTGAGGGGGCTCTTTACGGCATGTCTCGAGCAGGGTCAGTTTCCCAGTGTGTGGAAGAAGGGGAGGCTGGTCCTGCTCAGGAAGGAGGGGCGCCCCGCGGACTCACCGTCTGCGTACCGGCCCATAGTGCTGCTCGACGAGGCGGGCAAACTTTTTGAGCGAATCATCGCAGATCGCCTCGTCAGCCACTTGTGCAGAGAGGGGCCGGACTTGGACGAGAACCAGTTTGGTATTCGTCGCGGGCGTTCCACCATAGACGCTATTACGCGCGTGAGGGCCCTGGCGGAGGAGACAGTGTCCCGGGGTGGGGTGGTGCTGGCGGTGTCTTTAGACATATCCAACGCCTTCAACACCCTACCCTGGAGTTGTATCCGGGAGGCGCTGAATTACCATCGCGTGCCTCCCTACCTCCGCCGCACAATAGGGGCTTACCTTGAGGAGAGATGCGTTACGTATCGGGGACGTGACGGCGCAGGTCGGCGCGTCATGTCGTGCGGTGTTCCACAGGGATCGGTCTTGGGACCTCTTCTGTGGAACATCGGCTATGACTGGGTGCTGAGAGGTGAACTCCCGTCGGGCGCCGACTTGACGTGTTATGCGGACGACACGCTCGTCACTGCCCGGGGGAGCTCGCACAGGGAAGCAGCGTTGATTGCCACGGCTGCGGTGTCACGAGTGGTGAACCGCATCCGGCACCTGGGCCTGAAGGTGGCCCTAAACAAGTCAGAGGCCATGGTGTTCTATGGCCCTCGACGCGCCCCGCCGTCGGGATCACACATCGTGGTCAGCGGGGCCCGGATAGCTGTCGAGTCCACCATGAAGTATCTAGGATTGGTGCTCGACAGCCGATGGGAATTCGGACCCCACTTCCGGCGGCTGGCGCCCAAGCTGATGGGTGCAGCGGGCGCGCTATCAACGTTGCTTCCCAACTTGGGGGGCCCGAGCGCCGCCTGTAGGCGGTTGTACGTGGGAATCGTGCGGTCCATGGCCCTGTATGGGGCCCCTGTGTGGGCGATGGACATGACGGCCAGCACTATCGCCATTCTGCGCAAACCGCAGAGGGCGATGGCCGTCAGAGTCGTCCGCGGGTATCGCACGATTTCCTACGAGGCGGCTTGCGTCCTGGCCGGATCCCCGCCCTGGGACCTAGAGGCGAAAGTACTCGCGTCATTATATCGATGGCGCGAGGAAGAGCGGGCACGGGGCTCGAGGCCGGTGCAGCAGCAGATCGCGCTGCGCCGAGAGGAGCTCCGTCAGGTCTTGGTGGCGGAATGGCGGCAAAGGCTTCCGCGCCCTACCGCCGGCCTCGCTACCGTCGAGGCGATCCGGCCAGTACTCGACGACTGGCTCGGGAGAAGGCACGGCTCCCTGTCGTTTAGGGTGACGCAGGTGCTGTCGGGGCATGGCTACTTCGGCAAGTACCTGTGCCGCATAGACAGGGAGCCGGACGCTCGGTGCCACCACTGCGTCCATTGCGGGGAGGACACGGCGCAACACACACTCGCTGAGTGCGTAGCTTGGGAGGAGCAGCGCCGTGTCCTCACAAATAAAGTAGGAGGCGATCTGTCGCTGCCGGCCTTAGTGCGGAAGATGGTCGGTAGCGCAGAGTCGTGGGACGCGGTGGTGTCCTTCTGCGAGGACGTGATGTCGCAGAAGGAAACTGCGGAACGGGAAAGGGAGATCTCGACTCCCTTCCCCAGCCGCAGAAGGCGCACCGGGCGCAGGAGAAGGGCGGACAACGCCCTTTTCCGGCCCCCATAAATGGGTCCAGGGGCGAGGGACTTGGGGAAGCCCCCGCCACCCCTATTCGATGGACCCGAGGCGGAGGCGCGCGTGGGTGTCGGCGCGCGCCCCTGAGGCGATACACGGGGTAGTTAAACACCTCACTACCCCGTGCAGGAGACGAGGCCCGGACAGACCGGGCCAGCACTAGTGTGGGGCTGCGGAAGAATTTGGATTCCCGCGGCCCCACGCGCACGTGCGAGGAGACACCGGGGTGGTTTTAGCCGGTAAGAGTCCGGCACGCCCCTCCGCCTTTCCCCAGGCGGAGGTAGTCCATGAGGATTTCCCCCCGTAAAAAAAAAAAAAAAATGGCGATGCGCCCTCCGGTACGGCCGCGCTTGGCCTGTTAACTGGCGCGTCGGACTGTTTGTCGTTGCTTACTGGAAACATTAGCGAAGGGCGGAATCGTTTTACAGGTGTTTCGCGTATTGTGTGACTGTTACGATTGTTATTATTATTACGTGTTAAGTTTACTATTTTGGTTACATCGTTTGACACTCTTCGCTTTAGTTGGTCGATATGTCTGTGTTCCTCGGTTCCAGTGATAGATCTGACTTTGTAATCCGTACTACCTGTCCTCTCTATTATTGTCCCTTCCGTCCACTTATCAACGCCGCGATAGTCTCTAAACCAGACCTTCTCACCTGCCGCAAATTGTCTAATCGCTCCCTCGGCTGATGTTTCTGCTCGTTTCTGCCGCGCTTTTACTAATTCTTTCCGATCAGGTTTCAAACAATCTAAATGCATGCGTAAATTACGCCCTATGCACATTTTTGCAGGACTTTCACCGGTTGTGTAGTGTGGTGTATTTCTATAAGCTAATAGGAATCTACATAAAGACGTGTGTATGTCTGTTCTACACTTAATTGCTTTTTTAATATTACTTTTACACATTTAAACGGCATTTTCCGCCGCCCCATTCGAAGCCGGGTGATATGGGGCTGAAAAAATTTGTTCAATTCCATTGGAACTTAAAAATTGTCTGAACTCGTTACTGAAAAATGGAGGACCGTTATCACTAACCACTTGTTTCGGTAAACCGAATCTCGCCCACGTTTCTTGCAACTCCTTTATAACAGCTTTCGCTGTAGTGCTATTCATTTTAATTGCCTCTATCCACTTTGAATGAGCATCAACTACTATAAGGAAAGTTTGTCCTGCTATCGGCCCCAAAAAATCTATGTGTATCCTGGTCCATGGGCGGTCTGGCCATGGCCATGAGCGCGGTGTGTGCGCCGGAGGGGCGTCAGCTACCGCTGCACACACGGTGCAGGCACGGCACACTGCTTCTACAGCCTCGTCTATGCCTGGCCACCACACATAGCTCCGAGCCAGCGCCTTCGTTTTTACTACCCCCATATGCCCCTCATGAAGCTCCGTAATAACTTTATCCCTGCAAGATTCTGGAATAACGACCCTATGTCCCCACATTACACAACCTAGTTCCACGTACAACTCATTTTTTCTGTTAATATATGGTTTTAATTCTCTCATTTCGACGTCGTTCGGCCAACCGTCATTAATATATCTGACTCTGCTTAATATAATATCCGACGCCGTTTCTTTTTTTAATTAATGTGATTCCAATAGTACCGCATCTGAAGCAAAATGTAAATATGTTTGTTCTGGGGTGTCTAATTCTTCCTTAGAAGCCCCTTGCTTATGCTCACTAATCAACCTAGACAAAACATCTGCTGTATTTTTGTCCGTGCGAATGTATTCTATATTAAAATCATAAGCGGATAGCTTAATAGCCCAGCGTTGTAGTCGACTAGCCGCCGAATACCCGCCTGCGATCCAAAGATTGTGACTAACGGTTTATGATCCGTACGTAAAGTGAACTTTCTACCAAATAAATATTGATGGAATTTGTCCATTGCAAATACTATCGCGAGGGCTTCTTTATGAATCTGACTATAGTGTTGTTCAGCGGAGGTGAGCGCGCGCGACGCATACGCCACCACCCGCTCGCCACCGCCGACGGGCGCGCGCTGCGCCAGCACCGCACCGAGCCCACGCGAGCTGGCATCGCATGTTACTATGCTCTCCAACGACATATCAAAATGTGTCAACACTTCCGCACTACACAAAAGCTTTTTAATTTTATTAAAACACTTTGTATGTGACATTGTACATCTCCAATGTTTATCCTTTTTTAATAAGTCATAAAGAGGGGTAATATGAGTACTTAAATTTTTTATAAATTTCCCATAGAAATTAATCATGCCTAAAAACGATTTTAATTCCGATATATTAGGTGGATGAGGCATACCTAAAATAGGCTTTAACTTTTCCAGGTTGACTCGAACACCCTTGTTATCTATTATGAATCCTAAATATAATATTTTCAATCCGTTAGTTTCCAAGATACTAAATACGTGTTCTATACTTTTTAAGTGCGAATCCCACGATTTACTTTTTATTAGTATGTCGTCGTAAAACACCACCACGCCCGGCATATTTTTAAAGAGATTTATCATTATCTTTTGAAAAATTCCGGGACTAGAAGCGAGACCATACACTAGGCGGTTGTATTTAAACAGTCCTCTATGCGTATTAATAACAGTGTAGTTTCTAGACGTTTCATTTAAAAGTAACTGATTATATGCTTGTGAAAGATCTAGCTTGGTGAAGTAACGATTACCACTCAAACCACTAAATAAATCTTTTACTTTTGGAACCGGGTACCTATCGGCCAACAAAGCTTTGTTCAGTGTCACCTTATAATCCGCGCACAGCCGTATTCCGCCGTCCGCCTTCCTCGCTATAACCAACGGCGTGGCCCAGTCTGAGCGGTCCACCGGCTCGACGACGCCTGCGCGCACCATCGCGTCCAACTCTGCATCCACCCGCGGGAGTAGCGCGTACGGCACGGGTCGCGCGCGGCAATAAATCGGCTGCGTTCCCTCGCGCACGTACAGCTTGACCTCTTCACCAGTATACCTGCCCAATGTGCCTTCAAATAGATTCTCATGTCTGGAAATAATATCATTAAGCGAGTTTTTTTTACATGGTACCATATTATGTATTTCTGTACACTTACTTAGCTTAGGTATTTCTATACGCAATTCAGACAGCCACTGTCTCCCTAATAAACTAGTGCTACCCTTATTTATTACATATAAATCTAACTGTTTTACATTATTATTATACTCCACATTTGTCTCCAAGTACCCTATCGGATAAATAGCTGAACCATCGTAAAATTTTAATTTTAACTAACACGTTTTTAAAGGTAACTCCTTAAATAATTTAATGTATGTTGAATAACTTATACAGGATAATGCCGAGCCTGTATCGACTTCCATTTTTAAGGGTTTATTATTTATAATTATGTTCATACACACTGGTCTATACTTCGCTAAAGACATCTGATACATCGGTTCCTCGCCATCATCAGACGCGTTCTGATCATCGTCAGAGACGTCACCCGTCGCCGGCCCGCTCAACCAGTGCGCCGCACCGGCCGCAGTGTGGGTTCCCGCGCTAGCGCTCGCTCGAACAGGCATCCGCATACCGCGTGCCGCCGCCGGCCCCGCCCCGGGGCGCTGCTTCCCGCCGTCCGCGCTGTGGCCGAGCGCGCGACCTCTGCGTGACCTTCCTCGCGCACCGTTTGAATCTGAATTATCCGATGTCATACGACGATCGAATTCCTTCTTCATGCATACTCTTCGCAAATGGCCTTTTTTCCCACAGTAACTGCATTCAAAATTTTTATACCTGCAATTTTGTGAGCTATGTTCGTCGCCACCGCACGCTGAACAATTTCTGTTTACTAACTTATGTATCTTCTCGCTAAGTTCCCGGTCCGGATCTTGTTCCCGCGAGCCCTCCACAGCTCCCGCATCCCGCTCGGCTGCCTCTAGGGTATTAGCGAACTGTAGCGCTTTTTTATAATCAAGATCATTTTCTGCAAATAACCTCTGTCGAATAAAATCACTCCGCAGACCGCACACAAACTGATCTCGTAGGTTTTACTCTAAGTTAGTTTTAAACTTGCAATATCTAGCCATCTTTTTCAAGTCTGCCACGTAGTTCGCTATCAATTCGCCTGCTACTTGCCGTCTTTGACGAAATCTGTACCGTTCTGCCAGGATTGATGGTGTCGGTTGCAGATGTGCACGCAGTAGATCCACCGCGACCGCATACGATAGACTTGACGGTTTCTTAGGACTCGCCAACGTAGACAACAATTCGTATGTTTCTTCACCGATGAGCGCGATTAAAGTTGGTAACTTTAAATCGTCCGTTATTTTGTTAACCACAAAATACATTTCTAACCGATCCACATATGCTGACCAGTTGCCGGTTTTCACATCAAAGTCCTTGATTTTGCCTACAGACATTGTTGCGACTATTGTCTACGACACGATCAATAAAATTATTCCACACCGAACCACGTTTTATCCTCGTCGCCACTGATAAATAAAAGGCGTGCGTCGAGTACAGGCATTTATTTAAACTGGCGACGGAAATACAATGCGCGCTTACCGGCTAAAAACTACCCACTACATATCATAATATGCAACACTTGTCTGTGACTCCTCTGACATAGGGTATCGACTGTGGTCGGCTTCACTCGGTCACTGTGACGTAGGCGCGGGATCCGAAGCTTGTTGTCTTGCAATACTTGCTCGACGTACTGAAGCTCGGCGGCCAGATGTTTTCTGTCACAGATCCCTCGTGCTCACTGAAAGAAAGATTTTCCCACGGTAGCTAACTATGATGGATGATGGTGCGATTCACCATTTAAATATCGGTTAGTATGGGTCTTTTTTCTTTACACAGTTTGACCAATAGTGTTATCAGGATTTCGGATGACTAACTCCATGTTTTAGTTTAGTTACTACCCTATGTCAGAGGAGTCACAGACAAGGTTGGCTACATCTTGAAGCGAGCTTCAATTAAACATACTTCAAGCCGCCGAAGAAGATTAGTCAATTTTTACCATCCGTCAAGTGTAATATCCCTCTACAAGGTGCAGAAGTGTACAAGCTTGATTGCGAATGTGATCTCTCTTACATAGGACAAACAAAAAGATCCATTAAAACCCGCGTGGCACCGACGCTCTGGGAAGTCTGCAGTCTGTAAACATGTTCAAGATCGTCCCCGCCATTACATGAGATTTGATAGACCACAAATCCTTGCAAAAGAACACCGATTCCTACCAAGGATGATACGCGAGGCTATTGAAATTAAAAAACATCCTTATTTCAATAGAGAAGATGGATGGGTGCTGCCATCTGCTTGGGATTCTATAATTAACAAAATTAAATCCAAACCCAAGCATAACACTGCATGACTTCAGGATACTGTAAGTTCATTCTGCGTAAATCGAACCAACAATTAATATTAAAAAACTGAAGGTAGCCGGGCTAACTGTGACATCGGGACGTCAAACATCTCAGTCCCCCCCGTGACCATGGGTTGCTGTAAAGCACTCGAAACGTCGGGAATAAAAATAATAAAATAAACGCGATAAAATCCGTAAAAGACATTTTTATTCAATTAATATTTTATTTTAATTTATTTTCATACTAGTACATAAACTCGGCCTACGCTCCATACAATGTTGGACCGTCTCCTTTCAGATTTTTAAATATTTATGATTATTTCATCGAACAGTCTACCGATGTTGGACTTTGTCCTCTCCTATATTAAAAAGAAGTTGCTGTAATTATAAGACCTCAGATAGAATAATTTAATAAATAATTCATACAAAGACATAATGCTTCTTTAATTTCATCATCTAATTTTATAACAAAATTCCAGAAAACTTACAAAATTTGACCTCCTCAAAGTTCAAAAACTTTATCAAAAAAGGTTTGCATAAAAAGGGTTATTATAATATTAAGGAATTTATGGATGACAATAACCCCTGGGAATGATGTGATCGCTACCAAGCTATTTCTAATTTGTTTTGTGTTGTTAATTGTGTAACATAATATATTATGATTGTAAGCTGTTTTTTGTTTAAATTTCCACTGGGTTTCTTGCTGATTTTTCCCAAGAATTTTTTTCCGAATTAGTGGTAAATTAAACAAAAAAGTGTCTTTCAATAAGTATCGTTTATAATCTTCATTAAATAAGAAGTTTCTGTTTCTATTTCTGCTTTAACTACGTGTCTTTTGTATTTCGTCCCAGCAAACCATGTATAATACGTTTGCTAGTATGAACGATTCACATGGAGTGACGTATGAAAGGCTTGTACAGGAAATATCATGAACCGCAGTCGTCTGCTTGATCGAATTTTACCACCTAAGAATTATAATAAAACCTATTCATTATTTTAAACATGTTCTGAAGAATCTACCAACGAAATAAAATACTCCAACCGGAGAGGAAACGGCTAAAGATCTTTTTTTTATAGGATAAGGTGACAACCGAGCACACAGTCCACCTGATGGTAAGTGGTTGCTGTGGCCCATAGACATCTACATTTATCCTCGCTTACGAATCGAAATGCGTTGTCACCCGTGAGGACTAAGATTTAATGCCTCGTTTCATGTAAAAAGGGTCTCCGGTTCTCTACACTCCCCATACGAAACACAGCAGCATTAAGCTGCTATTTTACTCTGGTATTCCGTGAGAGCGTGGTCCTTCCTCGGTCTAGCCGACCCATTCGTGTTACAACTATACCAGAAATATAGTTGCAGCATGGCTCTACAACTCTATTTCTTTCATAATAAGTGTTACTTATCCGTTTTGAAAATTTTTTTTTCTTACTAGAGGTTTGCCGCGGCTTTGCACGGGTGATTTCTGGATCTCGACAACACCGCCACTTACTGGATCTAATTGTTAATCTAAATCATCCAGGGACCCAGCCAAACATACACAAAAAATCATCAAAATCAGTCCAGTCGTTCAGGAGGATTTCACTTACAAACACATGTACAGAAGAATTATACTGGTATACTAGCAATTTGCCGCGGCTTTGCACGGGTGATTTCTGGATCTCGACAACAGCGCCACCTACCGGGGCCAATTATGAATATAAACTATTCTCGAAGCAACCTAATTACGCATACAAAATTTCATTAAAATCGATCCAGCCGCTCACGAGGAATTCAGTCACATAAACACAGACAGAAGAAATATATATTTAAAGGTAATAAAGAAGATGAAAACAATTGTTTTCGTAAAGACTGGACTGCGAGACTTTCTTGCCTAAAATCCTATCACACATTGATTACCCATACTCACATTCTTAACAAATTCTTAAATATTAAATGAGTTAAGGCTGCAAGGATGCAAATTTCAATTTAAAATCCTCCTTCTAAACCACTTTACCATGGGAATTAAAATAACAGCGCTACTGAAATTTCCCATGAGGACGCTGCACTTTTAAATCATGTGTTACTTGCTTCAAGGGTTATACATTTCAATTCAAGTAGAAATTTACAAATGGTTAGATGTTAGTATATGTTAAGGATGCCTTTATATTTTCTTAAAAATCACAATTAATTATCAATCTATACTTAATTTAAATAACAGTCCCCCCCCCCGTCATTATATGCATATTCGCACTAAGCTCGTTTGTCACCCTTATACTAGAAAAAAAAATCTCCGAAAATACTAGGGATTTTTAATTGGTTTTCACAAATAGATAGAATTCTTGACGAAGAAGATAAGTTTTTTATAGAATAAGGGTGAAAAACGAGCACACAGTCCACCTGACGTATATATATGTATATCATCATTCATCATCATTACAGCCCTTCACAAGTCCACTGCTGAACATAGGCCTCCCCCAAAGAATGCCACAAAGCACGGTCCTGAGCCACCTGCATCCACCGACTTCCTGCATATCTTACCAGGTCGTCACTCCATCTAGTGGAGGGACGCCCTAAACTTCGCCTGCCGGTACGAGGCTGCCACTCGAGAACCTTTCTTCCCCATCGGTTGTCGGCTCTTCGAGCTATATGGCCGGCCCATTGCCACTTCAGCTTACTAATCCGTTGGGCTATGTCGGTCACTCTGGTTCTACTGCGGATATCCTCATTTCTGAGTTTATCACGCAGAGAAACTCCGAGCATAGCCCTCTCCATAGCTCGCTGAGCGACCTTGAGCTTCCTTATTCGGCCAGCAGTGAAGGACCACGTTTCAGTTCCGTATGTCATCACTGGCAACACGCACTGGGAGTACAGTCTCGTTTTCAAGTTTTGAGGTATACCTGACGAGAAGATGTGCCGTAATTTCCCGAACGCTGCCCAACCGAGTTGAATCCGTCGATGGTCGAAGTTGGACTTACCTAG
Organism: Parnassius glacialis; assembly: GCA_033319125.1. NCBI lineage: Eukaryota > Metazoa > Arthropoda > Insecta > Lepidoptera > Papilionidae > Parnassius > Parnassius glacialis. The sequence goes on along the minus strand of JAVANC010000024.1, from coordinate 34,006,504 downwards.
TCGGACTATTTGTCCCAGGTAAACATACTCGTCAACAACTTCGAGCTTAGTGTTCCCAACAACTACCGGCATAGGTGTGACATGGACATTAAACATGATCTTTGTTTTGTCCATGTTCATCTTAAGACCTATCCGTTGGGAAACACTATTGAGGTCATTGAGCATAGTGCTTAGGTCCTCCAGCGATTCTGCCATAAAGACTATATCGTCGGCAAATCGAAGGTGAGTGATGTACTCGCCATTGATGTTGATACCGTATCCTTTCCAGTCCAGAAGCTTGAAAACGTCTTCCAATGCAGCGGTGAAGAGTTTCGGGGATATGACGTCACCCTGTCTTACACCTCTCTGCAATTGGATAGGTTTCGTACTCTGGTTCTGTACTCGGATAGCCATCGTAGCCCTACTGTACGAGCACTTCAACACTTCGATATACCGACAGTCAACTTGGCACCGCTGAAGGGACTGCAGCACCGCCCAAATTTCGACGGAATCAAAGGCTTTCTCATAGTCCACATACGCCAGACATAGTGGCAAATTGTACTCCTCGGACTTCTGTACAATTTGCCGTAGGGTATGTATGTGGTCTATGGTGCTAAAGCCTTTTCGGAAACCGGCTTGTTCGGGAGGCTGGAAGTCGTCAAGTCTGCGCGCGAGACGATTCGTAATGACTCTCGAAAACAGCACGTAGACGCGGCTCAGAAGGGAAATCGGTCTGTAGTTCTTCAAGAGAGCGTTGTCGCCTTTCTTGAAGAACAAGACCACCGCACTTCTGCTCCACGCCTCCGGTGTAATGCCACCACGGAGGACGGAATTAAAGAGCTTCTGAAGGACTTCAAGTACCGGTTTTCCACCCGCTTTCAGAAGCTCCGCTGTAATTCCATCCTCGCCTGGGGCCTTGCCGTTTTTAAGGTGCTGGAGAGCCATTCTAATCTCGCTCAGACTGACGTCCGGGATATCATCGGAATAATGTCGGATAAGACTCGCTCTTGGATCGTTACTCACACTTGCGTGTGGCTCCAACGATGACGTGTACAGCTGCCCATAGAACCTCTCAATCTCACTCAAAATCTCAGGTGCCCCGGAAACGATGCTGCCACACTCAGTCTTCAGCTTTGACAGTTGGCTCTTTCTGGCAGACAGATCTCTGGCAAAGACTTTGGAGCCTTGGTTCCGCTTGATCGCTTCTTCAATACGAGCTGTATTGAAGTTGCGTAAGTCCCGCCGCATGCATATGGAGATCTGTCTGTTCAGTTGCCTGTATGCTGCCAAATCTGTTGAAGAATGTAGCTTCATCTCCCGTCTAACAGCCATGAGATTAAGAGTGTGATCGGAGAGTTTTTGTGTTCTTCTGCGGCGGGTCTTGCAGAACTTAGCTCCGACCGCATGGACAGTTTCCACGAGCTTGTCATTCAAATCGTCCACTTCATTGCAGTCTTCTAGGCACTGAAAACGGTTTTGTAACTCGAGCTGAAAGGTTTCGGGACTTTGGATTAGAGCACGAGGGGGACGGAGAGTTGACTTCATTAGACGAGACCGCTCCAACTTAACGTTTAGGTTCAGTGTGCCTCTAACCATTCGGTGATCGCTGCCGGTTTTCAACCTCGCGATCACTGAGACATCACTGAACAGTTGTCGTCTGGTCGTCATAATGAAGTCAATCTCATTTTTTGTCGAACCGTCGGGGTTCGACCAGGTCCACTTCCTTTGGGGCCGCTTCTGGAAGAAAGAGTTCATCATAAAGAGTCCCTCTTTCTCCATGAAGTCGGCCAGCTGCTGGCCCCTTGGTTTCCGTTGCCCTATTCCAAATTTCCCTACTTTCAGCTCACCGTTCTCTCTTGTGCCTAGTTTTGCATTGAAGTCTCCCATTAACACCGTATATTGGGTTTTGGAGGAATGCATGGCTCTAGAGATATCCTCATACATTTCCTCCACCTCCTCATCGGGGTGTGCCGAGGTTGGTGCGTAAACCTGTATAACTTTCAGCGAATACCGTTTGGTGATTCTGAGTATAAGGTACGCAACCCTCCCCGACACACTCTCAATCTTTACAACGTTGTTAACGAGAGACTTGTGGACGATAAATCCGACACCTCCTTGGGACAGATGGTCGCCCTCCCGGTAATAGAGCAAGTTGCCGGATTCGAGGATTACCGTGTCCTCCCCCTCTCTTCGGACTTCGGATAATCCTATAATATGCCAGCGTAACTTGTCTATCTCTTCTTCCAGCTCCACAATCTTCTCGTCAGTCCTCAGGGTGCGTGCGTTGTATGTTGCCAGGTCGAGTCGTTGTAGGTGGCAACCGAACCTCCACCGGAGATTCTTAGCACCCCCTGCCCCGCCGTTACCATGGTCGCCACCGTAGCCAGGAATAGCGGGGCCGCCGGGGACTGGGGGCCGTCTCTTCGTAACTTTCATTATGGGGGGTATATTGCCATAGTTGCCACGCTTGGCGAGCGGGTTGGCAACCGCAGTTTTTTATTGTATTTTTCTGTTACCAGGAAGATGCTGCTGCCCATCTCCTGCCTGTGTCCCTTTGTCGCCTTTACGACACCCACGGGAAGATATGGGGTAGTGGATATTCTTAACCGCCACTACTCGGCTATACCTATATATAACTATATATGTATATATTATAATAAAATATAAAATTAATCCATTGATAATAGAAAACTAATAAATATTATAAAACTACTAAATTAAGTTATTTGTAGTCCGTTTAATAAAATAATTGTTATAACTTTACTGATATAATTTTTTTAATTTGTTTTTCATGTCAAAACTTTTGACAGTGTTGCACCTAACCTTATCAGAGTAAAGTCTGATGATAACTCTCATCGGAGACTGTTCTCTTCACAGTTCACAAGTCCACTGGTGAATGTCTGCCTCCCACAAAGCACACAGTCAAGAGCAAATAACTGCAAAATAGAACAAAGAAAGTTTTAAATGCAGTATCAGCGAAAAATAATTGGCAAGCAAGATTGACTGAACTTGAGATGAACTGAAACGTTAATTTTGCAAAACTAGTGTCCATGATAGTGAACTTTAATAGCGACGTTAAAGGTATTCTTTTAACTAATGGACATTGTCTTGAATATTAACAGCAATATTGGCCTAGAACGTTTCAAATTAAACTTTTGAAGTCGGTAATTTGGCTCTCAAGAGACAATATAATTTAGCACAATTTTAAAATAGTTTCCAACAGTTTAATTAAGAATTAAACATAATTAAAACTTTAATTGATCTTTATCTAATATCAATATTAAACATTTTCATAATGATTTTATAATACGAGATAATGTAAAAACCTTAATCTATAAATAGGTGGGTATTGTATGAGTTGAATGAACATAAGTAAAAACAGATGTACATTAGTCTAGATCAAAATCAATGATGGTAAACCACCAGAAAACTAATCTTTATTGTGTATTTTTAAATAAAATTAAAAACATTGCGATCAAAGTCTCTTACCTTGAAGCACAACCTATTTTCCAATAGGAATATAACAAAGAACAAGCTACTGACTAAACTAGACTCTGTATTAGTGTGTATATTTATGTTTCACGGCTCAGAGAAACTGTTTTGAAGCTTTTCATAATCCATAATTATTTTCAGAGACTTTATTTTCTTATTTTTCAATTATAGCTACGCAAATGGCGTCAGTTTTTATTGTTTGTATGCTAGATAGGATTCTATAACTGTTGATGACTGACTTATTGAGACTGATTTTATGTACAATTTAAATCAATAAGTAATGTTATAAAAATATTATCTGTTCAAAATAAATAACGAAGAAGTTAAGTTTAAAGTTTAATAATATGTCTTTTCAATAAAAAATTGAGTACTTTATAGGCTTATCTTATTTCATTACACAATAATATACTCACATTGGCTGTAATTGTCTTGTATGCAGAACATATAATAGTCCTGCAAATATAAGTAGCCTGCGTCTGTCCTAGTGTTAGGACATAAGGAAAAACTCTCTGTTACGGGAATAGATATTTTTCAGTAATAGTCCTGCAAATATAAGTAGCCTGCGTCTGTCCTAGTGTTAGGACATAAGGAAAAACTCTCTGTTACGGGAATTTTTTTTCAGTAATTTTTGAGTTAAAAAGTAATCCCTAAACAGCTTAAATCCCGAATATGAATTGAATCTGACATAAAAAGTGGTCCCTGTAGTGAGGAGGTTAAAGTTGGCTGGAGGTCTCCCTAAACCGTCAGGTCGGCTAAAAATTCGCTTGTCATTTCAGTTTTATAAAAAAAAGAATGTTGAAATGATCTTACATGAGAATTCTGTATATAGTAATTTTTTATAATATTCACGCAATTTAACATCATTTGCTAAGGTTCTTAGTGAGCTCTTTATCCTACCCGTTTAACCGTATATCACACAATAGAAATGTTAAACACAAGAGTACGGACCACAAAATGAAAAATAGTTACTTATATTATATTTATTTATTTATTTAAACTTTCATGCACAAAGTTCTACATATGGCGGACTCATTGTCATACGGCATTCTGTCCCAGTCAACCATTAGGCTAAACAAAGATAGACAAACAAGAGGCGGTGAAGCAGTAATCAAAATGGAAAGGGCTAAAAAAATATATTTACATATATACATACTGATATAAATATACATATACACACACATACATACACATATTATGTACGTAAGTGTTACATTATATATATATATATATATATATATATATATATATATATATATATATATATATATATATATATATATATATATATATATATATATATATATATATATATATATATATATATATATATACATACACATACATGCATACAGTACATGATATATACACAATACATATTGTTGCGCGCCACTATTATTGTCTTGTACATGGCAACACTAGTTACCACTAGCGCCCTCTAGTGTCGAGTAGCAGAACTAGGAGAGTCAAGATCCTTCTCGAAATTTCGGAACCGATATGTACTCGAACATTCTATATGTCGCTACAGTACAAGTTTCTGGAAACTATCTGAGGTCCTATATAAGGCTGGTATAGACCACGACCGAGTCAGTATTGAATTGGCGATATAAGCTAATAATAATACTTCGAAGTAATATAACTGCAAACTAAAGTGATCAGTAGTACAATTGTGTTTTATTATTAGTGTGGTTTTAAATTTTAATTAGTGTTCTGTAATTAAAGTGTCAATTTTGGTAATCCACTCGGCAGTTTAGTTGTCTTGAACCCCATGCTCGTAACAATATAAATATTATCTTTGTCAGAAAAATTACGGCAGAACATTAAGTAAATGAAAATAAGAGCTGTATTAGTTCAAACTTGCAACGATTTCTTCACATTTTTACGGATTTGATTTTTAAAAACAAACTAATCTGATCTGATCTGAAACGAATCTGATGACCGTGAGATAAATAACCAGTACGGTGTAAAGGAGTGAGCAACTTAAGATTAGCCGAAGAACGGAGAGAACGATTATTAAAATCTCCCAGGTATTGAAATTTGGATTTCAAATACTCAAGAGCAAATGGATCGTTCAAAATTTTGAAAAGTGTGGAGAGTATTCTAACATATCTGCGCTGACGGATAGGCAGCCAATTTAGCTGAGCATGAAAATTAGATACATGGTCGTATGTACGAAGACTATAAATGTATCTAATGCAGTTGTTAAGTAGACGATCCTATGTATTAAGATGATGTTGAGACAGCTCTGAGCAACACACATTAACAAAATCAATAATCGGTAGAATAAGTGACTGGACAAGTAAAATCTTAATATTGGTGGAAAGAAAGTTTTTTTATTAATAAAGAGATCGCAAAGTTCCAGTAGTTTTGCGATTCACCTCCTGTATATGTTTGTTCCATGTTAACTTAAATTATATATATTAGGATACAGTTTATTTAGATTTAGCATTAGAAATAAGAACATTCGAAAGTTAGGAACACATATCTCAGGCTCCTATATTTTCAACCAACTTCAAAACACGAGGAGATTATCTATTAGTCGCGTATGCTATTTTATATATAACGAATTTCTCAGAAACAAAAGACGAGGTGAATATTTCCCAGTTTTATTATACTCATAATATGATATTTTATGTATAAATTTTATTTACTTAGATTAACAAAAAATAAACTAAATTACATGAATGAATGAAAGATATATGATAATATTTTTTCTATCTTTAACAGCCCGTAAAACCAAGTGCTGAACGCACATATTTGCATATATTGTTGGTTGAAAATGCATATATGTGCGTGTTTCTTACAATAAGTTGAGAATGGTTTGACATCTCTTAAAATGTACGTTGTGTACTGCCTATATAGAGTTTATTCAATATATCTTAAATTGTTTTATAAGTCATAGAATATAATAAAATAATTAAGTATTATTCACAAACTGAATCGCAATATACCTCTCTTTATTCAAGTTGTGGTTCAATTGGCTAAGCAATTTTGCACCAGTTGTTGTTGATACGGGACTTAGTCGGATCTTCGTTTTTGAAGCAAAATCCGCTTGATTCAGTTAAATTATCTCAACAAAATAATACAACATTAAGTACTAGTTCGAAGTGAATATTGATTTATCAAAGATTTTGGTGATATAATATATAATCTCTTGTAGTCAGTTCAGTTGTGTCAGTCAGTGATCAGTTTAACAAGCCTTCTCTTTTTCAAGTCGGCTTGCCTTAGCAATAATTTATCCATGCGGGATATGAGCCTGTAACCCTCAGCACCGCACTTCAATGCTAAGTCACTACGCCGTGAAGTTTTATTGTCGTGATTTTAAATATGGCACTTAGAAAATTTTATCCTGAGACTGTTAAGTCATTTGAAATGTCTTGTCGCAATATTGACATACCAAAATATGTCACTTTAGTAGAATTTTTATACAAACAAAATAGGGCTATATGTCATATATTTAACAATCCGCATACTCTGTCTACAAACATTAACAATCGAAACAGATCGTTTGCCTTTATTTATCACTAGCTTTCCGCCCCGCGGTTTCACCAGCGACATAATAATAAAGTTTTCGTGTATTTCCATGAGAA